>CM052267.1:393430-421773 GCA_028455795.1 Lasioglossum marginatum | reverse complement strand
TTAAATAGCACCATATATTTTTAACTTCACAGTGTTGTAGCTGATGTCAAGACGAGTTCAATGATGTAGTACACTATGACCTTCAAATGACCTTGAAAACGACTACAATCGGAACATTTTTTTATATCGCCATATTTGCCCCCTTTAACAGTACAACTTTTCTCTCTAACATTTTCTTCTATCTCTAATCCTAACGGAGCTATTTAGGTGGCCTGTTTGTCGTGAATCACCCGGTATATCGAACGAACACCCCCGCCCCGGTGCGAATTACGAGTGACTGGGTGTTGTGCCAAGAATGCACCGAGCGAAAAACGAGAACGAGAAGCCGGAGATAGGACCGCGTTTTCTTTTCTCCCGGTCGTTTTTGTCACGAACCAGAAGGAGGAGGAGAAGTCGGAGGGAGGGAGGAGGGGGACACGTAATTCCGCGGGAATAAAGAAAATTAGCTTTGCGAATGGCAACGGAGCGAAGGTAAATTATGCCGGCAGTGTTCGTCCATCAGCTTCAGGAAGCAAAATTTCGTTTATTTACGACCGGGGTGGTTGAGGTCTGGACACGTGTGAATATTGCGCGAGACTAATTGAAAGGATGACGGTGTACGTTGTATAGAAGTCGGAATAGGCAGAGAACTAGATAGAATAGTAAATAGAGAACCAGATGGATAGAGATACAGAAGGTGTAGCGGCAAGTCTGACCTTTGTAATAAAAGAGGCAGTACTCGGAGAGGACGAACCACCGTTTCTTCCAGAGCATGAGACCCTCGGAGCCCTGTTTGTGCAGCCAGCCCTGAAGGGCGACCGGGGCGGAGAGTGGCCTCTTCGCGGCCGGCGATCGCAACCCCTGCGAGCCGCTTCGTCTGCGAACGCCCGACACCGACGCCGCCACCACACCCGAGCCATCGTTCTTGCTGCGCACCTGCACAGGCACAGGCACGGGAAGTGGCGCCGCCTGGACAACCTGAAATCATCGTTCGAACTTACATTAGAATCCATCGTGTTTTCCCCCGTCCCCAACCAAAGATACATTGGTCCTTGGATACATTGGTGTCTCGTCGAGTTACATCCCTGGCAAAAGAATTTTTCGCGATTTTTCCTGCAAGAAATCCGGGAGACCAACTAACGAAGCCGAACCTCGATCTCGCGTCCACGTTGATTTTCCTCGGGAAAACACTTGTCTCCTCCTCGAATTAAAAGTCTTTCGACGGTGCGCGCAGAGTTTGAAAACTGGAGGAGTGCTCCGTCCGAGCGATTTTTCCGTCGTTTTTGCTCAATTAGACCGGATCCCGGAGGCCCGGTTCCGAAAATCCCGAGTTCTAATTATTCTATTAAACTGATTTAATTGCCGACAATTCGCGACGCGAGCCACTTTTAATCAAGCCACGGTGCTGCATCAATGAATTGACTGACATATCGGTGTCGCCGCGCCGCGCCGCGCCGCGCCGCGCCGGTGAAAGCAGCCTTAATAGACTTCTCTCCGATTTTTCGAAGTAACAGCGTTAATTAAATATCGATCGTCTTCGCTGTACGAATTAGTGATCCGCTAATTGCAATTAAATGTAACAAAACGAACAAAAAGAAAATCCTACTTAAAATTTCAACAAAGTACCAGAATTGAAAATTCGATGGACTTTAATACGCAAATTTTATTCGATCCCATTTCCTTGAAATTACGTTGTCTACGGAAATGCATAAATTCCATATACTTTCGCGACCTATTTATTATACAGTATCCATAGCACGGCTACAGCATTAACTCCGTTCTCTTATCGTGTCGATGTAATCGCGTTAACTTCGAACGACATCGTTAACCTCGCCAGAGGCCCGTATCAGACCGCTGGAAACCTTTACAACCACCATAAACCCGTATCGCTAGTATCGATTATCTGCGACTTTCGCGAGACTGTGCAATTTTGGCAAGTTACCGTAGAGCTATGTGCATCAACGCCGCGCATGATCTCCCCGCATCTTAAACGCTATTCCGTCTAAATCAACTCGATTCGAACATGTTGTACAAATTTTTCCAGGCGTTGATTCGACAGCCAATGTATCATCAATATAATCAATAAACCATCAATAAAGTATCGTTCGTACCTTTTTGCTGTCCATTCCGGACGTCGAGCTGGTCACCGGCTGGTCGAGCCTGGAATAAAAAAAAAAGAAGTTCGTAAACCAGTGTGAAAACCTATTACAAATGCATAAAATCCGCAATTCTACCAATAATAACCATTGTGATTGTTAAAATTCAGTGATCAAGAGCCCCAAAGAAAAGTCCGCGGGCATTTCTCGCGGAAACTTTCGAATTCCTTTGACCTGTTCGACAAAGTTTCGATATTCGCAGGTTTTTCGCAAAAGACAGTCGTTCCATCAGAGGATTCCGCACTTCATCGCATCGACTGCCTCGTAGTCGGCCGAGATTTTTTCCCGTTTCCATTTCAGAGCGACACTTGTTAACAAGTTCGCAACCCCGTTCGCGGGGGTGCATACGGAATCGACTGCGAAACCCCTTTGAGCAGCACTTTGCACGACCCCGTCAATTAGAACGAACAGAGAGAGAGCCCCGTCCTCCCATACTGTTCCGTTCGTTTTTGCGACGCAACGCGCGACGTTCCGCCATTACCGGAAACGGATTTTCCTTAACGAACTTCCACGCACTATAGTCGACCGGATCGAAGAATTTAGCGACGTTTTGTGAAAGAGTTCACTTCTCCAGATCGATATATGTACTCCTCTAAGAACCGTGGCAAGAAAACTAATGAAAACTTCAATGCACAATGCACAAGTTTTGAGATATGGACAGAAACGAAGCAAATGTCATCGGAGAATCCTTGACATTTCTGTTTCTAAGGAACGTATAATAGTTAATCCGTGCTCCACGCACAATTAATGTTCGCACAAAGTGCACACCCCTATAACCTGTTTACACAACGTATATAGAACTGAAACAAATGCGAGGTTCCAGATGCTTAACAGAAAAATGCTACAGAAGCGAGTTGAAACGCACAAAAAGAGAAAAAGAATGAGAGAAAAAGCAAAAACTGAATGAGAGAGAGAGTGGGGGGTGGGGTGAAAGCGTTCTGAGGGAACTGGCAAAAGAAGAAAGGAACGATTAAAAAACAGTATAGAAGCTAAAGGGTCCGGGAATAGAGGAGCCGTTACAGAAAAGGTGTGAAAGAATGAACGAGACTGGAACAGAGCTTGGCCCGTAAAAAAATCCTGCACAACGCGGAAAGAAGTTTAAGAATCTACGAGGGGATGGGGGTGGGGATGGAGTGCAGGGAAATTTGCAGCGGCGACAAGAAATCCGAGAAAAGTCCGCGGGAATGTAGTGAACCGGAGAAAGAAAAGAAGTATAGTCGAAGAAACCTATGGCAGGAGAAATTAAACACGTGAAGCAAGAGAGACGTTAGACGATCTATAGGGTGTCCCAAAGATATTGAACCGGCAAAACTTTCTCACCCCTCAAATAACATTTATACATATGTACAATACTATTATTATGTTCACATTCATTACATTATTATTTATACCATTGTGAATACCATTAATATTTACATTTATTCTTGGAAATATGACAGGAGAATATTAAGAAGGAAAAAATGTTCCGAATTGTTATTATATATAAAAATATGTTTTTGCGACGCCCTATAGAAGAGGCTGTAGAAGCAAAGGATAGGTGGGTTCGCGGAATCGGAAGTTGCCGGCGGTTCTGTCGGATGAAATTCCGGCGCGGTGGAAATTCTTTTCGGAAACAAATAAAATATTCCGCGAACAAGGTGGCGCGGCTCGACTGCTTCTTCCACGGCTGCTTTTGTCGAAAAACTTCTCCCGAACCGACGCGCTCGAGGATTTCGAAGTGTATTTGGGCAATTTTCCAGCTGGCCCGTAGACCGGGGCTTTCGGGATTTACACCTGGCGGTTTTTCGTGATCGATTGTATGCGTTCGTACTTTTCTACCGACAGAAACGCGAATCGTCTTGTTCAATTTTACTTAATTGTTTCAGGCGAAAGCACGCCGAGTCCATCGTCGTACTATTATTGTTATTTTGACTCCGTTTCAATATTCTAAAAATTCGCCTACCAGTTAACAAATCGATAAAAGTGTCCTCGTCACGCTCGCAGAATATTTCACTGGAATATTTCACGAAAGAGACCGTTCCAGTCGTTACGAGACAAAATGGCGTTTCCAAGGCCATTAATATTTGCAGATGGAGTGGCAAAGATATCGCGCGGAACAATTGATCTCCTCGTATCGCGTCACCCGCGGTCCTATCGTGGAAAATCGTAGAAAGCAATTTGAAAAAAAGTTGCACGATGATTGATTGCTAAAAGGACGATGACGACGACGACGACGACAACTATGTACTACGACTTTCGACGATGGCGCAACAGTGGCGTGTCGTTTCTCTTTATATTTTCGCGGCTATTGCGCCGAGTAATAAGCCGAGCTATTTTCCCTTCGAGGTGATCGTTACAGGAACAATTCGCGATTCCTTCGTGCTAGGGCTCTGATATACAGTGTGTATGAGTTTGCATTTTGTAGCAGTCTGCGGCGAAGTTATATCTTTACTATCATTACTACCGCGCGGAACACGTAATCGTTTTCGGGCTGCTTTTACAAAACTGCACTCGACACGAGACCCTCGGTATAGTTTGCAAGCACGTTAACAGCTTTATGAAGCTGTGGCGATAGAGTTCGTCGGCTGTGCAGGTCTAATATTAGGCTAAAATCAGCGCAAGATTAGCTTGAAACTAGGGTTCGTCGATTTTTCATCCGGTAGGAAAATTTCTGTCTCCAAACATATACTCATGCTTATAAGTCTAATAAACTACATAATTAACTACATAATATAAATATAATGATAACGATCCAAAACACACGTGAAAAATATGTAAAAACTATTTGGATCAACTTCAATGTAATAATTCATTAAAAATTATGAAATGGGCACTTCAATTACCAGATTTGAACCCCATAGAAAAATTATAGGATGAACTCGATAGACAGGTACGAAACTTTTACCCTACTACGAAATTGAATACAAATATGTTCACTGTCCTAAGACTTATGAGCGAGAGTATAAATTCCATTCGAGATTCGTTTTAAGTCGAAAAGGTGGAAGATAAACAGCGTTTCCTTTATTTTTGCCAGCCAGTCAGTCACCGGTGTATCTAGCTATTTGCAAACTTTTTGCAAGCGCCACGCCACGCCGTACGTCGCGACGCGCAGCGAACGGATCGATGTTGCTTGCTGCTTGCGAATTGAAAAGAATTCCTCGACGTTTTCCATCCCGTTTTCTCCCCCCCCCCCCCCCCGCGTCCCGATAAGTGTCCACCGATTTCCCAGCGACGAATGAGCGGGATCGAACGGATCGGACAGTGATCGATGCTGTTTGTCGTGTCAGTGTCCGGGGGAACACGTTTCGCGAAACACTGTGTTTCGCGATGTAATCTTGTCGCGAGTTGCAACTTGCAACCGGTGCGCGATCGATCGCGCAGCTAGTGACGAGCTACGATTTGTTCGACGCGCGACATCTGCTTGGGAAATTCGGCGAGCTGGCTGTCTCGAGCTTGCGCTGCTACATTGTACTTTTACGATTGGCAATGCTGTAGTAGCTTCCCTAGAAATTAATTTGTTCCGACTCGAAATTGACATTTCCACGCAACAATCATTCACTTTCCTTATAGTATAGTCATCGCGCACAGACAAAGGAGTCCCAAAGGCGGAAGTCCCTCGGAGAGGAAAGGAAAGTTTGTTATTAAAGCGAGGATGAAAACGGGAGACGATTCTTTTGATCCGCGATAGAAGAGAAGAAGAAGAAGAAGAAGAAGAAGGAAGAGGAGGAAACGTTACATCGAGGCGTTCTTAATTAAATTTTAATTAAGCGTTCGTTAAGGTGGCTCGAGCGAATTCCAGCCGGAGAAATGGTAATACCGTTACGTTCCTTTGAGGGGAAGGACGGATAACGAATTTTCTTAAAAGTTGTCGTTAAAACTAGACACGGATGCTCGCTACAGGTACAGAGACGTCCACGACGACGCGACGCGACGTCTCAAATTACGCCCACAATGTCCTCGTATTTTGTGTTTGAATGGATCGACGACATCATGGTCGAATCGAAACTAGACGATTATGGCATGTTTCTGATTAAAGCGACACTAAACACGATGTAATTTCAACTGTATTGTTCGAATTGTTCGCGAAAGGAAAAGACATCGCGCAAAGTTTCTCCACAGAAAGGTCTGAAGAGGATCCTCTTCTGATTCCGAGATTTCCGCGAGAGCTTTCGCAAGAAGTCGAGCGTTTGCCGTCGCGACGCGTCGCGACGCTCGATAAGTTTCCAACGGCATCAGCGCAAAAACGCCGACGCCATTGTCTCGAAACCAGGTCGCCACCACTATGTCCACTGACCGGACGAACAAGAAACAATGATCCAACCCACCGCGCCGGGCCTCTCGATTCGATAGATCGCGAAAATGGTTCGACACGGAGACACTTCCGGTTTCGCTTTCCTTCGATTTTTAGGTGAAACCATTCATTTGGTAACGAATTCGAAACAACTTCTGAATACAATGAATGAATTTACGAAAGACGACTATATCGCGGCATGATTTAAAGCAGCACAAACAATTGCGCAGTGATTAAATGGCGAGCTCGCCAGGAAAATCGAAGCATTCGTACACATCATTACCGAAACTCCGGGGCAAAGTTTCGTATCGCGAATCGCCAAACACAACGAACTTACCTCTACACTCTACAGTGTACGCAATGGAAGCGCAAGTTCTCCTCGGAACACAACGGTTTCACGGGGAATCAGATTCAATTACGGATAGGGACTGGATCGATCCTGTTCGGGGGTTCGTTGCTCGCGAGTGCCAGAGCGACGCTGCGGCCTCTAATAAACCGAATCCACTTAAGCGGGGAACGATGTTTATCAAAGACGCGATGCGGTGCGGTGCGGCGGTTCCGTCGTCGTTTGCGGAACGTGACAACGCGAGAAAGGGAACCCGAGGACGTTTGTTCTCGAAGATCTTCCCTGATTCATCGACAGACCGCGAAGAAATTTTATTTCGTTCCGTGAACGACGAAAAATCGCAAGGTTCTTGGTTATAGTCTCCTATCGCGAGTTAAACATTTTTTAAAACATCAACATATTGTCTTCATCAGACTCGAATAAGACGGAGGTGGTAGAAATCATACCGAGTCAACACAAGGTACGAGAAATGAAACGAAAGCTTGCAACACAAGCGAAACGAAATAAAGCGAAGCTGGTCGAAATCGTATCGAATCAACGGAAGATACGAACGAAGCGACGCGACGCGACGCCCGAACAGTAAATCTCCCAACGAATTTATACACACATCGGTAGCCCGCAGAGCTGAACAGCTCTCGTTCCGTTTAAAACCTCGAAACAGAGCTCGGAGAATTTCCGAGGAGTAAATCTTTCAACGCCGAGTGAATTTCGTAAAGCAACTTATTCAATAATATCACAGACGGTGCGCGGTGGTGGTACACACAGGCCCGGATGAGTTCCTCCATTTTCATCCGGTACGTTCATTTCTATTTTTCTTGGAATCGCGGTTACAAGCGAACCGGAAACCCCGGATACATTCGTAGTAATAATTCAGTCGAGATGGAAAGCTCCGGCGCGGCGCGCGCGGTTCAAGGATGATTCTCGTCGCTTATGCAGTCTCTGGAACCTCCTCTCTCTCTCTCTCTCTCTCTCTCTCTCTCTTTCTCTCTCTCTCTCTCTCTTTTCCACGAAAAAGAACATGCTGGAGGAAATGTTAATCGCAAACGTACAGAAGCTTGCGCCCCGTGTCGGGGAAAACGAATCGAACCTCCTGGAACGAGAAACGCGAGCGGAAACGCACCTGAGGGGCTACGCCCACCTCAGACATAGTCATTTCCGATCAGAGGTCAAACAGTTCTATCAAACAAAAATTACTGGCGGAGAAATCAATTTTTATATGTATGTTGAACTTTTAATCTGCACGAATTAAGCATGTTCACTCCTATTAATGTAATACACGAACCTGAAAATAAAATGCATTCCTGTTAAAATAAATTTGCCTTTCGAAAAGTCCCCCATGAAAATCAAAGCCCGGTTGACAGGGACGTAGCGACCTTCGAGATCGATTTCCCGACTGCACAGTGAAATTCCCTTGTCGGCGTGACGTCTATCGGTGTCATTAACATCACGGTGAAATTTCCATATCGCATCAATGCACCGTATACAGCGCGCCGCGAATGCAATCCATATAAATTCATATCTACACACGAGGGGCGGTGCTCCCGCGAAACGACTGCAACAAACTGAACTGGAATTCGGCCGATGCAACTTGCTTGTTGCATCCTAAACAAATTTTCTGCGGTGGTATCGGCCCCGATACTCCAGTGCATCGTTACACTCTGCAGATGAACCGCACGTAAACTGGTAGTTTCTGGAAAATCGAAAATCAGGAAAGCTTATAACTTTAGGATACAGTGATTTGTGACTTGAGGAATTTAAAAATGTTGTTTTAAAAATGATTGGGACAGAGAATTTTTATTGAATGTCTGTAGAATTTGAATAGAGATTTCCTATGGGAGTGTAAGGACGACAGTGTTTCTGTGTGAACTTTAACCGAATATTTCCCAGCATCCTGATACCGATAGCACGATGTAAGCTCCCTATCTACCCTCGCAAGATAAGACGTCTGCATAGGAGCGACATGGTCTAAGGCTCGAGGAAATTGACGTGCTCGAATGCAGAAGACGCAGTAATTAAGTAGAACCTAGCTCTATATCTAGACGAGGGAACGTTGTTAGCGGCAGCCTCGGCTACAGAGCGACGAGGTTACGCTTGTCATGTATGAGGAGATAACGAACTGGGTAACTCTGCGCATCTTTCGGTATGTAATTCAACTGATGGCTTTCGAGGACGTGGCCGAAAACACACCGGCCGTGCTCCAATATACAAGTTACGAGCACGAAAGCATTCGATTTTTATCAAAAACTCATTAGACTGCGGATTTTATGCATTTATGACAAAAGTGAGTACCTAGTTGCAATTTATTAAAACAGGGGACAGATTTAAACAATTTAAGCGCTCAATGCATTAGTTGCAGATTATGAACATTGTTAAAGAACGAAAGAATTTTGCATAAAGTTCCGCAGTCTAGCGATCATTTCATGAATTAGCACGTTCGTCGAACACGATGGAACTAAAATACTCATTCGAAAAGGAAAACTGTTTCCAAGCGACTCTAAAGTTTCCCAGCCAGTCGGTGACACGGTATCCCCATGAAAAATTCGCAAGGATCGCGTTATTTTCAGCGTGTCACACGCGCCGCGCCGTGCCGTCCTCCTAAAGTAATGGCCCCGTTCGAATTCCGTGGGACGCTTAAACGTTTCCCGTGCTGCATTATGCAAAGCGGGGTTGTGCAGCTGCGAGTTACACACGATCGTTGAAGGGAGCGTAAACTTCGGGAGTGAATAATGGCAGCGGCGTTAGTCCTCGCTAAGATCGCCGCGGCGCGAATAAATGGCGAAGCTCGCGAGCTCGCGGACAAAGCTGGCGAAATAGGAGCTTCGCGATCGGGGCCTCGAGGAATCTCTTGTATTATCGATTTCGGCTCTTCCAACAGCCGCGAAGAACCTCTGTCGCGAATAACTCTTACAAATCAACTGCAAATTTTCTGAACGGCGGATGTAAGAAGTGTTTCAACACGGAATACCAGATTTCTGGATCTCGCCGAAAGAAATAACAGAAGAAATTCCCGTCCGAAAAGGATTAATCACGGGCTTGTTTCAAACAGTTTCGAACAGTTATTTACAGAAACATTTTACGTCCTGGTTCCCTCTCACCTTCAGGATATCTGCCACCACCGTGGCTTGACATTCTCAGAAAACTTCTCGGCGCCGCGCGCCGCGAAGTATCCGCGAAGAATTGCCATGACGGTGTGACACGCGCAGAACTTGAGCAGAACTTGCCCTGCCAGACGGAAATTCTGTTAAGCGGCAGTTAAGCTTCGACAACGCTAACCGCTGCCAACCCGTCCACCGACTGCTTTCCAAGTCCGGGGAAAAGTTTGAAAATCGCTCGGCGATGCGTGTCGCAGAAAGGAAGCAACAATGCATCACCTGCTTCGACGAAGATCGTTTGTGCCGCGAAACAATAAATAGAATTGTCCACGTTTTAAAAAGCATCCTCTAAAATTGTCAGAAAGATTTGAAACATTTACGAAACGGTCTGCGATCTTTTGGGACAAAACGCTCGACGACTCTGGATGTAAAGTATTTCGAGATTGGGTCGGAAGGACCCAGCATCCGTACCCAGCACGCGACCGTGTCCCCATTCCTGGAAATGAGTCAAAACTCCCGAACGTGTCGTTACATGGGACGAAATTGCGTTCCGGGGAGCGCGGTTCGAATAATTCAAAGGCAGAAAACGCGAAAGGGAGGAACGCGTGTGTTGCGAGGGACGTTCTCCTCGGTGATTCCATTATCTCTCTCTCTCTCTCTCTCTCTCTCTCTCTCTCTCTCTCTCTTTTTAGGCGTTCGTCCCCGGCTTCGTTCAATTTCCCGCGACGCATGATTTACACGCCCGGGCCGAAAAATGATCGTGGACTGATTTCTTTCGGCGTTCACCGAAAAAAAAAACTGGAACGACGAGCGGCCGGGAGAGAACAAAAGGAGCCCGTAAAACACGCTAGAATTCAACAATGGGTCGGGCCGATTAAAAACGTGCTTCACGTTGTAAACGAGAAAGAAAGAAGGGCGCAAGAGATCGAACGCGGCCGCGTCATCCTGCCTACCTATAAAGAATAAAGACCTCCGAGGGCCAAATTCTTGCACGGTCTTTACCCCTTTGTCTCTCGAGACACACCCTCTGCTAGCCCCGTAACCCATAAAGAGATACTACAGACGCTAGGGCACCGTGCGAATCCACGGCGAATTCCACCGGAATCGAACAACTATATCATTTCTTGTCAAGCTCGATTTCCGGATGGTTTTGTCCGTACAACCTGAAAATTCCGACTTCAGAATTAGGGGTAATATACGATACAGCGGTCGTTAAATGGAGTTTCGGTGTTCCTCGGGTACCGAGAGAATCTCTCGCGGCGATTTATGGGATCGCGCGCTGTTCCCCGTGGAATATGGGGGTAACATTTGCGCGCCCTGTAATCGGTGTGCAACGTGTAACATGGCGCGGCGCGGCGCACAGATTCACTCGTTGAATATATACGATCCGGTTAACAAACGTTTGCCAATAGAGACGTTCCCGCGAAACGATTACGCTTCACCCAACGAAAACGAAAACAAGATTCTTTACGAGCAGAAGAAGAAAAAAGAACGAGGTTATACCACAGACGAGAATTTATTTACGTTGCCACATGCAGCCATACGCAGCCACAGAAGTCAAATATTTCTAATGGTTATATCAAAATTTTATGATTCGCTACTTTTTACAATGATTGTATTAGGCAAGTATTAATTACTGAGCTCGTTCGCTCAGTCTCGAGGGAAAAAGAGATAATGCCCGTCTGAAATAATTCCCCGGCTTTAGGAGTCGGTCATGTATTTTTATGGAGACTCTTACCATAAAAATTATGCTAGCCCGGAAGTGGCGCCTGCGTGGCCAGTATCTTCACGGCGCGGCTGATGGAAGAATTTCCGGTAATGTCCCAGGATTCTCGTATTCGACCCGGAAAACCGTTCCCGAGTAGATTAGCTACCCTCCCGCCTCCCGCCTCCCATTATGCGCAGCCTTATCGACCTATCGAACTTTATTAGCAACGGTACCGTCCACCAATTTTGCATAAATATTGCTTCTGGTAGAAGCGAATTTTTACAGAATAAATCCATTTTAAAATGATCTAGTGATTTTTCAACCAGCTTGTAGTTAACGTTGAATAATTGCGATGCTGGAAATTTCAAAGTCCTGAAAAACTGAGACTACCAGGTCCTTCTAAGAGACGCTCTCGATCGTGCTATCAATTACTTGGCATGCACCTGGCGGGAGGAATATAGCAGGCTACTTAAGCTGTACTCAGGTGTTCGGGAAGCGATACCCTCAGGGGCAGGAACAATCTATAGTGGACCTCGGAGGAACTTTGCATTATTGGTGGCGGCTGTGCTGAAATATAGACTACATTACCCAGCAGGCCTACCGAGCGTTGGCGGAAGCCTGCGGTTGCAATGCAATCACCTCGATAAATGTTTCGAATAATTCTCACCCTGTTTCGATAGGAACTATGCTAGAACTACATCGTTCCAATAGACAAGATCATTCCCAGTTTACATACAAGAAAATCCGAAACAGATACCGAACATGCACTCGCAATGTCCAGGTAAAAACATAATCTTGTTAAAGAGAATGAAATAAAATTAGACGAATCTCGTTCGTTTTTAATCGTTTCTATTGTACTTTTATTTTCAATATATTCTATATATAATACAATATATTCCAGAGTCTCGAATCAAGCCGAATGGGTTCCCGTCGCGAAATGTTGGAAACTAAATCTGTTTTTCGATGAAATGGTCTGCGTATCGAGTTATCGCACTTTATCAATCGCTGTGCAGGAGCCTGCACGGCTCGTGAACAAACGAGCAGGGTCATACGGAAGGTCAGTCCAGTTTCGAGGGGAAAATCGATCGATCGACCAGCGCGCACGATTTTCCGGCTGAAAGCCGCGGGACGCAACCCTCGAAACCAACGCGACGTCGACGACGACGATCACGCGGTGCCGCGTCACTACTCGTCTCTGCCGCTCCACGAATTTTTTCTCGCCACGAATTTTCCAGCAATTTGCTCGCCCGCACACCCGTTCCCAACCAGTCCCGATCTAGTTCTGTGTCGGTGCACGTCGGAAGCGCCCGACGAATCGATTTCACCGAATCGTTAATTATTACTGGGATTGCCTGACTTTGTGCGAAATCAAATTTTTCGATGTTCCCTTTGAAACAGGCTCGACATAATAAATTATGAACAATGTATAACAGTATCTCTAAATCATTCTAATAATTTCGATTACTATATTAGGTTGTTGCATTATGGCCAAAAATGAATAAAATCTAAATAAAGCGCACAGCAAATTCTTGCTGCCATAGGATCGTTTATAGCAGTTCGTATCTGAGATAGAGCAGAATGAAAATTCTCACTGACAAGAATATATCGAGATCACGGCGTAAATCTCGGTGAACCCCGGTGCCATAATTCAGTGGCTCTAAATCCAAGTGCTGGAGGGAACATAGTGAATTCGGTATTCACGGTGTTCCAGATCGTGACGAGATAGGGATCGACGCCTAATTGTTTCGGCCTCGAAAAAGTCACGCGATCGAGGAAGGCAATAACATTATTGCGCCTCGTGCCGCAACGATTGAACGAGCGAAAGATACATAAAACAGTTCTGGAACAGTCCTGGAAATTTTGATCTTGGTAATACACCTGAAAAGCGGTTTAATTTCCGGTCGGAAAGCCTGCCCGGAACTGCTTTCACGGTTAGTGCAGCGCGCGTTCGCCCCCGTGGATATGCAACGAGGGAATATTAGAGCTTCCGAATGACGGGGACGTGCAACGAGGTTCACGCGCGACGATGCAGCCCTCGTTGCATCGTTCGAACAACTCGCCGAACTCTCGCGGAGCCTAGCCGACTACCTCTTTGCCGCGGAAATCGCTGCACCTGCAGCGTGCACCGTGCACCCGTGAAGAACTTGCAGAGCTTGCAGAGTGAGATGCAATCCTGTCGATTTGCGGCGAGGAAGCCACGATTGGTAGTACGTAGAAAATTTCTTGTCAATTCATTTTTATCAAGATTTCTATCAATTCGATTTTGCTACATTGAGTTATTGAACATTTCCGTACAAATCGTTTTTATCCGTTCCACTCTAATGAATTCAATGAAATTGAACTAAATGAATGACTTCAATGGAAAGTTTTTGTATGGATAATTTTAATTAATTTACTCTACAAGAGAGTTTAATAAAAATAAATTGAATGAGTGACTATACAATTGAACATTTCCGTACGAATCATTTTCATTAGTCGACCCTACAGAATTTAATAAAAATTAATTAAAAGATGCACCTGCAGTGCGCAGTCCTCTCGATTTGCGGAGAGCACAAAGGTTATTAGTAGTACATTTCAATCGAATGAATTTTTCCATTCATGTCCATTTTTATCAAATTTCGAAGATAGACATTTTCTGCTGAAATGATTCTTATTAATTCGAGCTGAATCAGTTTTATTAAGTTTGGCAGGAATACAGTCATTCAAATGCGATCGACGATTTCGCAGAAAAATCAAGATCATTGAACGTTCCAGTGCTTCTGAGAAAATATCTCTGTTTGTCTCGGACTGTCTGCGGACTCGTCCGGGAAGCGTATCGCACCTGCACGGAGAACAGAGAATGCACAGGTGGAAGAAAGAGACGGAAAGAGAGGAAGAATGTCGAGAGATGGGCGTGGATGGTTGGTGAATCCGGAAGGGAAGACGAACGAGCCAGCTTTATCGACTGGCCCGGCATATTGGCGGAGAGAAAAGGAGAAGAGAGATAGAAGGAGAAGGGAAGGGTAAAGGGAAAGAGAAACCGCACCCTCTGGACGCGGGCTTGTTTATTCTCGTTGCCTCGTAATTTCTGCGGCGGCTGTTCACCGTGCTCAGAGGCAGACGCGACACTGTCGAAATGTGCATGCAGAATGCATACAGCGCGTTCAAAAAGTCCACGCGCCACACACTGAACTGCCTCGTCTAAATTATTAGTGGAAACTTTTCCTTAAACCTCGCACAAATTATATTGATTATTATATTTTATTCACTATTTTTTTTACCCGAAAATGTTAAATTTTTACTGCATCAATTTCTTTCGATATTTCCCTAACTCAATTCTTGAGGTCTGGGTATTCTTTCCTCGTACTTTTTTATCGGTCTAGAAGCTTTTCTAATATAGAAGTGTGTACAGTTAGAAGGCCAGTGTCTGCGGGAAATTGTGTCTTGATCCCGTCGACGAGGGAGCCAGACGGAAGGATAGCTTTCCGCTCAGTCTGCCGGATTATAAAGAGAAGATTTTCCGGGTGATAGGTTCGATCGACCTATCGAGAGGCGTGGGTTAGTTAGGGAAATGGCACGGCGGCTGTTTTTTACGATATCGAGTACACCGAGAAAAGAAACTATACTTTATCGGCGTTGCACCTCGTTTGATGTCTCTCCTAGACTTTTCCTATCTTTTTGTATCGATTTTATGTCGTATATATTGCAGTAGAAGTGCAATAAAACGGGAAGAAAATATTCCATGATATAGTTATTCATAGGATTGTTCTGAAAAAGATGCTTCAATATCGAGAATTTCTCTCTTGAATTTTCGCCATCCTTCTAATTACAAACGAAATATGCAATAAAACGAGAAAAATCGTATTTTAAATTTCAATGGATCGATCAAACGATCAAAAAATTGATGAAATTACCGCATTGTGCACCACCGAAATCGTTGTTAAAAACGTGAATCGAAATTAGTGGTGCATCTTATGAATATTTCCCCTCCTAGGGGGGGCGGGGCTGTTACCTATAGGCCTGACCCGAAGCTACCCTAATCTATTTCTGCGATACTAGGACCTTCCCTATTCGCGTCGCCGCGCCGGCGATGTATAAAAAATAAAAACACTTCGCGTTTTAGGAGTTTTTGTATGTAATCAGCGCGCGACGCCTCTTGCCCATCCACATCAGCAGGATGTATCGATCTCCTTTTTTCTATATAGTTTTGATATAAAGTTCGAGGTCAAGCGGGCTATTCGCGTACCGAATGGAAAATGCACACACGTCCCACCGCGCGCCGTTTCCCTGCTGCTGATCCGTTATCCGTGGGTGCAATACCATATCGGGGCACCCGGCGAATGCGCGCAATATCCATCATCCGGGCAAACATTTGTAGCCTATAAATCCCACATATTTTTCCGGATAGTTATTCGGAAATTTCAATTCCGCCCTAGCCATGTAGTATATCGCGGCTTTACCGGGATACCCGCGTTCCCTTAACTTTAATCCGCATGTACAGTGCATCCGTAGTGCATTCGATTCACTTGGAAGATTGTGAGAGAGCCTCGTGTTTGTCCGGTGATCCAATCTTTCTCTATTCCATCCTTTTCTGCGATTTCGCAATATGCATTCCGGTATGCATGGAAAATAGGCAACGAAAATTTTCACGAATTACGAAATCATTGTGCGCGCTGCAACAATTGGAAGCCCGACGTTTCTCGATCATGCGAAAGGATTAGATGGCGCCTCGATCTTCGAGGTCCGAATTTTGCGAAGCTGAAGAAGATCGTTCTAAATCCAGCACTCGGAACTTTAATCTCCTCTGGAGCCGGGAAAAGTGTATGGAGTTTCGAAACTCGACGCTGGAATTCTATCGCGACGCGTGTTGTCGGGAGCGAGCGTCGAGCGAGTACAAGAGAGAAAGAGAGAGGCGAGATCGATCTTCTCGGTTTTATCTTACATAATCGAGATCGGTACGATGTGTCTTGACTCGCGCTGGAAATTAGGTCGGCGCTATGCGCCACGATGCACCAATACTCGCTGTTTAACCCCTTGCGCTATTATATCGGGTTGGACTCGATGCTGTCCTAACAAAGAACTGTTGGATTGCAATGGGCTAGTGACTTGGAAAGTGCAATTCGACATGTTTGTACAGAATTTATATTTTTCACTGAAGCAAATCATTAAAAAAAGAGGAACAGTAGAGGATATAGACGACACTTCACTATCGATATTTTTGCGGATATCGAGACATTACCGTGCTCCGCGGCAAGATCGCGTTCCGCGGGACTATAAACTATAAATCCTCGTTGACTTTCTGCCGTGTAGTGGGGGTAGCGATTTGGAGGCTGTTTGTTAACGATAACGTCCGCGGGCGCGGCGCGGCATAAGCCGAGCGCTTGCACTACGCTCGTGCATTTCCCCATCCATTTCTAGCTGACGATGCATTCGGCTAGGCTGTGCTCGGTATGCCGCGAACGTCGCCGTTAATGAATACCGGCAATTACGCAGGTGACGAAGTAAACAGCGTAAATCAGCGATAACGGCGCGGCGCGAGAGCGAGCTGGATAGGCGGTTCGCTCGATCGTAATTCCGCCGCTCGATATCGGCCCATTGTAATCCTTCTGTCGAGCAAACTTTACAAGCCACATTGCCCCTCCCTCTCCTCTCCTCTCCTCTTCTCGCTTTCTAGCGGGTCTTGAATTATTTGTCGCACGGTTTAATTAAATTCTGTCGAATCAAAGGCGACCCTTTTGTCCGCGCATTCTTCGACCCTTCGACTGTCCTGCTCGCTTTCTATTCAACGATTCTGCACCGAATACCGCAGTCTTTCACTTTTCTGCACAATGCCCTGCAGAAAAGAGCTCTGCTCCGAGAAGTTATTAAATTTTATATTTATTCATTTATTTCGAATCTGCTGTTAGAAATTGATACATGCAAGATTCACCCGGAACGACTTCGTTTTTAATCTTCTGTAATACACCACAACTTCGTGTTTTTTTCGAGATACTCGTCGATGTATTCGTGGGGTTTTTCGGTGAAAGGGTACAGCGTTTTTCGCAAGTTTTCGCACGGTAAAGGAACGAGAAGTCGGAAGCCATTGGCGAGACGATGAAGGGTATAGTTGGCTCGCATCATCCCTATCCGGCGCCGTTCCTCATTCCTGATCGCGCTAATTTATCACCCGGCGAAGCATTATCACCGCAACGACTGCCGGCTACGATTATCGATAGCGTCCAGCGGAAGAACGCGGCTAGCCTCTGCCTCCGGCGACGAAACCTCATCGATCCAACGGTATCCACTGATATCCAATAGTATCCATCGGTATACGTGCCACTGTTTCTGCTCTGTGAACCATTTAAAGTCGCCTGGGTCCCACGGTGCTCGCAATAATTCCCACTATAACCATCCTCTTTATTATCCAACTAGTTATCGAAGACCTCCATAGTGTTATGTATATCCCATAACAAACCCGTATTCCATTTTCATTATTTTCTTGCAAATCCTTTACCGACACATTCCTGACATTTTGCCGATTCAAACGAGTCGAAACACACACTTTGGAACATGACCGTTCGCATAATTCGAGGTTCTACTTCATCGTGGATTAAACGAGTAAATGCGATGCAAAAGGTAACGTGTTTGGGCTCATTTTAATCGGAAGAAGGCGACGAATGTGTTGGCGAGAGTTCGATCGTTTCTTTGAAATTTTTCGAAGCGATGCGTGTTCGTGGTTGACGCATACTTGGAAAATGAAGTTTTGGCCAGCTTTCCGAGAGAAACGCAGCACGGTGCGCAGAGCGGCGCGGATGGATCGTTACACCACTTTATCGAATGAACGCCGCGCCGTGGCCACAGCCTTCGCGAACAAAGCACTCGGAGCACTGTAAATCGATTCATCTCGAACCGTTGCACGCCGAGCCGGCTTCCATCTGACACCGGTGGCCCGGGCTGAATTCAAAAGAGACGCTCCCGCGGCCCACATTCGATTACATTGTTCCCCGACCGAGCAGAATCAAAATTACAAAAGACACGCGACGGCGGGATCGGTGACGAAACTCGCGCTCGACTCCAGAAAAAACTAACTACGATCGTTTTACTCTAAAACGTGGAAGACCATATTTTTAGAATTTTATACCGAACGTATTTTCCTGATTAGCAAGATCTCGAAGCGGTTGCACAGTCAAATGACAGAATGCATCTTATCCGAGACAGACTAATTTCAGTTGATAGCCCCGTCGGATTCCCGGGTGTAAACGGTGTCCCTTCGGCAGGGACTTCCGGGTTTTATCAGCTGGGATAGAAGACAATAGCGGCGATGCTGTCTCGAGGATGCTCAGGATGTTCAGAATGTCCCCCGAAAGGACGTCTCCCGTCTCGTTCTACGCCCCAAGGAAACTTGAAACGCTATTAACCGACAGAATCGGAACTGCGACGGTGTCGGGACCCGTGGAACCGAGTATCCTGTTGCTTTGTCATCTACAAAAGCGTGATAACTTCGTTTTCTAGCTTCTCCAATTTCGTAGATGCGACGGGAGAGCCTGAGAAACTTCGTGCTTCGTTCCGATTTCCAATCGGGCGTATCAAATTGTCTTATTCTACGAGCCATTGTTCATATCGCTGGACCGTCGAATCGGACCGTTTCCAAGGTAAAAACTTGAGAATTCCATAAAAAGTGTTCGAAGGCTAGAATAAATGAAGGGGGTTCGTAGAAGAAAACTTTGCAATGTGTATATTGCAAAGTGGCCCGCCCCATGATTCGCAATTCGAACGGAACTCGAAGTTTCGTTCGTCTTTGCATACGGGATTGACCAACGAGGCGAAATGCTACGAAGAGACATCGTGTTCCGGGACGAATCGAGGCGCACACAGAGAGGAGAGGAGAGGAGAGCTAGTCAGTTCGAAGTCAGTTATCGAGCGCGGGAAAGCCTGCCAGCAATCAGACCTCTCCGACAGTTAGTTAGTCGTCATTTCGGAATCTCTTGGAAATCCGGGGGAGCTTTTAGACTTCCGGCGGACAGCTATCGGGACAGAGTCGGGCAACTTCTCCGGGAAGCTGTTCGGAAGATAGTCTTCTTCGGTTAGGGCAGTCCGAGGCGTCGGAGATTGTGAAGCGTCGTTGATTAAACTCGAACTCGCGGGGATTATTTAAAAAGCTAATCGAATGGGAGTCGATCTCGCGAAATAATTTCTATTTAGATGATCCTCGGAGTCGGTATCTTGGAGAATCAAGATGAACAAGCTACTTCGTTTGCACCGATTCCTGCTTTTATAGAATCAACGCAATGTAATTTACTTGTTACTATTGCTTTTAAAAAACTCATTAGACAGTCTCGTCTTCACCATAGTTCTTTCGCAAAATGTAAAAGAGAGGAAGGATTCTAGGATAAAGGAACGGTGAATGAAATTGCAGCTAGAATAACTATACCGAGCATGATAACGAGCCTAATTCGACGACTGGACCGGGTGAATTATCACGGAGCAAAGAAGGAATCTCTACCGGCCGCGGCGTGCGCCCGCCAGTTTTTCACGGATCGAAATAAAACTTCCAGCCGCGACAGTTTAATAAAAGTTCTTCCAAGTAATTTCACGCGCGGTTCGCGTTCTTTGAGCCGAATCGCTGATCCGTGCTCGAAACGGAGCCGCAACTTTCTCGAGCAAGCCTTCTCTGTACGGCGAAACGTTTCGTTATTTCCGTTTCCTGTCGGCCATCTCCGTCACGTGGCCATTCCTCGTGCGAGATTGTGGTTCTGCTGGTCCCCTGACTTCTTCCAATTCCGTTTTAACGTGTTACTACTATTCTTTTCGAGTCCACAATTCTTTTGGACTTATTTCCACTTATTTCTGATTTCTTCTTTCATTTTGCTAAACTTTCCACAGTCTTTCGAAATTGTACAATTGCTCTGGACGTTGTACAATTTTTTTGCAGTCTTCTCGAGTTTTTGCAGTCCGTCAGTTTCAGACGTAGAATTATTTTCTGCACCGTTTCCGCGCCAGCTGCCAAGCTCCCAACACATTACTACATGTCGCACGCGATCGAAAAACGCATCCAGTAGAACCGCACCCGAACACACACGAAAAACTGACCAGTCGCAATAAAACTCTGGACCCTATGTTCCGCTGCGTTCTTTCCGCAGCTGAAATACGGCTGCAATATTCCCGGAATTTAGGGTTGCACGTTTCACCAGAGTCGAACGCGATTCCACAACCTGCTGGCTACAATCGACGCTGACAACCGCAATTCTAAAAAATACTAGAAGAATTGATTTTTCCTTTTTTTCCTTTTTGCTGTTCGACACTATATTTTTACGAATCCTACAATTTTTCTGATCTTTCCACGATTTCTTTATTAACCGAGAATTTCTTTAGAGATTTTACAATACGATTCTTTCCACATAATCTCTACAATTTTTCGGTAAGCCGCACAATTTATTCCTCAAATCCCCGAATCCTTCTATTCCAACTTGTTT
This sequence comes from Lasioglossum marginatum, assembly GCA_028455795.1. NCBI lineage: Eukaryota > Metazoa > Arthropoda > Insecta > Hymenoptera > Halictidae > Lasioglossum > Lasioglossum marginatum. The sequence goes on along the minus strand of CM052267.1, from coordinate 400,791 downwards.
GTACATATTCCCTAAAATTGACTCGAAGTCCTCCCAATTTCTTAGTAAACTTGAAAAATTTATTTGAAGCTCCCTAGAATTCCTTCGGTCGTATCCCCGTCATAAGCCTCGAACTTTTTCGTATTCTACCGAGCTCCTCCGAGATCCTTACACAACTTTTCTTTGAGCCGTAAAGTTTATTTGCAGGATCTCGAACACTCGGAAGATACCGGCTCGTGCAGGATCGTCTCTCGTCTCTCTGTACCGAATTGAAAAGAGAATCCAGGTGCAATCGATTCCCTTTGGCCTCGGCAATCGATATCGGTAGACAATTCGTAGCCGTGGCCCAGCATCGTCTTCTTCTTTCTGTTCAAGTGTTCAGCATTCATCGTTCCGGGCTGCAAAAAGTTTCATGCGATAAAAGGAATCGCGTGTAAGAACGTCGACTGGGATTCTCTATGCTCCGTTGACGAAAATTCCGAATGCAACATTGTTGGTCACTTCGCAAATCAGTTCGGAATTTTATACTTCCGGTGCGGTATTGCTTTTGCATTGCCGATCGCGCAGCCTTGTTGTGTCAGAGATTCGAGGAAATGCACATTGTTTCTCGTGTTGTACTTTTACGAAGAAAAACTTTTTTCGAACATAATTAGAAGAAGAAGGATTTTTTTGACTATACAAATGAAAGATAATCGCATATATAATAAATGGACTGACTTATAAAGCAAAAGAGGTAAAACGTAAAGAAATAATCGCGAAATAACATTTTCTACCGGTTAATCCAGATTCGCGAAACTGTTCAAAGTCCACGGGTAACACATACATATTTCAGCGGCCGGTTTCAATATTTCCTGGGATTCGGAAGGAGGGTGGGAGAGAGGGCGGACTGTAAAGGGCTCGTTTCCGCACTTCATCGATGCAATTTTTCGGCGTGGAAATTCAATTCCGAGGAGCCGTGAAACGAATCATTGCCGGTGTCCGGTGGCTGTGCGCTGGCCGGCCTAGCAATCAACCTGGATTATTTTCACGGGACAGTCGACTCGGCCTAGAAAAATTGGCCCGATGCATATCTATCTACTTGTGCCTCGATCAGCTCCGAAATCATCGGCCAATTAGCGAAACCAATCGATTCCACTCGGCAACAATTATTTCGTTGCGCTTCCCCCGTCGCGTCGCGTCGCTTCGGATCATTTGTTTCAAAACGATTATCAAGCTTTTTTTCATTTCAATATATATATTCACGAAAATTCCCGACCGACCCGAAGGAGACTCCCCTTTAACCTTTCCGATCAACGTTCTGTTTACCGGAAGCTGCTCGGACTATTAATAATCCTCTTAGCGGACTTATCGAACCTCGATAATTTTCTTTTAACCTTTCGCTCGGCGTACCTTTTATTTTTCTGGGAGAAGATTAATTTTATGTACCGACAAATAAATAAAATCGTCATAGGTCGATCGATCAGAGAGAAACGCGAGCCAAGCGAAAACAATCGCGGCTGTAAAGATACGCGGGTAAACGCTAGAGGCTCCATCCGATAATCCTGTGGTTACCAGGAAAAACGCCGCATGTGAGAATTTCAAAAAATTTCAGTTTATGCATTAACTGAGCTTTATAGTTTAGGATTGACTAAAGGCTCGGAAAAATAATGCAATTTAACCAATGTACTATGTCAAAGCATTAGTGATCGTACCTTTAAACGGCAATGTCTCGAAAGTGAAGCAATATTATGTGACACACGGCATTCTTTCCTGACAACCACAGAATCAGTCCGTCACTGTCGTCGTCGAGTCTCATTGTCATGAACGCGTCATGGCGGAAGGGTCCGACAATAAGTAGCTAAAGCGAGACAATGTCAACTCGCTGATGCTCGGCCATGTGGAATCGCGCGATACGACCGCGGCCCGCGGCCCGCGTACCTATGTACATAGAAAATACAAACTGTGCAAACCCGCAGAATTCTGCAGAATGCCGCGACTAATTTACACCTCGAGGAGTAATGTAAGCTTCCCGCTGAACACTTCTGTAATCCCATTAACGTCACGACTAAGATCGAGTTTGTTTGTTCGTTTTCGCTCGAGTTGCGCTTCTTCGAGAGTTGCGCGAAATGAAAATTCGAAATCGACTCGGAAGCTCCCAGTTTGCAAAGACGCTGACAGAAATTGCACAAAACGAATTGACGCTAACTACATACATATACTTCGTTCGGATTCGCATAAGACGCGAGTATGGAACTTACCAGTCGAAGAAATTCCAGAGGCAGGTGAACATGTTGGCGGCGAGTCTCGCACATTGATCGAACGTCACGAGTCACACGCGGTTTCACTCGCGGCACAACACACGGCACGTTTATCTATTCATTTATTTATTTATTTATTTACCGTTTTACCTAACTATTTCGTCCCGATTTCTCGCGACATTTCCGCATCGTGCGAGCGGCGAGCGGTCTTCTCGGCGAATAGGAATACTCGCATTGCATTCTTCATTTTGGCAAGTTGAACCTTGCCGATCGAACAAAAATTTATATTTTTACACACATAATGATGTAATTCAACAGATTTCGAGAACTGAAATGATCTATTATTTAGACCAAAATTACCGAGTGAAGTGGTAACAAGAGAAGTACAATCAATCAATTATAAACTCGTCGATCATAAGTGGCTTCTATTCAATCATAGTTATGTACTGCATTTTTACTGAGTTACAATTGAATCGTTCTAATTAGAGAACATGTGTATATGCCAGCGAATTTGTGTTCCAATCCGATACAACTGTAAATATAATTTTTAAATGGATGTTCTTTTTCTGGTTAAGCAATCTGTCGAATCGTTTCGAGACGGCCGAGAAAGTTGATTGATGGGACATGTTCAACGTTTCTAATGAAATGTTCCGGTTTCAAAGGACCCGCGGCGATACCGGCCCGTGAAAACGGAACGGAATATCCATTTTCGCGAAGAAAAAAACAGCCTGACCAGTTTTCCCCTTTGTCGCGACGACGTCATTGTGAAGAGAGCTTTTCGCGGGCCAACTCAAAGAAGACTCTCTTTGCCGACGCAGGAACTCGTTCTAATTTTCGCTGCTAGACTCGAGACGGATATCGTATCGTGTTCCCAGACGGAAAGGATCAGAATGATCTCACAGCTTCTTGGTTTCACTTGAAAAAAGATTGTTTTAGAAAGTCAACATCTATTTTTAAAATTACGGTGAAATTATGGTGTCTTTAAATTCTTCGATTTGTAGAAGGGTCGTTCACCATCTTGTCGTTTCGCGATTTCAATGAATACGTCGGAGTCCGCGTACGAATATGAGCTTTCCTGTCTCCACCCCACCCCGTTCTATTTTTTAATTTTTTTTTGCAACTGCATCCGTAGAGTGTGCTCTCGACTGCGCCGAGTGTTGTTAATGCTTCGAGCATCGGCGTAATTGGGCAATTGAAAACAGGCGAAAGGAAAACTCGGACAGAGACGCGCGCGACTACCATGCCGCGGCAAATAATCTTCGTTTCGATTCGCTTTATCCACAGCGAAACGCTGTCCTCTCGTCGCTCCACGATTTTAATGGATTTCTGTCGGCTACTTGACTCGGCACGATGTTTTTCGAGAGAGCGCGGAAACACGAGCACGCGATACCATTCGCTGTGTAATGCAGTCCCGTCTTTCTCTGCTCGTTGCGTCTCTTGTTATCGGGGATGCTCAATCAATGATAAACTTCGTCTGATAAGGCGCTGGCTCTTCCGCAAACTGGGTAGTTTTAGTTTGTACAATACGAGACGATTATGTAATATTGTATTAGGTTGTCCCAAAAGTTTCTTTCACATGTAGGTATACATATACAAACAACGTGATCATCGTTTATTAACACTAGGTTTACGGAGCTCTAGAAATAACTATTTCACATTATTGTATAAACATAAGAATGTGTCTATCCAAATTTTTGGCCATTTCTCCAATAATGTATTCCAAAAGAAATAAATTTGGTAAATAATTCCTCAGGGAAACATCTTTACAATCTCAATAATCGCACATTAAGAATATTAGAAGCCGTCATTTTGACGGGTCCCGTAAACCTAGTGTTAACTTTTCATTACCTAGTAATAAAACGGACTGGGTAAGGTCTGGGTTAGCCTAACCTAATACTTGTGTGATGTAACAATATTAAATGTACGCAATGCGAAAGGAACTTTTGGGACAACCTAATACTTTTGTACATAAAAAATATTGTCGAATTTTTCTTGTTCCTCAGCTATTTAAAGAGAAGCTCTCGAAATGCAAATGATGGGTTTGGGACACGCGGTCAACATTATATTGGCTGTTGAGGAGGTCAACTTTACAGCATCTTCATGATGGTAGCAGCAGTGTCGTTCGATCCTCGGGGACGCGTTTATTTCGGATAATTGAAATCGTGGCCCCCGCGGAGAATAACGGAAGGCCAAGGGCAAAGCTCTCTCTCCCTACGAGGGAAGTTCAAGGATAGAATATCGCGGGAATGAAAGGCTGAAATATTCAGCGGTGAATAGAATGCCGAACGAGGCTCCATCGTCCTACGCTACCACACCGGAAATAGCTAATCTCGGGAAGTTTGATCGAGTCGACAAACTTCACTGTTGCTACTGAGAGCGCTGAGCATTCTCTAATTTCGAGACTATCTCGGCTTTGGCCCTTGAAAACGCAGTTGCCCCTGCGGACCACGACGATCTTCATCAATCCGTTGATCTTCTTAAACCTTCAACCTTGGTCTACATTTATACCGATGCAAAGATATCAATTTTGTCGAACGACGTTTAAGTAATATTTAATGAAAAATTGAGCGAAATATCTGAAACCAGTAGAACGTGGAAAATATTTTCCCAACCCGTTTGTGCGAAACACGAGGGAACCGGAAAAGATTTAGGAGAAGGAAGTCGGCGGTTCAGCCGGATCCAGAAGATTTACCGTGCAGAAATTAGCATCGCGGGGAGCAATTAAAATCGGCAAACATCGAAAATAAAACGCTCCGCTCCGATTCAGCGAGCGTTCAGCGGACCATTGTTCTCGCACCAGTGCTTCATCCCGACTTCGCAAATATTGAATCGAGTCCCACCCCCTCGCAACTTTTGGTTTTCTCCACCAGGTTCTCCTATTTCTCTTGTTCCAAACCCCCTTCCAACGGTGACATCGTTCAACGAAACTGAGCGCAGAAGTAAATGCTAATCGTGGCCCGTTTATCCTCTACCTTCTTTTCGAGTCGAAGAATTTCGGGTGCTCTACCCTTTCTTCGGTGAAATATTAGGGAACATCGCTGAATTATCTTCAGCCCACGAAAATTATTAAAAGAATAATGTGAAATGTAAAAAAGTTCTCGAAGTAAAAAGCGATTTTTTTCTACAGTGTAATGAAGCAGCGCCAGCGCTTTAACGCGGAAGAATAAAGCGCGCCTTATGTAAAACGCTGGAGACAAGATTGAACTTCGGGAATTTTTCTTGATGAAACGGGACAGCGAATCTCTCTGGAACTTTCCATACATTTTCAACGACATTCTTAAATATAACAGAAAATTGTTCTATTCCGGTATAGTGCAGGAGTGTATAAAATACAGTAATTGTATAAAATAGCACAAATATTCAAAGATCAAAGACCTTTAATAATAATCAATCCATAGCGTTGCGGTGCCACCGTTTATCCTTGCGAAATAAATTCTTAGAGGTTCCCCTGGAAGCGGGAAGACCTCATTAACGCCGGCTCTTGTTTCCGGCGAATAAAAATGTAGGTTGCCGGGATTAATGTCCGAAAAATTTCCGGGTCGGACGCGTATCACGTTTCATTAATCCCGGCGATTAAACGTAGCAACTTTTTCAGAGTCCCGTCTCGCGGCAAGATAAACGCGTCAAGTCCGGCCCGGCCCGCGACGAGAGGCTGCTTCCATTCTTCATGAACTTGCGCGACCCGGCCGGCTAACTACCCTTTAAACAAATAAAGTAATTTACATGCCGACAGACGCCGGTATCTAGCACGCTGCGAAACCCATTTTTCTCCGGGACGTTCGCGACACGGGGACAAAGCAGCTCCCTTCAACATTACTATGCGACTATACTATACATACATTAGTATGCGAGGAGACGGTACGGCGACGCCGACAGCGTCTACTGATAAGAAAATGTCGCGGAATGAGAGCGCAACTGTTAAGGGACACGTACGGGTCGTCCGTTTATCGTGAGAGGAATCGTAACGATGCACAGTGTGCTCTTTAATTAATTTTGCGGTAATTAATCCATTAGTTGCAACGCGGACGGTCGTATATCTCGATGTCATAGATAACACTCATTCCTCTTGCGAGCTGATGCTGAACATATTAATGATTTTAACAACAATTTTAGGCAACATTAACCGTTTGCACTCGGTGCTATTTCAACTTGAAAATTAAACATTTCTTTCGATCTAGAATAATTCCATTCTGTATTAATTGTTTTCTTTGTATGAACATGAAATTGATATAATACCTCATACACACAATACTTAAATGTTTAGTAATTGATTAGATACCACAACATATTTAATAATGTAAACAATATTTTGAATAATGGCACAGCAATTTTTAGTGGTGACAATCTCTCTCTCTCTTTTTCTCTCTCTCTCTCTCTCTCTCTCTTTCTCTCTCTCCCTCTCCCAGTCTCAGAGAAAAATTTCCAAACGACACCTCGTCTATTAAAATAATTATTATTTACCGCAGCTCGACGATAAAAAGTGGGGATAAAATTCAGGGTTGTCGGAGACGGGACCTTCGGTTAGTCGATCGCGAATCGAGATACTCGCAGGAGGAACGAAATGGCGAGAGAAAAGAAAGTAATTGAACGGCGAGAGAGAGAGAGAGTGAGAGTGAGAGAGAGTGAGAGAGTGAGAGAGTGAGAGAGTGAGAGAGTGAGAGAGAGAGTGAGAGAGAGAGTGAGATTGATTGATTGATTATTTATTAGCTTCCTCAGCTATTTTCGATACATTTGCATTACATTTGTTACAACGAATTCTTTCAGCATTCTCTTGAATACGTCTAAATTTTCACAGCATTTTACTTCATCTGGTAGTGCATTATACATTAATACTCCTTCATAAAATAGACTTTTTTGGGCACTTCTCGTTTTACGAAATTCAATTGCAATATTTCCCGCTTGCCGTGTTTGCATTGCACATTCAACGCCTACTATTCTTAGCCTATTTCTTAAATGCTCCGGTAACATATTTTTTAAAATCTTATAAATAAATATACTTAAATTATAATGCAGTCTCTGTCTTATAGCCTTGAGAGAGAGTGAGAGAGAGAGTAAGAGAGTGAGAGAGAGTGAGAGAGAGAGAGAGAGTGAGAGAGAGAGTGAGAGAGAGAGTGAGAGAGAGAGTGAGAGAGAGAGTGAGAGAGA
>CM052267.1:183055-393330 GCA_028455795.1 Lasioglossum marginatum | reverse complement strand
AGAGAGAGAGAGAGAGAGAGAGAGAGAGAGAGAGAGAGAGAGTTCGCGGCGAAACGTGGCCGCAGAAAAAAGGAACGCGAGAACCAGCGGGGAGGGGGGTGAAAGGGCGCCGGGGAATAATTCTCCGGCGGGCAACGGTAAAGGAAAAAAGGGGTTTGTATTTGCGTTTGTCCCGTATGGACACGCTCGCTGCATTGTTAAATTCCTCCTGCGGCGATGCGCTTTTCAACCCCCTTTTCCCGTGAAATCCGTTTCGGATCGGCGCGGCGCGGCGCAGCGTACACCCCGCAAAACGATCGCGACTTTTTCCCCGCGTGCGCGCGCGGTTCGACAAAGTTGTTTGCTTTGACCGTAATTAATCCCGGTTTCTGCGGAATCGGGGGGAAAAATAAATCGGAACCACTTTCTCCACCGTTGATCGCGCGAGTCGTCCATTCGGAACATCTGTTCACTAAATGTCCCCGAAATGAATTTTTTTTGTGCAGTCACCCGGTTTTGGAGCTTTGTTTGCACGGATGGTATAGTTAGCGTCAAGCTTCAACTATTTGTGTGTTCGTTGCGTTCGTTTTTGTATGATCGTTTGGTTTCTGTGCAATTTTTTGCTAGGTGTGGTTGTTGCAATTTTATTTCAGTGAATGGAAGAGCAGCGATTTGTTTTCGTTCTGGAATCTTTTTCAATTTTTCTCGTTGCAGCAAAGCGTTTCGATTAAATCTCAGAATTCCAAATAAAATTACAGAGTACTACATGCAAGAAAGAAATTGTGATACGTTTCTCTTGTCTCGAAGGAAATTCTACGAATCGGCAATATTGTGGGCGAGCTCTTTTATTCAGTGAGTGCCGATTAAACGATAATTTGGCTTGCTTTGTTCCTTATCTTCCCAGTGGCTAACCCCATGATGAAAGCGACGCGCAGCGTCGCGCGTCGGTGACACGCGTCACGCGTGCTTCATTGTCCACCTTGTTCATCCCAGTCCACCCGATATGGAAATTCGTGGTGGTCGCATCACTCAGTGACATCCGGGTCGTCGAATTATCAGGAAATACCTGGTTGAGTCAATAATTATCCGTACAGTTATCGAGTTCGTTACAACAACAATAGGACAATTGAGTTGTTCAACGAATTTCAACAATTATTTCTGCTCCAACCATAATAGCCAGGCGAATGATTCTATACACTCTCCTAAATACAACAGTATATTTTTCTTCCAATCGATGCCAAGGGCTTAAATAAACCAGTTCGCGTAACGTCAGCCATGAGGACGGAGCTCTTCGATTTTTCCACAGCCGAGAAAAATCAGGGACCCGAACACGAAGCGAGGAAGAACGAGCAGCGAAAATCGAACGATTCGAGACCTCTTCAATCGAAACTTCGAATAGCCGACAACTCCTGATGGAAACTTTCACGGTAAACCATCGTTGTCGAGTTCTCGAACAATGGGGGACCCTTCGAAGTTCATTTTCTTTATAGCGGAAGCAAGGACTGGCCTCGACAGAAGGTAAAAGCGATTAAAATCGTGAATATCGCTTCTGAAAGGATTATTGTTCTCGAAAGAACTAAATTATTTGGTCGTGTATAAAAATTGAGAAATTGTAGAAAAATGTGTACAGAAATTTTTAAAGAGTTAGAACGAGTCCATTCGATTCTATAGCTTACGTACGATTGTTTTTTACGAAACAACAACAGGTTGTGTATCGTCAAATTCTCGAGAATCAGAAATTTGTCGATTCTCGAGAGTTTCGAGTTCGAGGGACAGAGAAAAAAAGCTAGAGGCTTCCGGAGGTTTTCTAGAGGCGGAAAACGTCGATGGTAAAGCTATTTCCCTGTAGTGGTAGCACGAGCATTTTTGTTCTCCCAGAGGGGCGTTGCGTGGGAAAAAGTCAAGGTCGACACTCGTGCTAATTGTTCCACTTTAAGAGAGGCGAGAGAGCCGAGAGAGTCGAGGTTCTCGAGGCGCACACCTCGGCCAATTTTCAGAATTCTGCTTCCAAATTTAGAAGACGTGTCGTCTCGTGTCGTCTAGACATCGAAGTTTTGCGAGTGAGAAGGTATGTGTGCACCATTTAATGACATTATTTGACATTATTTCGTATTTCGTGCCAGTCGTAAATAATTCGAAGCCGCAATCCCATTGACCGGCATACTTAACGCGCAGATACAGTTTTTGATTTTCGAAAGCCGAGGAGCACAATGGCCGCCTCGCGAGGCGGAAACTTATCGCAGGCCATTATCGGGGTGAGAAAATTGCCGGTCTTCGCGCGCTTCCGTTCGTAGGTACGCGACCCGATAAAAATGCCGAGAGAGAACCTGTACAATATATTATTCCAACTTCCAATGGAAATTCGGGGCTGGCACACCTCTAGAAGCAGCGCATGATCGATCGCGAGTAAACGTTTGATTTAACCTCTGCCAACTAGCCTTCCCCAAAAAATCACAATCGAAAAGAAAGCGTCATGTCGCAACAAACTTTATTGCACTCAAAAATCCACGCTGAAAAGAGAAATAAGATCCTATTTAGTACTTACGTTTTACAATTAATACTATTAGTAATAGTAATAAATTTGCCAAAATTCGATGAACCGTAACGACATAAGAAAACGTCCAAATCCTTGAGCATAGCGCGCGTTTTCACTTTGGGAAAACGTTTCGCATAATGAACAGGGAACGCCGTTGGAAACGGGATCAAAGCGTTCCCATTATACGAATTTCCCGCGCTCGGATAATTATTAAATCTAGATTCTAGAGAGAGGGAGAGGAAGAGAGAGAGAGAGAGAGAGCGAAGATGGTGGGAATGGCCAAGTCCCATTGGGAGAGTTCTCTATCGACAATTTCTGTTCTCTCTCTCTCTCTCTCTCTCTCTCTCTCTTTCTCGACACGAGAGCTTCACTGCCAGGGATTTAAAACGATGGAGGATGATGCAGAATTCGCGTTAGAACGGTCCGATGCGTCTTCTCCGGAAACATAATTCGCGCATTTGCCCACCAATCCCATTTACATCGCGAAATTCGAAGCCGGCTAGAACCGCGCCTGCAACTTTTCCGACTTGCGGATGCAGCAACATGAATTCGCGCAGTCACACCTGCTGTAAAGTGGATTAAAAAAGTGTTTGTACACTTGGCTCTATGGATATAATTTTCTGCAAATAGTTGGTAGACTGATGATAAGCAGCATTTTTTTTAAATTTAGAGAGATCCAAAAACGTTTTTTAATTGCTTTCTTTTATTTCTTTCCGACATAGATAAATAATCCACCCGTCTCGTCGTGTAAAAACTGTCTGTGCTATAAATGTAAACGGCCGTCAACCCCCTTCATAATCAATCATGACCCTCGAACATCCGCAAAAATTGTCTCCTCCACCCCTAAACGCGTTTCCACTCCTTCCTCGTTTTACCATTCACCAATATCACAATTGATTTCTTTTATGTCGAATCCTTCGTTATTTATTATCCGGCGAGACAAAAAATGTTTCCCCTGCTCTCGCAGGGGAGCTGTTCTGCATCCCTCAAGCCCTTGATGATGACCCATTCACGAGAATTATAGCGCTTGTTGCAATTTGTTTCAAACAGTTCTCAAATAATAGCAAAATAAAATTATTTTCTTTGTCAAAAATTGTCATCAACCCCCTTCGTAATTAACTATTCGCTATTGTTAGGTTTCAGCCCCCTTCATAATGATTCATTCGCCAGAATTCTAGTTGGTTCTAGCAATTTATCTCCGTGTCCCATTTGCTACTTCTCGCTGCAACAAATAACCCCCCGAACAGCATCCGCACAAATTGTTTCCTTTACGCCTAAATGCATTTCCACAACCTCTCCCACGTTCTCTTCACCCTCTTCTTGTATTTTACCGTTAATTCTAACAATTAATTTACTTAAACAATTCGTTCCCACCCGTTTGTTTCTTCTCGTTACAATAAACGAGCCACAGACATGCTTACAAATTTTCTCGTACACCCCTCGGCGTGTTTCAACCCTCTTCACAGTCAACCAGAGTCGCGTTACCAGTTACCTCTAGCAACTGGGATCCGTATAAAACTTTTGGCTATTCACCATTACAACTAGTAATTCTGAAAGGGCGGGATTATTAAAGAAACACAATTCTTATATTTTTACCAATTTGCTCCCATGTATTTTCAGGACCGTCAAAAACCAACTTCAAACATCTCCAACCGTCTCACATCCATCCAACCTCTTCAACTACAATTCTACACCAACAACAAACCTCTCACAATCCAACTCCCACATCCTTTCGAAAAAATCCTCAAGCTCGATTCTCCGGCAGCAGATTCTCCAACGCTCTCTCATCTCTTGATCAAAAGCAAAGAGGCGTCAGTACTCAGCTAGCATCAATATAGCAGAAGCATAGCCGGCGCACGTGAATCGCGAGGCGCCTCTTCAGGGCGGAATCGCCCCGAAGAATCGGAACCAGAATGAGAGAACTCCGTCAATCGGAAGAACGAAGACGCTGGCAACGCAAGCAAGCAAGCAAGCAGGCAAGCAAGCAGGCAAGCAAGCAAGCAGCAGGGTCGATGCCCTTCACCGAGAAACCGCACACCGCTAATTGTCGAAAAGAAAATCGATCGGCGCCGCGAAAATGCAGGCCGGCTCACTGCCGATGCACTCGTCGCGTCATCGCGAGCCGCTCCCGCAAACTTTCTTCCCACTTTCAACAGTCTATAAATACCGAAACAAATAGGAAAGAAAAAGAAATTGCACGTCGCTCTTCCAGGTGATATCCTGTTCGGCCGAGACACACCGGAACACTGAGAATCACACAAACCGGGATAGAATTCGCGGAAGATGCACCCGGAACGACGACCCAGGCTGGCCGACTCGGAACGCGGCGACGGCACAACTGGCATGCGCCTTTTCCACCCTCCTTTCAACCCTGTCGGGATATCCACTCCTCCCCCCTCGCAAACCCTCGAACGCCCCCTGTGGCGTGTGCCCGTGCCTGCCTCTGCCTCTGCCTCTCCTCTGACTCTGCTCTGGCTATGGCTGGCGCATCAACCACCCCGTTCAACCACCCTTACTTGCTAGACTCCTACCCCCACCATCGGTAGAGAGGACGTGGCGCATGGTGGTCCGGAAACTGATGATTCCGATGTTTGCTTTATGGGAATTTTCTTTTATTCTCTTCCTGCCGATTTTTCTCCATTTTTATGAGGCCACTCATTTCGAGAATCTTTAAATTAACCCTTGAACGTATATATTACAACTAGAATAAACTTTTAACGATGAACCTGTTATACATGTTTAAACAATTCCTAAAGCTAGCATATTGCTGTAGCAACTATCCGAGAAAATTGGTTCCCGTTCCGGACATTTTGCGAACGTTTTGAAATATTTATTATTATATAAAATACACGATTTTATTCAGGTCAGTCTATAGAATCGTTCTGTACGAGAATCATTTGTGTAGCCTCTACAATCGAAACGCAGGAAATTCTAAAACATTCAAAGCTTTATTACAACTAGCGTACAATCCTCATCAAATCGGTCGAGTTCAATATCGTTTAACCATTGTTAGACATTCATATTGTAATAAAAACAAACATCACTGTATTCTGCAAACAATACATAAAATCGTTTCGTTTGAAAATCATTTGCAATCATTTGAAATCATTGCAATACCTTTTTACATTGTTGTCGGATTGCTAAAATTATTAAAAAAGCTCATTTAGCTCCTGTTCTGTACAGTCATCATGAAACATGTTTCTTTTGCATGACGATCTCTATGATTTCACAATTAGGCTGAAAAATGTAAAAATTTTCGAAGAACGTGAGTGCTAATTGTTCGGCACAAGCTCTCGTAACGACGCTTCTTGTCGTCGGTGTCGGTGGAAAATGCGTCCTTTGAAGTCTGCAAACTGGTCGCAAGAATCGAGTTTGCAGAAGACGTAGTTTGACGCGTGAAACTTCTGCAGCGACCTAATACAGTGTCTATCAAAGTAGTCTACTTCCCGAAAGAGAGCGAGAGAGAGAGAGAGAGAGAGGGAAAGAGAGAGAGAAATATCGAGGAAAGCTTTAGCGCCGACTATCAGACGTAGTGTCACGAAAAGTCAAACGTTCTTCCTCTCTCTCTCTCTTTCATTCTCGCACGAAGAACACATGTCGCGGACAATTACCCGAAAGTTGTGCATCGTGTATAAACGTAATTGCCGCCGATATTTCACGGCTCTTTTTTATCCGCCAGCCTAATGAACCGGCTAAATAACGAGGAACTGTAAAACTCTTGTTCACGATGCGATGCCACGCCGCGGCGAAATTCCCAATCGTTTGATCTTTATTAGCACAGTTTTCCTGTTTGTAATTGGAGAAGGGAGGGGGGGGGGGGGAAGAGATTGCGCAAGTTTTAATTACGGGAAAGTCGAGGAAAAACTCGGCGAATTCTGGAATTTTTCGCCAGTCGTAATTTCTCGTAAGCGGCCCGGCAACAACGTTAATTAGCTAATAAAGCGATAAACCTTCCTGACCGGATATCTGCTAAATATCTACGTTTCTTTTCTTCATTTTACTGTGGAAGATTCCTCGGCTTCGGAAAAAATTTCTACGCGCGCTTTTTAATTAGTAGATTTGATGCGAGAGGAAATTGCTGAGAGCAAAAAATATCGTTGTATGCGGGAAAGTTTATTTTATGATCTCGTGCAAGAATCGTTTGCAAAGCTTTCACGGTGAAATCACAAAAATTGACTAAAGTTGTGAATTCAACTTCGCGATTATCTGACTCATTAAATTCGAATTTCGCCCGATCGTCCGCAGTTAATTATCATCGCAATCAAGTTGAGCAAGGTCCGGGACAACCCTCGACCTAATTCGCCTGCGTTTGCGGATGCGTGCTCGGGACAGGCTCAACGGGGTGTGCGTGGGTGCGTATACCCGTCGAGCGAGTTTCATTCATGGACTCTACCCTCGATCGAATCAACGAGAATCAACGAGCGGAGGGAACAACCTTGCCCTTCTAAAGATCTTCCTTAACCCTCGCTTATGATTTTATCATTCATGATTTTTATCTATTAGGTTATCCTAAAAGTTTCTTTCACTATGTGCACATTCCATATTGTTAGATAACATCAGCATACACAAACAACACAATCTTCTGTTCGTTAATGTTTTATTATTTCTTAAGCTTCCCCTTTCTTAACCATGCCATCGATTTTCTTAAAAACTACTCTGAATTTGCACTGAGCACATTGATCGAGAACGAAATGAACTTTTGGGACAACCTAATACATATTTGTTTAGCAGCTTGCGTACAAACATTGTACAAACATTGTACTCGTACAACATAGGTATACGTCAAATAGATGTAAATTAAAAAACATAAAGGTAGAATCAAAGCAAAGCAACAGAAAAATATATTCAAAGTAGAGCAACATAAAAATGGATCGAAAGCGAAGCAACATAACAGTAAATTGAAAAGCAAGCAACATAAAAGTAGAATCAAAGTAGAGCAACAAAATAATTGAGCGACAGCAGAGCAACACAAAAATAAACCACTACTCCAAATTCGCTAATAAAATACAGTTTGACAAACAGTGGCCGCGTCTTCATTTTTAATTTGGAATAACTAAGTACTGTTCCAGCCAACACGAGAAAGCTTGGCGGAGAATCGGCTGAGCCCCGGACTCGTCTGCGAAATAACGATAATAAAGCTTGGGCGTCGGAGGCATTCATTCAAGAGGGATAATCGCGGCAACGCTAATTGCGAGTCTCGCGATTAGACGAACGAAGAGAGCTCGCCGCCGAGAGCCGTGAAACGTCCAAACGGAAAATTCCTGCTTCTTTTTTCCCTGGCAGACCCGTGATTAACTTGGATCGCGACTGTATTTCACAGTGAGAGAAAGAGAGAAAGAGAGAAAGAGAAAGGAACGAGGAACGGACCGACCCTCTGAATTTGGACCTCAATGTAAATATTAAGTTGCTGGCCGGCGCGGAATGGAGCGCCGCGCCGCGCCGCGTGGAAATTAAATTCTTGCGAACGGTCCGCGCCAGCTTGAAATTAGTTAGCTTCGAGATGACGACGCCGTAATAAACACGGATGGGTTTCCGAGCCTTTGAGAACCGAACCAGGAATCCTGAGGACGATTTTTCGGCTCGGAATTCTGCGGATTTTGCGGTGACAAAAAGAGTGACCTGTCTTCTATCCTATTTTATTTTATTTCTCAGTGGTGCATTCACAATTTTGAGATTCTAACGAATGATAAGATGGGACTGGGAGCTTGCAATACGTGAATCACTCGTGCTATAATTTAATTATAACAACGCAAATCTTTCAGTTTCCTGAGTCTTCAATTTTAAATGCTATCTGCCTGCAGAATATGATACTGCTCCTTTGAACTTCGTCAGCCAGTTACGCGAATTTGGAACAATATAATTGAATAATTTTGTATACTATTACATTCGGGGATCCGTCTTTCAACCCTTCAGTCTAGTTAGAACTTCGTAGCGTTTCCGTGCATTACCTAATTTTCGGAACATGACTGCGCATAATTTCTTCATTTTGTAATCATTAGTACGTCGTATTAGCGCTTGTTTAAACTTTGATAGCCATTCGCGTCAATTCAGTAGCGAATGATTTAATAATACTATACACCGTTATATTCCGGGGATTGTTCGCTATCATTTAAGTCTAATTAGAACTTTCTAACGATCATAGTTTCGATATAATGTTTTAAACAATTCAGATCAATCCAATTTGATTAAAAACCTTGAGATCGCCTACTTCAGTGTATATTGCGAAAAGAGATAGGTCTTTCTGCAAATTTTTTGCAAGAATTCACGTTTTTGTTCGAGTGGAGCAGACTTTCTTCCGAACAGACCACTCCAGAAATGAAAAGTTGGTTTCTGTCCCAGATTTGTACAGATCTATAATAGACTTTGTGATTTCGGCGCAAGGTTCGATCATTTATAGAAAAACAGCAGTTGTGCATTAATTAAACATGTTTCTCGACGTTTCGATCCTTGTATGGATCATTCTCAAAGAGACATTTTTTGCGTCTGAAAAATAATATGCGTATAATAAATTTTGAACGAAATTGTAGCACAGCCGTGTAAATCCAATGATAAAGAGAACAAAGAAAAAAATAAAAGACACACATATACACTTTGTACAGATCTGCGGGTTCCCGTGTCGTTGCGAATCCTCGCAGAATTACAGAGCTCGCGCGTCCGGTCGACGAAAGAAAATAGCGCGTGGAAACAATCGCGGTGAAGAGTTTCCCAGTAGAAACCTCTCAGGCGGGTTTCCCGTGTTGACGATTTTACGGGGCAGACGTCTGTGTCTACAGCGAAACGCAGTTCCGCCATTTCGACTTTTACCTTGCGTTACCAGCGCCGCGCCGGGACAAACAGCCTCGGCAAATATTTAAGAAAACAGATGGAACTCACCTGCAACAGAAAAAGAACAACAGAACGGTGAGCAAGCAGACCCATCGGAGAAAATACAGCGAAGGCCGAAAGCCATTTTCTGGCTCGTTTCGGGTTTAAAGCGGGCAAATAATAATCGTATGGAATCGCGGGAAAAGTGCATATTGATATGCGTTTCGTGGGTGGGCCAAAATTAATCATAAAAATGTATAATTAAAATGTAATTCGCAGTTTTGCGACTAGTAGTGTGGGATTAGAGGTTTTATTAAATTTAGTGGATTTTTATATGCGGTCAGAATAACATGATTTAATAATTGGGTGCACTGTCATGCTCAAGGAACTGTCCCCTATCATTTCAACCTGGGTAGACCCGTCTATTGTGTGTCACTCCCACGCAATAACGCATTTTTCAGCAGCAACTTCACTCCCACATTGTCGTCTCGCTGCAACCGAGGGTGACGGAGCAATTCTGTTTCCGAATCCACGTTCCCCAATTGTTAATTGCTCCGACAGCTTATCGTTCCGGTGGAAACCATCTCGCACGCGGAACAGAATCGCGGGAACGTTTCAATTATCCAATCGTTGACCGAGTTCTCGATCGTTTCGCAGTCGCGAACGCGAACAAGAGCGAAATCGATCGTCGATCGCCCCTACGCGACCCTGTTCTCTTCTCGCCAGAGATAGAAACCAATTGATTATCCGGCGCGGCGCGGCGAATCGTTCCGCTCATTTTGTTTTCCGAGACCTAATTGACACACATAAATCGTTACCCTCGACACTTGCAAATCACGTTCCACCGCTGCTCCACGATTTTCTTACGTCAACCCCTCGTTAACCAATTTCGTCGATGCATATCCACAAAAACAAGAAAAAACTGCGAACTTCTTTTGGGGCCAAGTAATTTTTCGCAAGAAGGTGCGCGAGTTTATTAGCGAATCATGTATTCGTGAGTTCGGTCGAAAGTTAAAGCGGTCACGGTGCAGAAATTATTTAGCGGCAGCGATAAGAATAAATATCACCGTGGCCCGAACATGCATTAATAATGTTGCTCGCATTCGTTGGTCACCGTTTTATAAATACCTGTCTGCTATCGATTCTTTCTCGACCGAGTCCGAATACACACACACCTAACTCCCTCGATGTTCTACAAAGTTATGTATATCGGAATCCTCGCCACGAAATCAAAACCGGAAAATTGAAGTTTGTCGTACTGACAAAATTGAAAAAATCTTTTTTGGGTAGGTAATCGAAATCGATTTTTTTGGAATGATCTTGTAGTTTGCGCCTTTGAGAATGTCTCTGTAAAATTTGAGGTTGCAACACGTCATATTTTCAAAGTTATTAAGTATTGAAGCGAAGTTCGAACTTCGATGGCATTTTTCTCGAAACAATCTCTTCATGGCTGATCGATAGAATTCATTACAGAAAAAGTACTGGACCGATCAACTTAAAATTTTAACTGTACATCAAGAAAGAGTTCTATTATCGTCCAACCTAGTATCAAAAGTATAGGTCGAGCGAAATTCTTCTGACGTAAAAAAATCGAGTAATAATTTACAGATTAACAATAAGACTAAAAGAACTTGAACGAATTCTTCTAAGCTCTAATAAATCAACCTGATTTTCACTGGCATCTTTCGCAGCATTGTTCCCCAATTAATTCCCAACAGATTCGCGCACGGGTTCGTCGCCAACGCGTCACAGTAGAAATTTGCAGTTTCAATGCGAAATAACGGAGCGGAACGGAGATCCCTGTGCTTTTCATAGAGACCGAGTTTTTCTCTGGAGTCGTTCTCGCGCTTATGAAAAATAAAAGCCCGCGAACATACCTATCCTTGGTCTCCCATTTTTTCCCCTGTAGTTTTCTAATTAAAAGAGGACTGACGACGAGCCCGGTGATTCGCGGAAGTTTGACGAACGAGAGAGCGCTGCGTCCACGGCTGCGGCCGTTGCGAGGTTCAAACGGTTCCGCTGGAAATTTCATTGGAAACCCTGGTTGTGGAACGAGCAGATTTTTGTTTATCAAAAATGCGGGACTGCGGAAGAATGCGTTCGAAAATTGCGATGAAAAACATGTGCATTGAGATTGTCTATTTGAGATGCTTAAGATATGATAAGCATTTCAAATAAATTTGTTTAATCCTCGTGGATTCATCTTTGCAATCTCAATGATCGTTAAATTAAAAACATTAGAAGCCATCTTTTTAACGGGTGCTCGCGTTTCCCAGAGATATTTTCCGCGCGAATGAAAATATTATCTTTTATTTGACCGTTCCGATTGGCTATTTCCACAGCGAACGGTTTCCCTGACGGTTACAGCTCTGTGAAAGAAGGGTTGCGAAGGGCTTCAGGGGTGGCAGAGAACGTAGGGGGTGGTCAGCATTGGCGTAGGCTATCCGTGATAGCCCGGATTCGATGTTTGTGCACCGGGAACGACTCTCCGCATGGAGTGTTTGTGTTTCGCAGCTGGTGCCGCTGATAATTCTCTCATTTAAAGAGGGAAACGAGCGAACAGGAAACCGACTGTGATATACTCTCCATCTCCGAGATTAATCAATGCCTCGATCCATTTCATTGGACCGCTAGTTGATATGTATTTATGTATTTACGACAGAAATGCATAACAGACCGACCGAACAAAATTTTCGAAAGACGTATCGATACTTTGCATTCGCTACCGAAAATTCGCGAGAGGGAAGGCGTTGGTGAACTAAAGCGCGAAGGGAAATACGTGGCAGTCGATATCGCGGGGTTCTTCGTTCGATGGAAAATTCATATCGGTCCGCTTTCTGTTTAACGATTCCATCTCAGCCGATGGGTCGGTTCACTTATTCATGGGCTGCAGTTCTCTCACGGTGCATATTTCTCTCGCGCTTCTCGCGGCCAGCAGTCGAAGGAGACATGCATAATTTCGAGGTGAATGCGCATTCTCTCTCTCTCTCTCGCCCTCTCTCTCTCTCTTTGTTTCTTCTTTGCGTGCGTGCGCGTGCGTAAGCGCAGCTAAGTGCACTCGCGTTCTGCATAATGCACGAGACAGGGAACAGAGCGAGGAAACTAGGGAGAAGAGTCGAGATATACTCTCCTCTCTCTGTGTCACGTGCCCGCACCGGGGCACACGTGTGTGCAGCTGCAGCATGCACCGGCACGTGCACGTGCAGCGGAAAGTCTTCGCATAAATACCGTTCCTCGTTCGCTGTTTCGCAAAAATTGCGAACACCCTCTCTCTCTTTGCCCATTCGAGTGCTCGAAACGGACGCGCGAGTGAACTGCGTTGCAAATGCAGTGGCCGAACGAATCATTGCATCCTCATTACTAGATTGCGGATCTTTATGCATTTATGACTTCTGAAAATTTGCAAAAAATACTAGAATATCAAATTCGACGGAATTTAGTACAATTTTTATTTATTTCAGAAAATAAGATTTCATTTGATTCCACTACAAAAATTGCAAATTGCATAAAGATCCGCAGTGTACTCGTTACCGAAAACTATATTTCCCTCTCGTAGAATTCCCTCTGTCCGGATTGCTAGCACACCCGTCCAACAGTCATTGTCACGTTAGTTCTTTAATTCCGTTTCACTTTAACGTCTAAACCGTGCTTAAACCCAAAGTTTACAATTTGTCACGCACCCCCATAGTTTCAAGGACTTTCTCCATCATAAATAACTCCGAGCGAATGCCCTAGTCCTTCACATCCTTCACATCTGGTTTTTCTCCAACTCGCCAACCCTCAGGTCATCCTTGTCCCTGCATTTTCTTTCTTTATTATCATTTCCAGCCTTCCCTCTCTTCTGTAGTTTTCCCTTTCCCTAAACACTGTCTCCCACCATTCATTTCTTGTACCCCCAAAAAAACATCTAGTCAACAGCAAAGCGTTTTTTAAAAAGGGATTCAGATTCTTCTCGACCACCGAACGAACATCACCTTACATTGTTACACCAGACTTGTACATAGTAGTTGATTATTAAAGGAGAGTTCGACTTATAAAGTGAACTGTAACGTAAAGTGTTGTACTTCACTATCACCTCATCATCAACTACACTATCCAACCAGCCCTCACGAGATTAATTTTTCGTCGAGCGCAGCGGGGTTACGATTGAACCATTAATCGAGTCCAATCCCGTACACCCTCCACGAGCTTGGGAGAAATGTTCGGATACTTTGTGGATCCGCTGTGTACGCATACGTTATCCTCTTCTGAGCCGTGTAAATAAAGAGTTGGACATACGCAAAGAAGAAAAATCTATTGAAACAGGAAAAGGTGTAAAATACTCGGAAAATTAAATTTCATTCCCCCCTTTACGCGGCACCATGACGCACCGCACGGCACGGCGCGGCGCGCAGGGTCCTAATTATTAACTCCAGCCAGTTATTCGACAGGGGTGAGAGGTCAGGGGTGTCAGAGACGAGGTGCCAAAGGGGTGTCAGAGGCAGGAACTGGGCGCAAAGCCGAGAATAAAATAGCAGATTCGAACGATGGAGTTCGCCGTGGCGGTTCGCGATAAACCAGCATCGCGTATTAATGACAGAGGTACCGCTTCACTCTCTCTCCCATCTCTCTATTTCTCTGTCCCTCTGACTGTGGAAGTTTGCGCGGCCGACTATCCGGCCAGAAGTTTGCTTTCATCGACCGCAGCGCAGGCTAGCAAGCGCTTCCGAACGCAACTACTATCCTGTTCGGCTACTGCCGTTAGGGGATCAAGGGTTGCGCGGGGGTAGTCGAGGAATTATCGTCAGTACGTTCGGAAAGCTTGCTCCCGTGTAATTGGCTTCGATACACTCTCCTCGGATTTCCCTGAGAGCAAACATCGACTGAAATTCACGCGTACCTCGGCTATCGGACTCACTTCGATATCTCTGTGTGTACGTTGGAACTACGTACTTTTAGTTAATACATAATATACAGGCCTCGCGATTCGCATGATCGACGGTGCTGATTTCTGGATTTTTCCGTTTCGAACTTCACGATCCTCTCGATCGAAAGAGCCCTGATTCGCGCGACCGTAAACACTAAAAATGCAACTGCACCAAACGCAACGAAACAATCAAGAACTCACCGGGGAAAACAGTTAACGCGAACTCGACGATGGATTTATCGTAGCTTCGAATAAATTTCTCGTTATCGAGAAACCCCGAAGCGAGATGAGAAGAGAGGAGTCCAGAGAAAAAGAGAGGAAGCAATAAAAGAACCGGCGGAGACTCGAAACGGAGAATACACGCGGAGGAATCGCGGGCTAGAGCGAGACGGAGAAACATGCGGCGGGAGACAATTGAAAAATAGAGGAGAAAGGCGAAGAGACTCTTCCGGTTGATTATTTAAATGGCTCCGGCGCCGAGCGAAAAAGCAGCTCGTAAAGAGTGGAGCAAGGGGTTCGGCTTGTGGGGTTGGGGCAGAGCTACTCGATAGAGGAAACGGTTTATTTTCTTTATCGGTGACCGAGGAGGAAGAGCACTCCGGTCGTATACAACGACAGGGTGGTGAGGCAGTGATAATCGCTCGAGAAATTCTATGGGCGATTTCTCGCGTTGCGTTGGATCAAGAATCTTAGGAGAAATTGATCGGAAAAATTCTTTGGGTATACATACAATATTACAATAAAAATGGCTAAAAATATGCACAGACAGATTCTTGTTACGTTTATCAAGTACTGTAAAATAATCACTGTTAGATCGTCACTCTCGATCGTTCGACAAAGAAAGACAATGGTGCCGAGTAGTGACGGTCGTGACAGTGTTCCGAACGAGACGGTATCGGACAAAACAGGTCTGGGTTAGGTCAGCCGAGGATTCTCAATTGCCTAACACCGTTCTCGCTCCACTTAGGTTCACAGGTAGTCGCCCAGTTTCTGGGATCAGCCTTTAAACACGAAGGCTCGTGGATCGAGTTCGTTTCCCTCGTTTGACCAACGAGAACTCGCATGAACTCGGTCGAACACGATATGGGTGAAGACTGCGAGGGGTTGGAACACTATGATAGCGTGTTCGTGGAAAGAAAGAATGATCACCATGCGATACGTACATCAAAATCATGCTCCACTGACTTCGATCGATTCTGCGATCTTCGGTGACGGTGTTCAGAACGGTTTTTTTCGAAAATTCAGATTCGGTTAAGCAAAGAAATATGATTTTCCCCGACGATCCAGTTCAGGATCGTTAATCGCAAGACGTAACGAGACGCCCGCGCCCGGAGCGTTTTCGCGACGCGATTCCTTTCCCTAAGCGTGTGCCACCTGTAAAATTGCTCGCCTAACTGGAACGTGGGGCATGGCAGCCGGGAATCGAGTAGGAAATTCGGTTCTTACCGAGGGAAATCGAATTTTTCCTGGGAGAAATTCAATTTGAAGGGAGCAGTCTTTTTTAAATAGCATCGATTGCCAGAGAAAATAGAGCGGCGAGCAGTTGTCGCAAATCAAGATTTAAACAACTCGGAATCGCCAGAAATAGCTGCAACATTCCCAACAAACTGTCCGAATAATGATCCTCGAATCCTTGCAATTAACAGCCGTTATACACATGGTCCGTATAATCGATTCAAATATAATAATTGTAATTTCTGAATCGAATACAGCAGTAATACAATTGTGTGTCCAAGATCTACTTAGAACAGTTAAATTTCAGTTTTGGCTTGGTTTGCAACGTTCAGGTTATCGCGAATTTTTGCAGATTTTCGGCGGCCGAGGCAGAACTGATTTTTCGCGTTGGATCGGAGGCCGCGCGTCTACATTTTTGTGTCGATGATCCGGCCGGCTCTATCGGTGTTCCAATTTCCACGGGACCACTGAAATATTTGCGCGGGATCCATTAGGCTCGCTGTCTTTTTAATGAAACGATCGGGCCCGTGATTTAATTCGGCCAGCGAGACGCGAGAGATAACCAGAAATAGAGAGAGAGAAAGAGAGAGAGAGAGGAAGGATGGATAGAAGTTCTCTCTAGAATCTAGACTGAAAATCCGAGCGAGAAAATACAGGTGGCGTGTAATCGAGCAGATCTCACCCCGATTTCGCTGCGAACAACTTTTCTAAACAGAACTTTTGCCGATAAATCGTGGCTGGCGAAGAATCTGCGGCGATTCGCACGCGGGGGATATCTCGTGGAAGATTTTCCCTTAAGAGGGTTGCGCACAAAACTACAGTGAATCAAATTCTATTTTTTTAGGATGAGAAAAAATTGTTGCTGCAACCCAATAGTTTCGTGACGCGCCCCAGGGTTAAACGCAAACAATTTCGCGGAAGTGGTGAATTTACCGTTGGAATACTTTCTGTGGCCACTGTACGGACATCGAGATAGACCAACAGCGGAGGTGGGTTTTGCTTGTCGAGGATAAGTGAAGGTTTTTACGACGCGATAAAACAGAAGCCTGCCCCTTCTGCGCGGGAAAAACAACCGCGTCCGACGTTTTCCCTGCGTGCAACGCGGATAAAAGACGACGGTGCCCGATGAAACATTGGAGATTCGTCAAAGAGTTTCCCAGCGATACTTTCCAACAAGCGCGGATCCCCGCGAACGCCTCTCCCTCTAATCTCCCTCTTTGAGGGAGGAAAACTTCTCTCTCCGGACCAATACGGGGGCCTTTGATCGTTACTCTTTGCCCAAAGCAACAGAGTGTTTACCGAACGCAACCGGAGATCGGTTACAACTTGCAACAGCCGCTGATGCAACACTCGCTCCGACACAAACTGGATATGAGAATCGGGTCCTTTCGCGATTTTCTGTGCGAGATCGCTGGGTTATTACCCCTCCTGCTTAAAGAGCGTTTCGATCAACGAACACTACACAATCAACAGCACTATCGCCAGAAGAGCGAAATTAATCATGTGACATTGCGAAGAGTGGGGGAATAGCGCCGTAGAAGGGCAAGGTAGCAGGAAAGAGTGATTGTTGGGGGAAGGAAGCGTTCGAGGGGCCACTCCATTGGAATTATCCAGCCCAATCGAATTTGTTTCGCGTCGATTAATCTCGACGACGACGCGGCGGAGCTTTATCGATCAACTTTGAACGGTATTCTCCGTTAATGTGACCCATGAGAAAAAACAAAACAAAGAAAAAGAGCAAAGGAATATCGAAAAAAGTTCACATCCAGTGGTCCCGATCCGTTCTCAGAGCGGCCTCGGCTCCTAAAACGTTTCGAGTCCGAAGTTCGTTCGCGACCATTAAAAGTCCTCATCGGCTCTTCTAATTAACTTTACCGAGGGCGGTATACAGAATATAAAAGTATGCATCGTCTCCCAGGAAATCCGGGATAGCGAAGCTGATTTTCTATTCTTTTTTATGTCGCCCATTCGACCGCTCAAAAGTCGTTGATATAATGTATGCAGGTACTTAGCATCGGTAAAGTGGCTCAGGAAAGTACTCGAACGCCGTTTTTCAATCAGACTAACCTTTTTAAAATAGGACCAAACGACTTGACTTTTTCAAGTCCATGCTTCTAATTGCTGAAAAAACGTCAAGAGTAGGTCGGTTCAATTTGAAAAAAGTTATTCTGAATTAGAAAGGGCGTTCGAATAGTTTCGTGGACCACTGTATACACACTTCGGTTCACGACGCGGCGCAACTTCGCCGGCCGTAATTGGATTTCTTTACGGGCCAATATCACGCATCTCTTTAAACCAGAAATTGAAGGAAATTAGGACTTCGCCATCGATCGACCGCTTAATCTTGATCACGCTCCGACGATTTTCCACTCTTTTTCCTACTCGCTTTTGAAACAGCGATTTGAGCAAATCGTTCCGTTCGACGATTTTAACTGTTGATTCTGAATCATCGGTTTCCATTCGTTAAAAAGTGGATACGGGGCTGACGATTGATCATGAAAGTTTTACTGGTCTCATCTACAATTATCCACTCGGCGTACAATTTCAAGGAAATAGAAATCCTCTGCTACATAGGAAAGACGGCGGCCAAGTTTGTGTATACAAATCTGCTAGACCCACGTCAGTCTTCCGCACTTTTTAGCTTTTATTGTAGCGCACGGCTCGCTGTCAAGCAGCACGCTCCATAATTTCGTGACACGGGTTGCGTTACCCGGATGACAGCCGGTGGTTTTCGAATAACCATACATTACCCGGAGTCACAACGTTTTATAAAAAGGTTCAGAGTGTCTGCTGCCATTAATTTCTCGCCTGTCGTTCCGTTTATTAGATAGCAGACAGGGTATACGCAAATAAAATAATGACGAGTTCTTAATTTGATAGATTCGATAGTATTTGGATTGTGGAGGGGATGCTCGAAGGACAATGGGGAAACATTCGAAGGGTGTTTGAAACCTTTCACGCAGGCGCCATACCGGATGAGAGAGAGAGAGTGAAACATGGATAGGATTCGCCGATAACCGAACGAGGGAACGAGGTCTAAGTGGACGGTGGAATAACGAGTGGCAGAGCCGCGCGTTTCGAGCGGAATGAAACGGAACGGAACGGAGTCGCGTTTAAAGCTCTCGCCGAAAGGAGTGTAGTGGCTGCGAAGAGCCTGTTTCCGTGCTGGTTGCTTGCTTGCTTGCTTTGCAAGAACAGCCACTACTGACGCCTGCCGGTAACGACCTCGAGCCGAGCCGACAAGGCCTTCAAACTGTTTGACGAACTTCACGCGTCCAAACGCATTCAAACGAATCCAAACACTGGCGCATGCGAGCTTCTGCTCCACACTTACATATGTTACTACCCCAGGTCGTTCAAAAAATAATTTCGTTTATCTTATTTAAGATCGCAAAATCGGGGTATATCTTGATAGCTGACATTCCGGACGTCATTTCGTTCCTTGCAGTGCTTTATACCATTTCAAGCATTTTTTTGTCAACTCATCAAATATGCAAAATTAAAGTTCGCATTTCCACCACCTTTCGCTTCTTTATCACCGCAATGGTAAAAATGCAGAGCACGAAAGAAAAAGTTGTGTGCTATTTACGGAGAGGATGTACCATCGGATTACCATATTTTTCGATTTTTTCAGCATTCTCTGTGCGGTAGAAATTTCATTTCAAATAAAGTCGTAAAAAGTCATATAACTCAATTTTCCGCTGGTAACAAACAGAAATTCCTACCAGCGCAAAGAATCATAGAACAAAATGGTATAAAGCTTATTCTAAATAGTAAAAGATTAAAGAAAACGAAATGACTTTCCGAACGACCTAATAATTATAACGAACGAAGAAAATTTTTACTTTGTATAAGACGCTCAAGCGATCCTTTTACGCGCGTTCTATTGTCACCAGTTCGACGGAGCCGATTCGTCTAATTGTCACGATTCGCGAACAGTTTCGCAGGCATGGTGCGCCTCGCATCGTGTCAACCGCAAGCTGCGCCGCGTGCTATGTATTCAGCTTCCGCCCCCGCACACACGCAACAATTACCCCGACACACTGCTACATATCTACTTTCCAACCCCCTATGCAACCCCCATAGAACCAGGGTTTTACAGCGAACAATCCACCGATTGTGTCTCTATACCGCGTCTCGCGGAGAATGCGTCGTTTAATTAGGCGTCGTCGTCGTCGTTGTCGGGCACATCGGGTACATCGACCTGCTGTTAGTACGAAGCGACTTTCGAACCTGCCCAAAGTTAGGCTACCACCGAGGATACATCGATTTTCAATTTCGCGCCCAATTGAAATTTCAGCATGCCGCGAACACGTGACTCGTCGAGGCTTCCTGATAAATCGACTGTCTAAAGTGACTACCAATCGTTGCGGTTTGTTATTAGTACACTGTGGATCTTTATGTATTTATGACTTTTGAAAATGATCGAAAAATGCTAGAATATAGAATTTGTCGGAATTTAGTACGATCTTCATTTGTTTTGGACCTACAAATGTTATTACCAGACTGCGGATCTTTATGCATTTATGGCTTCAAAAAATTTTCAAGAAATGCTAGAAAATAAAATTCCACAGAATTTCCACAAAGCTACCACCACTAAAAATAACAATTTACATGATACCACTTTCTTAAAAATTGCCTACAAAAATTGGAAATTGCATAAACATCCACAGCCTAGTTATTACCAATGAAAATAGGATTTTATTTGGTACCACTTTCTTCAAATACGTCTACAAAAATTATAAATTGCATAAAGATCCGCAGTCTAGTTATCAGCGTTGGTGGAACAAATTGGGGTGGAACAAAATTTCAGAAACATTAGGCTAACATGTAAGAAACCTTTTACGGTTACAGATTTGCCAAAGCAAAAGCGTTTGTATCTCGTCCGCGAGTGTAGGTACGTACCAGGATCGTCGGAAGAAAACACTGGTTCCCCAACCCCTCGTAAACAGTAGAAAAAAGAAAATGCAGCTGAGACTGGATTAATCGAGGGACGGGGCCGTTGGTTTTCAAAGGATAAAGAGAGCCAAGGGTAGAATTGAAACAACGTGGTGGCTGTGATGTGGGTGTATACGCGGCGTGTTCGGACGGTAACCGGTACATATGTACGACACAATTAAGCCCCGTCGTGTGTACACGGTGGATGGATGGATGGGATGAGATGCTGCGGGATGGAATGGCACCAGAGGGATAGGAAGAGAGATAGAGACGTGCAAGGATGAGAGAGAGAGACTTACCTCGAATGCAGGGCGCAGCCACGCTGCACTGTGGGGTAACTAGAGGACACCGGCGGAGGCGGAGCGCAATAAGCCGGTGGCGGCGGTGGATCATGTCTGTGGAGATGGTTATGCCGGTGGCTGTGGGAATAGCTCAGGGAACCTCGTAGACTCCCGGGCAGCTGGCGATGCGGCGTCGGCTGGTCGCTGGAACCACCAAAATTAAATTCTTTTCATATTTTCTCTCTACAAGCCGGGAGACCCTCGACGGGAGATTCTCGTGTAACAGGTCCAAAAAATCAAAAAATTTTTTATTATATAACTCGAAGGCACGACATTTCGGAAATATATTCGCAAAGTCTAAAAGCTTGATTCTAAAACATGAAGATTCCACAGCTTGTGAAATTTTCCGGCAAACCTAAACGATTCTATCGTAAGGTACGATCTTCCAGCTCCAATTTGAGTCGTGGAAATTGTGAAATTCTGTCGGGAACATGTTTTAAAGTCGAGTCGAAGTAAATCCTTCAAATAAAGTGTATAGAATATTCTATTCGTTCGAACAAATTTAAGTTTATAAATTATCGATCGCGTCGACGTGTCACGAGCGTGTCTCCGGAGTCCCATAAATGGGGCCATGATGATATGTTATGTTACATGTTGAATCTATTTTCATATCATATCTGTGCTATTAATTTAAAGTATAGCTTGAATCGCTCACCGAAAAGACGCATGATCTTTGCTATTTTTTTAACTCAGAAGGCGATTACCATCCGAATCGATAAAATATACATATATTTATACATATATGGCTCGCGGATCAGATGCGATCCAAACCTATCTTTCAATCTCAATAAATAAAAAGAAAACAAAATTCTACAGAGTCGGCAAGGCAGTTCTCTCGAAATTTTCGAATGGTTGGAAATTTAATTGCCGACCAGTGAACATGAAACCTTCTGCATCGTGGCTTACCTTTCAGAGGTAAGGTAGGAACCTGTTGAACGATTCACGGTAAAATTACCATGACACGGTACAGAGGAGCAAAATGCACACCCGCTAAATTCAAAAATATATATTGTAGACTGCGGACATTCTTCAAAAACAAAAAGGACTATATATTTGAGACATTTCTAAATACAAAGAGATTTTGAGTTTCAATATTGACGCTCGAAAGTATCGATTGTTCTAAATACCAGCAGCAGATCTTATCACCCACGACAGCTTTCATCGCCGATAACGTCTTATCCAAATTGATAATAGCTATCGTTGCCATAAAAAGAACATGAGCTCACAGAATTAAGAAAGGAAAACAATTATATTAGCTTGAGATTGTCGGCAACAATGATAAGTCATCGATGATTACACGATTCGATTAAAATGTATAGATTAGAAATTGAAAAAACTTAGTTTAGAATGGTGGAGAAACAGATTCCGAAGTTTCCGGAAGCCGCGGTTAGATATTCGTTTGATCGTTCGCATCGATCTCGCAGCTGCTAAATAATTACTCACGAAAGAACTCTCGTCGCATCCGGTGACGGCACAGTAACCCACCTGGACGCTCAAATTCCCACGAGCCGGTGTTGCAGATAACAAGCCCACACCTGAACAGACTTTTAAGTCCCCGATAAAAATACAACATCAAATAAATTATCGCGCTTTTGCAGAAAACCAGTTCCGATTTCTCATGTTCCACATTTAAATTCAATCGAACGCGCGGTTATTCCACAAAAAAAAAACAACGCAGAAATATTTCTTGCGCCACATAGAAACTTGGTTGATCAATATTTGAAAACAGCGGAGATAACGATGCGCTAATATGTACTAGACCACCCTGTACATACAAATTGTGTTTAAACGAATGTGGATATTCTTTCGTGCGTAGGTGTAGACTGTTCGACTATCACCTTGGCAACCAATGTGCCAACGTTTCGATTTCTATCCTTTTCGAATACTTCACGGTCCCGTGCGCAGAGTACTTACGTCCAGCACCGTGACGTCCGTCCAATTTCAAGTACGCGTTACGCGCTATCCGGATCTCGATTTCGCGGCTATTGTTGCGCGCGTAATTAAAACTTCGCGCCGCTTTACATTGCCAACGAATGCTGAAAATTCCAATTCTCTTCTGGAGCTTCGATCGAAGCACACATCTTTGTCGTACAGATCTCGAATCGAAATTTCCACATTTATCAATGCAATACTGTACTTGTTGTCTACCACATCAACGCAAGGAAACAAACAATCGGAGCAAAGTGGGTAGTCCCCAGGTTACGGTCCCTGTAAACAGTCGTTAACTTCCCACTAAACGTCATATTAAACAGTTGAACGTAGCAAACGGAGAAAAAAAAGAAAAGCCAAGTAACGTGTTGGGAGACGGCTAGTTTCGTGCGGCGATATAATTCCACCGAGCAAACGATTTTATCTAGAGTCTACGAGAAAACCGGTGTGAGACCGGAAGTGTCGAAAGGGCTGACTCCTATATGCTACACTGTATGTATGCGTGTATAGAAGCCTCCTTCGCAACGGTTGCATTCTTATCTAATAACCAAATACTAACGCCGTTGGTATCTCCTCGAAAACTGATAAAAAAGAGGTCGATGGACAACCGGGGGCCGGGGCCCTTGTAAGGGCCTCAGAGTATGGTCGCGCATGTTTAATCTTCTATAACTAAACTGATCATTCATATGAATCTACAAAACATATTTTAAAAAATTTTTTTATTACGGGCCCGAATAAGAAATTTGTGAAATGCAACTTTTTCTACATTTTCTTCGTCGTAATCTTTTCGTAAGAACACGGGTCAATTTAGGCTGAATACGATCAACAAAAGGATTCATTTGGGGGGCTGGATCTGTGAAGAACAACAGGTTCGTTAACGGTGCAATCGGCTGGCAAACAGTTATCGGTACAATTAGACGATAACGCGAAAGGATTAGAGGAAACAGCATCTGGCCAAGATTTTGCACGGCCCCGTGCAGAAAGCAGGGTGCCAAATGGTTTCACTTAGGACGACGTAATTACCGAAGTCGATCCTAGCCGCCTCTCTCTCTCTCTCGCTCGCTCTCTTGTACGCAATGTCGGCTGCAACGTCGCAGAAACTAGATCCCCGGCAAATAAATTACACGAGCTTAACCCCTGGATCCTGAAGGAGACGCTCAAAGAGCCATGGTTTCAATTAAGAAGAAAATATGCGCGCGAAATACATCAGAGTGAAATATCACCGTGACGTATCGCCGGAAGGCGATCGTTTTCATTAGAGAGGGACAAAAAAGTGTATACATCTGCGGATAATTTGCGATCTGCAATAACATTGTTTGTTTTGTGTTCCGACGACCAATAAGCGACGCGTTAGATTGGAACGTGTTCGACAATGAACAAATTAGAATTTTTCTTTCATTCGCATCGATACAAAAGGGGCGGCGGACTTTTTAAACATTTTTGTCTCGCTTTTGAACATACCCAAAGCAAATAGCGACAAATAGTTGAATTACTCACAGGTCGTTTATTCTCCGGCATCTTCCCCCGGAGGAACTTTACTTTGAATTGGATCTTTGATCGTGCTGAATCGTTCGAATTGAAACTCGGGCAAAGACGCGAGCGAGAGAGAGAGAGAGAAGGGGGGGGGGGAATTAACACGGGAAATCGTGGACCGTGGAAAGATCGTTTGCGTCGTGATTAATTAGCGATTGAATAGAGTATCGATAAAAGGAGAGGGACAACCATAGTCGGCGATAATAACGCCCAAAGGAAATTTTCATTTGATTCAAGTTTACTAGCCTTCTCCCTGCTCGTTAACTTAGAACTGCTCTTACTGCCTTCGATTTCAGCTACGAATGGCATTTAGACCCGTGTTCTTAATTTTAAAACTTCCTGTTGAAAATTCTACTTTCGTGAGGTCTAAACCATACGGATTATAAACTTTACAAACTAAATATGTGGTCATTGGAGAAGGAAATTGAGGAAATTGTGAACGACGCAGAAAATTCTAATTATTGTAACCGTAAAATAAATCGTAGCGCAAGGAGTTAATGGCTCTCGGAACGATTGCTTAATGTGTAACTCAATTAACCGTCCCCTAATATTTCCCGATAATCACGGCCGCATAATAATCACGGTCGCGCATTAATTACGCAAACGAGGGTACACACGCGCGGCGTGTCACCACTTTTGCAAACTCGCGAAGGATTCTGTGAAAGCCGAGCTTCCGGTCGCACGATCCTGCCTAACGAGGAAAGAGGAGCAACGAGAAAGAGGACGATGAGGGCGATATGAAGATAACGACGACGAGCACCGACTCTCAACAGCGAAAAAATCCAACTTTGTAATATGACTTTGCCAGGGGAGTATCATTAGGGCGACGCGTCGCGTCGCGTCGCGTTGAATTCCCTCCAGGACCCCAACCTAAGGAGGTAAATTCAAGCTCCAGAGGATTTCGAGGAGCTTCGCGTGCAAGCCAGAATTCCAACCCACCTGGAAACATCTCGTAGAACTGTAGAACTGACGAAAAAACAGGCCGACTGGATCTAACGGCGATTATACGAGTTGGAACGACACACTCCAATTAATTCCTTAAATCTACTGACTATTTTCAGGAATTTTACGCCGATTAAAAATAAACGGCTCCGCTTCGCAAACAATGCTCATTAAAATAAATGAAATAATGTAGTTTCAGAGCATCTTACGGTTTTGTTTGCTGTAATACACGATGCATGATGTGCACTTAAAATACATTGCATGCCGTTTCGTTCCGCGTCGGAGAAATGAAACGCAAAAGGAACTTTCGACATTCGACAAATCGCCGATTCGCCGATTCCAGCTGCCACAAGTAAACTTGGAACGTAGTTTCGCAACCGAGGGACAAGCTGCGAGATCGGTGAAGGAATCCGAAACGCGTTACCACAAAATTTTTACATAATCCGTAAACCTGCTCGTTCGTGAACGCGGTCACGCTGCGCTTTTCAGAGTGTCGAGAAAGAGAGGAAAAAACGACTTCTTTTCATTACGTCTTCCGTCTCTTTCTGTTAGCAAATTTTTCCCAAAAAGTGCACGTAACCATTCGTGCAAATTTAATTGACGAACCGAAATAGTATTGCGGTTAAAAAATGTTTTCGAGCTACGTAGATTTCGTTTAAAAAATAAAATTCAACTATAAGACTTTTCGTAGACGCGCGTAAAGAAACGTTACTTCGTTAATTGAAAGCATTTTTTATATCGAAAAGATTAACGATTGCGAAAGAAATATGTAGGTTTGCAAGCGACATGTTTGGCCCACTCTCTATCTGGAGCGCCCCGTTTTGGCGACTTCCTTTCAAGGTTCTACGGTTGCTATGGTTTTTCCGCTTACTGCCCCGTGGAGGGTGCACTGCTTGTCCAAAATTCGTCGAAGCCGCAGCCAAGTTTAGACAAGGGACGGCGCTATACTTGACCTTAATGGCGTCCGTCCAATGCACAAACTTTGCGGTGGTCCCTCGACGCTCGCACACCCCCGCCTTCTTCTTCGTGTTCCCGATATCCGACAACTTCGCGAACCACGTCGCCAATAATAAGGACATCTTTTATGAGATTGAATCCTCCGAGATCTTCGTGTAGGTATGTGTTCGTGCTGGTGTTCGTGCTGGTGTACGTATTTACGTATACGTCGCGCGTCGGCCTTGGGTAATATCGGCGAACTGCGGATCCGCCCTCGTTAATCAAACTTCAAAGACAGCTCGCCGAAACTTTGTAACGGTTCATCGAAAGTGCTCCGGTTACGATTTATTACGCCTCCTGTGGCGATTAATTAACCGCTCTAGCCGAGCAAAATCCAACAATTTCTCTGCTCTCCGATTTATTCGTCAACCCTTTGCAGTCGGAGTTGTATTATCTGGAAAATGAAACATTTCATCCTACCTAGAGTAATTCCATTCTATTGTATATTATTTTTTTCATTTTATGTGCCAAGGGTTAAATCGCAGAGTGGTAGACAACTCTTAATCTGGCGACGCAGCTCAGAGTTTCACGAAGATGGAGAAACTCGTCGAGAAATATCCGAGAAGGGACTCTTGTTAGGATGCTCGAAATGGCCGAACGGGTGCGTGACAATGTAAGCAACTGAAATTTCCATTTATCTCTCGACGATGAGATGCATCTCTTGGCTCCGATAATCCGTTGAAAGGAGAACTGCGCCGTGCAATTGTGCATCCCTTGACTAAAATGCTACACTCGGATTCGCGAGGAGCGTCGGCTGAGATTAATCCGGCACACGAATATCGTTTGCTGGTCTGACGAGGATCGTATCGAACACCGCAATCTCCCTAAGCCCGCCATAATCCTCGAGATCCAATCAGAACGACGCGACGCGACGACGGAATGCGATCTATCGCATACCAGAAACGGATGTCGCGTAGTTCTCAATTTCAACCTCGCAAAATTTCACCGATTGACACGAACAACTTTTACAAGCTGTTTTACGCTGCCAAGACGATCGTCAACGTTATCGGTAGATCTTCTAGATCCGCGTGAGGAATAAAAATTATTTTTCAACGAGTGTTGAAATAGTAAAAATATTAAAATAATTGTAGAGAATGTCTGCATACTATTGGCAACTTGTCAAAATGACAGAATAGAATAGAAACGTCTATCTGGTTCCTGTCTCTGGCAATCGATGCAAACAATTTTTATTTTGCCAACGATCGATTCGGACTGAAAGCCAGCGAGCCTCACGAACCGGCGCGGCGCGGCGATCCTAACTCAAAATAGGTGTTGACAGTGTCATCACAGATTGCTCATCATCGATATTTATCTTCCGTTATCGCAGTCAATAACGATATAAGTTTGCGCAACGTCGAATTCGCTCGACATCGCGCGTCGTTCCGTAGAAAACGATGTGTTTTATTCGATAGAATATAGAACCACGGAGCGATATTGTTTACGATACAGCAGAGATAACAACGCGGGCTCGTCCTTTTTTCCTTTTAATAAAAGCAACAGCTTTTTTATAAATTTCTACTCTCTAGTCTTTTGCACAGTCACATTTTGTACGGTTGGTGTTAATTGAATGATTGCGTTTTTAAAGTACCCTTTGAAGGTCCACTTGAGGATTAATTTCCCTTTTTAATCATTTTCTCGCTTGCATGTTTGTCGGAAGAAATCCTCCAGTCGACCAAGCAAGGATAATCGGCGCAGAGAGTCAATTAAGGGATGCTAGGGTAATTAACTTCGCCGGAAACAAATGGCCGATGAACGAGACGCCGTTATCTATCAGGCTCATCGTCGACTATCATAGCTACTCGTTAACGAGATCGCGCGCGTGGTTTTAATTTTCATAAGAACGCGAAAAACGAATTAGTATAGATTATAGATGTACCAGCAAGTATCACACTATCGCTTCCGTTTCATCTCGGAATTAATGCGAACTTATCGAAATGGCGAGGGACATTTTCGAGGAACCATTATTTTATTCCGACCTCATTTGCAAGTTGACGATTTAACGGGTGATCGGAAAAAATCGAGTGATCGAGGCAGGCAATTTTGTTGAAGAAACGATCCTCGTGGAATTCTGAATTATCCTCTAAAACTGATCTCTCAACAGTCGTAGTCTAACCGTGGACAAGATGAAATTCCTTCCGGTTTCACAGAGGAATCTCACGTAGCGATATCATCGAACAATGTCATGGTCGTGACTGTCGTCGTCACCGTCGGGATCATTCGAAGAAAATGCTCATCGAATCCTCGACTGTAGTTGCAATAATTTATTTCTTTTCTTGATCCCATTTTACCACGTTTTTATTTTCTTATAAACGCATGAAATCCGCAAGTCTAATAATAAACGTTGCTTCTCGTGTTAAGGCACATTGTCTCGAAGCAGTGACACGTGACTCGATTTGCAAGCGTTATCAGAGGTTATCTGTGCGAAACCGAGGGGAAATAGAGTCGACCTCGTTTAAAAAATAAAATATATTTCACCTAACAAAGAAACGGTGTTTGCGGTTTGCTTTTAGCTGTGAATTCTGAGCATGTATGTATACGGTGGACCACGGTGGGGCGAGCAAGTGTGTGACGTTTCCGGTCCCCGACAGGCGACAGGAATCCCTCCGGAAAGTAACAGTCCACTCTTCGCACAGTATAGTATAGTACTTTCGATGTGTATTGCCACTATTGCCTTATTGCCCGGGCGTTCACTTCGTCACGTTCTCGGTCGCGTTTTCGATCGGTTCCCTGAACTACGATTCCAGGTATAGATTTGTGCACAAGGGTTCTCCGGTTGTACGACCATAATAATAATTTGCCTTATGCTGCTGCACCACTGTATACAGAATAGCCCCTCGAAATGCTCTAGTTTTGTCGGCTTAACACAAATCTAAATTCCTCGGTTTCGTTAACCCTTAACCTTTTGGACTCGAAGCAATTTTAATTCGAAAATCAGGACGTTTCTCTCAACCCAAATCATTTTTATTCTCTGTAATCTTTTCTACAAACAATAGCTGAGCTTTTTACAATTTATAGAATACAGACGAATTTAATAATATTTAAACTGTTTTGAATATTCGTCAGCATTCGAGTGCCCCTCATTTCACGAACTGAATTTCTTCCTCGGTGTCAAATTGATACAGTGGTTAAAGGTCGAAGAAATACAGTGTTTTATCGATATAAGTCCCCAGCACGGGTGGGGAGGGACATTTATGCGCCAGGGATAGTATTCTTTGACTTTTGCCGAACGTAGATAAGGACAGCCGAGCTCGAGAAGCTCGGTCGTCGAGAAGTGTAAACATAACTAATCTGAATTTCTAAATTCTTTATTTTTCATTATTTTTTTATGGGATTTCGAAAAACGTATTCGTGGCATTTTTCTAATGCAAAATCATACCAAATATGATATAATTCCGATGATATTTACTTTAATCGCCTATTAAATATGTAAATATTATCGGAATTATATCATATTTGGTATGATTTTGCATTAGAAAAATGCCACGAATACGTTTTTCGAAGTCCCATAAAAAAGTAATGAAAAATAAAGAAGTTAGAAATTCGGATTAGTATGATCTCACCGATATACTCGAGCCGCATGATATACTTCTCGGCGACCAAGGCCTCTCGAGTTTCACGGCCCCTCAAGGGGGTATACCCCGCAATAGTGGGGATAGATATGGGACATTTATAGGCCAGACTTTTGGGACATTTATGGATAAAATACTGTAACAAGGTAAACATTTATTTTTCAATACTTTTTATTGAACTTGATGAGTCAACATTTACATCTTAGGTTTTTCGGTTATGTTTCGCATTAAAAAAAAAATAAAATTTACGAAATTTCGGGCAAATTTACCCACAAATAACAGAACAGTATAATTTATTTCGGGAAAACTATGTCAGATTGACACGAAGGACGGGTGAGGTTTAAACAAACATCACTTCAGTTGTATCTTAAATCGATAATTATCGAAAATTCTCAACATAACCTTAAAAAAAAACACCTGAAGTTTGCAGCACGCTGCTACTCATAATAGTCGCCTCTATGTATATGTATGTCTCAAGCTTGAACCAACGGAAGCGCGGAGGACAGCTACATATGTACTCACGTATTATGAGAACGAGCTGATTTTGAGTCTTTCTTCAAGAAACAAACCATAACGAAAATTGATCGTACAAATATAACGAAGTAACAAACATCATTTCTGTTGTTTTATCAAGACTGTACAGAACCAGTTCCTCCAACTTGAACACTGTAGACGTAGACTGTAGACTACACAATTCTGCATACATATAACCTCCATTTGCATAGCGATTCACATAAAAGACAGAGATTAATGTCTTCGGTATTGGACGCGTCATGAACAAAAGAAAGAAATTCATGTGTTCGATCCAAAAACCATTAACCCCTTGCACTACGATTTATTTTACGGTTTCAGTAATTAGAACTTTTTAACTTTTTTGTAGTTCGTAATTTCCTAAAAGAAAGAAGAAAATGAATTCTCTAATAGCTGTAATAACAAAACCACAATAGAAGTTTATTACGATTCAAAGAAAATTAATAACATACATACTTATGTCTCTTCTCTGTTCAGAATTTTCATCAGGTGTCTGACTCGATATTGTAGGACAAGGGGTTAACATATCCGCTGTCGCATACATTATACGCGAAAATACAAAATAAATAATAAGTTGACGAAAATGGCTGCAGAAAAATAGGAAAAGTGAAAATACAGAAACCTCGACCGTCTCGCAGGTTAATGTTCACTGTGGGAACGAGTCGCTCTCATTGTCCTTCCTACCTGTCCAGCATGTTGTTGTTCTTGAAGCTGACCATTCCTGCGTAGACAGCCTCCCTCATAGCGCACGTTAGCTCACTCGTCACGCACTGCACAATCACCACCGGCCTCGCCACGACGAGGCAACACGAACAGGAACAACAGGAGAACCGTACGAAGACGAAGAAGAAGAAGAAAAGGCAGGGAGAAGAAGAAGAAGAAGAAACGAGTAGCACAAAGGAACATCGTCCCGTCACGTGCACAACACCGACTCCAACTTAACCGGTAACATAGACCGTCCTCACGGGACCGCGTTTCCGGACCGACTGAAGGAAGCCACGCTTCGCGGCCGATCTACCCCCACCCATGATTCTCCCCCACCACCAAGCTTAATTGCACCGTTCGACGAGGCCAGATGACTCGACGCGCGACGCGTCCTTTCGTTGTCATTCGTCATTCCCAATTGTTCCCAATTCCCGAGTCGTCTCCGATGACGGCCGGCCGCGATGAATCGAACCCGGGAACCGAGACACGTTGTCGAGGGTCACGTCCGATTCTAGACTACCCCTAGCACACGCTGCGACACGCGATGCTGCACTGAAGCGCAGGTAAACATGCGTCAGTCTCTTACCATTTTCAGGAAAGTTGGTATTACTATGTTTTTGAAGTTGTCGAGTCTCGATATCTTACCGAGAAAATGCACCACTGTGCAACGCGACGCGACATAACGGAGTACTTTAGAGGCTCCGAGCGACAGGAAAGAGACCCACTCGAACGGAAAACGGATATGCGTTTCGGTACACCCTTGGGAAAGGGTTTTTAGACCTTGAAGCGAGGCGAATTTATAGGAGAAATATTTGGGCAACTCTTGGCAGGTACAGAGCTGGGTAAAATTAGTAAGAGAAACGATCACAGCCGTTGCGAAATATTTTCATAGAGGCGTTTCTTGGAGGGCATCACCGGAAACTCTAACGATCTTTGGTAGTCTTATCAAGCCGGTCATGGAGTATAACTGTTTCGTATATTTTCCGAGAAACAAAAACTTGCAACTCAAATTAGATCGTATTCAATTTGCCGCGATCAGAATCGCATTAGGTTATAGAATAAGTACGCCCACTAATATTCTATTAGGTGAGGCTAAGATCTCCAATTTTCTGGACAAAAGCAGTTTTCTTGCAAAAAAATACCTTCTTAAGTGCTATTCACTTAAAGACCTAATATCCAATAAAATTCTTTTTTGTAGCAATACTAATCTCACAGCGATACTTTCTAACAGTAGAGTAAAACACTCGCTTTTATTCGAAAGTTTCATTAAAATCTCTGAACTTCTTGAAGATATCTTGACAAACGAAAGACATCCCATATACTCCAGCAACTACAGATCTTTAGTTAACATCCCACTCTGTGACCTTGAATTAGGTGAATCTATAAAGAATTCAGCCAACCCTAATGCTGTCTTAAAGCACTTTATTGAGTCGGCCCCTCTGCAAACGATTGAGATTTACACAGATGGCAGTAAAATAAAAAATCAGTGGGAGCAGCTTATTACTGCCCACAACTAGATTTGAGCAAAAAAATTAGCTTACATAGACAAGCGTCTATATTTACAGCACAGTGTTTTGCGATTAATCAAGCTTTAGATGTGGTTAGCTCACACACAGATTCAAACTTTCTCACTCTCACAGATTCGCAAAGTGTAGTCAAAGCTTTACAAAAACCTTTGTTCAATTCTCAATGTAACAAACTACTCATAGAAATTAAGGACAAATATTGTAATTTTATATCCAGCAATGGTAATACAAAATTTGTCAAATTTATCTGGATCCCGGCGCACATTGGTTTAATAGGAAATGGAAAGGCTGACTTGTTAGCCAAAGAAGCTACAGAATCAAGAACCCTATCGAATGTTAAAATACCATCTACCGATTTTTTTAACGATTTCAAATATTAAATGAGAATGTCATCGAACGATAAAATTAAGTCTGAAGCCTTATACAAAGGTATATATTTTTTCCAACATTTCTTTAGCGATTCAAGAATAGGTTTTCGGGTCTCAAATTACCGAGAGATTTTGTTACATTCGTCAACAGAAACCGCTCGAATCATTATAATTTAAATGCCTCCCTGGCGAGAGTACGTTTCATTTCGGATGGTTCCTGTGAATGCGGAGCGGAGGCTCAGGACCTCAATCACATTATCTGGCAATGTCCAGAATATGATTCAGAACGAGAACACCTGTTTGAACTGCTTCTCAATCGCAAACACTATCCTCCCTACATTATTAATTTTTTTCTAAGTGCACTAGACATTACAGCGCTTATGTTTATTTTTAACTTTCTCAAAAAGTGTATGATTAGGATTTAGCGCCTACCGTTTATATTACATAATTCCACTTTATACTTATTACGTTATATACTTCTCTAATTTTTTGTAAAATGTTATAGTAATGTATGCTATATAAACCAAACTAGGTTTATGGCATCAATAAATAAATAATTAATTAATTATTTTCATAGATTGAAACTGCCGCGACTGAACAGTGTCAGATAACTACCCAAGATTTTAGTAATAATATTTGGGAGATTCGTAGTAGTTCCTGCGGAATAGTAGTTCAAACTCAAATAGTCACTCTCGATCCCAATCTCGATTGTCCACAGATAGTTCTAATACGAATACACCCTAAATTCATAATCGAGGTGCAGAGGCCTCGAAATAAGCCCTTCCCGCTGGAGATCTCGGAGACGCTAATAATAGATTTTCAGGGAGTCGGAGACAGCGATTCTATTTGAGGCCGAGGAGGACGGCTCTTCTCGCGGATAAAAGGGTCGAGCATGACCGTTACACCCTGGATAAGAATCCTAGAATGGAGTTCAACACCTCGATCTCGAAGATTGGAGATTCCATCGATTCAGAGGTGAGTCATAAAAAAATTATTTTTACGGAGTAGTCGAAGATTGGAATATCTGCATAAAAGAATCAATGTAAATTTAAAAAAAATAAAAGTGTGCCATTTCGAAACGACATAGTTACTTTTGGACCAGCACTTGATATCGCGTCGATATCAAGAGTAAAGTGGGAAACTGGGTCTATTAGATGCCTCCTGTACCTTTTTTCTTTCCGAGCATAATACACACATGTCCTACTTCGCCGCAAATAAATCACCGACGCGTCGCTTATTCCCTATTATTCGCTGATATCTCACGATCGGGATTGCCGTGCGAAAAAGATCGCGGAGATCGTAGTAGAGATCTCTCGTGTGAACGATGCGATCGTTGCAAGTACGCTTCTTCGGCATTATACTTCGCGTAGAAAATGTTGAAACACAGTTAAACTCTTGAAACAGAATTTTATATCGAAGAAACTACCCGACGGAATTTCATGAAATTTTAAGGACATCTTCAGATTAGTGTCTAATAATTTACAAAAAAAATTTTGGCGCGGTTCGATTTTGTTTGACTGTCTGTTAACATGGTTGTTCTCGCTGGCGAAGGTGGCCAGGCAAACTACCGCAATTTCTGTCCCAGGGAAATTGTCGAAGCACCGGTAATGCGAGTTCAACGAGGTCCTAAGTTAATTTTCGACTCGCCGTGCCGAGGGAGAGAGAGCGAGAGAGAGAGAGGGAGCAGGTCGAAGATACGTTTCGCAAACGATCAAAAACGCAAACTAAAATCATGGCACTCCCATTTATGCATTAATTGTCGTGAGCTAAACGATTTTAGCTCTACTCTTCAGTCTAGAAACTGACACCATCTTTCATGTGAACGGAAATCTTTACCATTGCGTGTAGTTTCCTCATGATAATATTTTTCAAACAATTAGTACAAGGATTCAATTGTTTTTGATTTCTCGTTACTTTAATTCTCGTCGGATTAAAAATGGCAATTCGCTTAAATATCCTCCATTGAATAATAATTTTTAACGATATCGGCAATTGCAAAACCGCGGATTGTTTTAAAATTCTCGTAGCCTCGGAACAAGAATTAATTCACCGAGACGAAAAGCGTCGCGTTTCCTAATGCCTCGAAAAGAGAAGACTCGGTCTTAATTGCAAATGTTGTTGTTCCGCGCGGTTAACAAAGCGGCCCCATTCAACATTGTGTCGCGTGAAAGAAAAGTTTGTTCTCGTTCGGTTGACCCCGGCTGGCTTTTCATCGAAATAAATTAACGAGCGCGTGCACAGCGCATAGAGTGCACGCCTGCGCCCGTGCATACCTATGCGCCCTCATTCATCCGTTCCCTTGCGTTGAATATGAAATTTCGACCAATTCCCTTTTACGTACCGTGTACAACAATGCCACCGGCCAAGAAAAGGGGGCCTCTTTTACCTGAGGTGTTCACCTGTGTCCCCAGAACCTCGTCAGGTGCATTCCGCGTGACTCACCTAACTGCGTTTAACACTCGGAAGGACCTTTGATCTCTCCGGCGCGTATCTTACCTGAAACAGAACCGATATTCCAAATTATAAACGAGCAAACAAGAGTGTAATCGCGTCTTAGGGAAATTATATTTTCTACTATATTCAGAGTATTTTTCCCTATAATATAAGTAATTGTATCTTCTATTATATTTTGTACAGTATAACTTCGCATCGAACGGAACCAAGTCGAATAGATTCACAAATTTTCCTCTCCACGTGGATCCTCGGGATCTGCGATTGCGCTTAGTTTCAATTCCAGTTTTCTGCTAGCTGTCGTCAGATACACGATACACAATCCAGGTCTTCGCGGTTTCAATTTGCAGTCTCGGTGTCTTGACCGTGTATTGTTGCGGTCGCGGGAACAAATTGGCAATGCCCGTGCAATCTAATTTCGCTTTCGGTCCAATGCGAACTTTGATCGCGACCACGGACTCGGGAAGACGAGCATAAACTTGCAAAGTAGCTGGCCGATTCGAAAACAGAGAAGAGACGTTTCCGAGAACGAAGCTTATCATCGTACACTTTCCAGCCATGAATCCCTACAGATACGAAATGAAAATTGCTGCGTCAATTACAAGAAAACGGAGTTACAGAAAAATTGATGTCTTCCTTTAATAATTTGAATAGGAAGTGGTAAATAATGTACCGGTGATATTAAATTCATTCGACGTTTTTTCGGAGAGGGGGAGAGTACCGAAATGAAACTTTGACGCAAAAGCATTGGAGAAAGAGAGAAAGAGAGCGATCAAAGAGAGCGATCAAAGAAAGCGACACATCGAACGATCCCCGTCGCCGCCGTCGCGGGAGCGTTTCCGGGTAGAGTCGCAACCACGTTGGCCCCATTGAAAAATCCTGACATGCAATAAGAAACGATCGCTGTGTCCCGAGCAGCCGGCGCGGAGCGCTCGCGTTTTATCTCGTAGGGCCGCGCGCGATAAAAGGAAAACGGATAGCCGGGTAGAGCCGAGGAACGAGGACGAGAACCACGGGGAGGAAGTAGAGAGGAAGTAGATCGTGCACAGAGAACTGGAGAACTGGAGAACTGGAGAACTGGAGAATTGGAGGACGAGTCTTATAAGCGGATAACCGCTTTTTCCGTGGACGCTTTCAGTCTAACCGCACACCATCCCCGAGCAATTATCGAG
Organism: Lasioglossum marginatum; assembly: GCA_028455795.1. NCBI lineage: Eukaryota > Metazoa > Arthropoda > Insecta > Hymenoptera > Halictidae > Lasioglossum > Lasioglossum marginatum. The sequence goes on along the minus strand of CM052267.1, from coordinate 356,649 downwards.
CCCACTGCTGACGCGACCTCCTTTGCCGCCTTATGGGGCTCCTTTGGCTGATAAGGTATCGATTTTTGGATAAATCGTGGATTCGGGTACGGCGAACATTTTGAATCGGTCTCTCGAAGTCTTGTTTGAAGATTCGTGAAATTGTTGAAAAATTAAAAATATTTCAGATTTATATTGGAATCAGTCAATATTGGAATCCAATATTTGATATTGGATTCAGCTTATAGAAACCGGAGAAATCAGGTGAGCAATTGTGGGACACTCTGTGAAAGATACAAATGCTCATGGACCTGGCTGTATACCGTAAGTAGTTTTCGTTTTGCGGCATAATGTGGTCTACGAACGAACGATCGGCGAAAGATTCAAGGTGGCAGATCGGGGCGACTGTATCTCGTATTTGCAGCACGTTCACCGGTTTGCAGATTCTCCGATCCTCCTCCTATCCTCCTCCGATCCTCCTCCGGTCTTCCGATATCCGAGGCGTTCCCATTTCTTCCCCAAGAATCAATCCGTATAAAAGCAGCTTACCACGCTCGATGAGATTCGCGAGCCGCGCACCGGAAACACGACCAACATTTCGTCGAATGAGGCATTCTTACAATTTTCTTCCGAATTCTTACAGAATGCATTTCTTTCAAAAATTATCATTGCAAACACGTAATCTCTTAGAATCATTCTTCTGGCTTTGCAAGAAGACTTACTTACTCTTACTAAAAGATTTTTCAAATAATTGCGGATCACTTAAAAACGTAAAATGTCCCTAAAGTTTCCTGGGACTTCTGTTTACCGCGTTGTCCATCGTTGACCGAGTTTCTTCCCCGACGCGACGCGACGGTGTCTCTACAAGAAGTTTCAGAGGTCCAGGGGATCTCTTCGGCGATTCTTCCGGATAACTGATAACAGGTCGTCGCATCCTTCCGGGGTGCACCAGTGCAATTTCTCACGCAGGATATCCCGAGCGTTTGCTCTCGCATCGCGCGTATAAATCTTGCTTTTCGGTGATTCCGCCGTTTCCATCGTGGAAGGAAAAGTTACACGAATCTCGTCCGGGGGAATTTCGAATGGCGGTCTCGGGCTCGAAAACTTTTCCAGGAAAGGATCCTTGCGAGGAATGCGGCACGAAAAGATGCCTCAACCTCTCTGCTTTTCCCTCTTTCTTTTCTCCTTCCTTCTTCTACTTTTGTCCGGAATTCGAAGTATTTCCCTCGACGCTTTTCCGCCGTTTCTTTTACTGTCGGCTGAACTTCGAGGAATCTTCCAGTGGCATAATAATGTTCGACAATTAAGGGCCTAGCCGATTAGAATGGTCAAAACTGCCGTCAGATTTTTTATTGTGGAAGATCATTGTGAAAAACAATAAAGATCGAATTTTTTGGGATTTTTCATTTTTTACGAGCACAGTTTGCGATAAAATAGGCGGCAAAAATTCTCTAAAACGCGATTTAGGATCCAAAATATGTCACATTTTTTTAGAATTTTAGAACGCATCGCGGGAAAGCCAGAGGGCTAAAATTTTATTCAGAGGTGTTTTTCTTGGTCAGCTTTCGAATGGTTCGCTAGTCATTGAAAAATCTCTAAGGTCAGTGTTTAGGATTAAGCTTTAATAGTAAGTTAGTTTAAAATGTCGCGGGCGTGCAATACGGCCCTCAGTAGCTCCACACGTTACAGGGACTCAGGATTTACGCTCCTGGAGATCAATTGTACGCGAATCCCATGGTTTTGACGATTCCCGGTATCGCGCTCGTGATGCATGATCACGTGATTACCGAGAACCACCGTTAATCGCTCGTCTTACCTCGCCGATGAGATTCGTTCGATCGTTCACACGCTTCACATGTCAATCGTGCCCTTTGCTCAAGTCGTTTAGTTCTGCCATAGGGGATCTACAAATGCGCTCGTCCCGATCGCGCCCATTCGTTTGGACTTGTTTTCGTTTACGCGATTGCCACGTTTCACTACCTAACGAGCAACGAATTCTCCAATTCTTTCGTTCGGCCTCTTTCCGCTCACGCTTCCCACACGATTCCCCAATCCGGACTCCCGTCTGTGTTCGCACCCGATCCTTTCATCGTTTTTCCATACAGTCCACTCCTAAACCAAAACTAGTCCCGGGTTCCCGAACAGTCAGTTTTGACCATCTTAATCGGCTGGGACTAGGCCCTTTAATATGTGCAGTAGTATCGAATACCCGGTAGACCAGCATGCGTGGTTTGGAGATCCGCAGACGTGACAATTAACGAGCCTAATTCCTCGTGATAAACCGGGCAATTGTTACGCCAGGCAGACGGCGCACAGTGGGACCTTCGGTCGAAATCGGAGAGAAAATCAAAGAACTTCCGATAGAAATGAGATAGAGCGATGAAATTTTTTCTAAATTAAAGCTGAAACTTTGCAGAATATGGGAAAAATAGGGAGATTTTGGTACGAACGTTTTCTAACCTTGAAAAAATTCGTTAAACTTGCACAATTTCAGGAAAATTGTTGTTTTTCCAATACCACGCGCGGAAAAAATTTTTTTGTAACATGCTATACATCATTTTCCGTAGATTTTTTCACGCTGATTTCAAATCTGGTCCCAAAATTTGTCTACGACCTCAGGATTTTGCAAAAAGTCGATTTTTGTGAACGAAACTAATGTAATCATTTTTTCGTTGAAATGATTTGATAACCCACTAGTATGAAGGTATATTGTATTCTCATATATAAAAATAAATAAGCCATAAAAATAAATATGACGAAGTATTTGAACTGTTACTTGACGTATATCATTTGACGAACGATCACTCGACGTATCGCTGCGATTGTCGCTGGCTCTTCTTGTAGGCGACATGTGACTGTAATGTAATTTAAATTAGTTATCTATTTTCCATAATTATATTTTCATTTACACAGGTAGTAAGGTAAGTATTTAATCTTTTTAACTTACTTCTCACCAACGAATTTTTTAACTTGTGGTAATACTATATCTTTTTATTATTATCACCACAAGTTAAAAAATTCGTTGGTGAGAAGTAAGTTAGAAAGATTAAATACTTACCTTACTTCTTACGTAAATGAAAATATAATTATGGAAAATAGATAACTAATTTAAATTAAATTACAGTCACACGTAGCCTACAAGAAGAGCCAGCGACAATCGCAGCGATAAAATTCGAGTGAACGTTCGTTAAGTGATATACGTCAAGTAACTGTTCAAATACTTCGTCATATTTATTTTTATGATGTTTTATATATGAGAATACAATACTCATACAATACAATACCTTCATACTAGTGGGTTATCAAATCATTTCAACGAAAAAATGATTACATTAGTTTCGTTCACAAAAATCGACTTTTTGCAAAATCCTGAGGTCGTAGACAAATTTTGGGACCAGATTTGAAATCAGCGTGAAAAAATCTACGGAAAATGATGTATAGCATGTTACAAAAAAATTTTTTCCGCGCGTTGTATTGGAAAAACAACAATTTTCCTGAAATTGTGCAAGTTTAACGAATTTTTTCAAGGTTAAAAAACATTCGTACCAAAATCTCCCTATTTTTCCCATATTCTGCAAAGTTTCAGCTTTAATTTAAAAAAAATTTCATCGCTCTATCTCATTTCTATCGGAAGTTCTTTGATTTTGTCTCCGATTTCGACCGAAGGTCCCACTGTGCGGCGCTCCGCGTAATCTGTTATTTCTTATTTCGGGATTCAATTAATGAAACGTCAAGGCCAGCCGCGGCGTCGCGCCTGCGTCTGCGACAACGTCTGCAAGGGTGTCTGAGACTTTTTATCGCGGAGAAAGCCCAGGGGACGTCGCGTCGTGTTTTACCGGTGAAAAAATTGCACGCTCGAGGGCATCGAACCGCTTCGAACATTTTTCGTTTCTATCGGCGCTTCTAAAGGGAATGAATTGTCCCCTGGTTCCCAATATCTCTTCAAAAGGAGAAGTTCCCACGGAATCCGCCCAAGTTTCTTCGCCGGAAGTTCCTCCACTCATCTGCGTGACCCGCCCAGCAACCCCAAACTTGCTATCTGTTCGACCGAGGAACGCTAGGTATTTATGGTTGGCCAATCATTGTTTCCCCGAAAATCGAACCGATCGATCAACGATCTTCGAATTTTTATAAAATGTCTGTGTAGACTGGTCTAGAGGAAACAGACGACTATTAGTCTCAGTCTAAGTGATTGACTAGTATAGGAAAGCGCATGGTCTTTCTGTTTTCGTACAAACTGATCGATTTTTATGCGACCGCAAACGTCGCCGATTGGCGAACGCCGCGCCGTTGGTCCGAGTGTCTTTACGACCCCTGAAACATCGTAAAGCGGAATCCCCGGACATCCGGTCGCCACGTGTGGCATTCGAGAAAGTCGACAGGCCTGGAGGATTGTCAACGCGAGGTTGAATTGTTCGGAGACCTGGCTAAACACCCACGGCGACGCACGATGTCCGTGTTTATGACACGTCAATTGCTGTCGAGCGTAGGGCCTAAAACTGCACGTGTTCGCCAAAAAATGTGCGGCTGTAAATTATGTTCTAATAACCTGACTCTCTACTCTCTAATATTAACCGGCCGACGCTTGGGGCTTTTTTCGTGACGCGGTTTTTTTCGTTGTTGCTTGGGAATCCATTTTTGCAATGATAGAAACTGGTAGAAAATCATATTGCGGATAAGTAAGCGTATTTATGGCCGGGGGTGTACACCGAGTAACTTTTCAAACCCTTCGTTATCCGGCGCAGCAGTGACGCGATCAAAAAGAGGAGAGAAGAGACGAGGCGAAGCCGTAAAGTGGAGAAAGTGCAGTCCGCACGCGAATGCAAGCGAATGCACTGCACTGGGAGCCGGGGGAAAGTATTACTCGCGACTCACGCGCCGCGCCGCAAAGTAGGTATTCGTCTCTCGTCCTGTCGACCGACAATGGGGCTTTTAGCGCGACAGCTGAGATCGAATCTCTATGCAAATTTTCCCAGGGTATTTTATATTAGCCTGTTACACTTCTCTACGTGGAACGTACATACGATTTTCTGCTGGCAATTTTATGGAGCTCTTTGACAGAGAAATGGTGGTTGCGTTTACGCGTCTGTTTCCGGACTGTATCGCATACCATTTTCGAGAGATTCATCTTTCATTTCAATTGTCAGACACAACGATAATCTCTTGTTATTTGCTAAGAACAAAATTTTCCAGGAGAGTGTGATTTTTAAGCAAGTGTGGTGGCAGAGTAAATATTCGACGGGAAAGTCAAGCACTCGGAGCTCCAAGTGGAACCCTGTTGGAACAGACTGCGAGTACCTGTTCCCAGACGCGTCTCGTTAATAAGGGCCAGCCGTTGCTCCCTTCTCTTCCCTCACCCTGTCCTTGTTTTAAGCCTCTTACGTATAGTATACCTGTGCGATAGCGGCTTAACGATCCCACCGAGTCGAACTTCCTTCATCCTCGCGACGAAGCACGCGTAGTATGTTTACCGCTGCCCCTCGGCCCTGCGCTTTAGGACAGACCCTAACACCCTAACGAATTCCTTCAAGTTGTCGGGTTAACCCTTGGACGGCAGCGATTTTCTAAGACTTCGAACACGGCGACGAAGAAATCAACTTTCTTACGTGTTACGTCATGCCAGAAACATCAGAGATATTAAACAATTTCTTTTTTAATATTTTTGAAACGCGGAAGACAGAAAAATTGTCGCTGCATACTCGTTTTAGCTAGAACAACTTCTGAATTATTTTAAATAAAAATCTGCAATGATCAATTATACCTTACAATGTACTATACTTAAGGAACATTAAATTGATCTTTCTTTCTGAAAGATCTCCAACTCGACTCGACAGCCGGGAACTAAAAACTTGAATTAAGCTTCATCCCGGCTAGGTCACAAATGACCCAGGCTGCGTCATTCGAGAGTTAACCAAGTTTTTTACTGGCACTGTGGAACGGTAAAGGACGACGCGACGTCTAGTTACTCCCCGACGTGTACCCTGTACTCTCTCTCCCTCTCTTTCTCTCTCCTGCTTCCACCACCGTCCGCAATAAAGATGAAAGCGATAGCAGACGGTGTTCTGGGTTTTACTTAATAATAGAGTGCAACTTAGGTGCACTCGAGCAAATGAGAATCCCTTGTTCCCCGGTAAGAGCGTTTGTTAATTCGTGAATCTCTTCGGAGGCGGCGCGGCGCGGCGCGGCGTACCGCTCTCCAATGAATTCTTATTGTTGCTAACGAACCCCGTCGAACGCGAATCGATTCGTGGAAACACGTTAGCGTACGCAGCGTTATGGTTCTTGAAATATAATATTTCGAGCGGAAACCTCCGAATTTGCATTTTAACTGCTATTTCTGGCCTCTGCGAATAACAGTGACAATAACGTTCGCATTTTCGCATTGCTCGGTTCTCGAATTTTTTCGGCTCGAACCCTTTCTCCGGGACATCTTGCAAAGGCTCATGGGAATTGGAGGGACAGAGCATGAAAATTTCCGACACAGACGAGTTCTCGTCGAGATCGGATTGCAGTTTCCGCGTGGACGTGCGACGACGATAGCCGAGGATCCGAGAGCACTGTCTCCCCACGTGGCGCGCATATGCTCGAAACGTGGATTTCCATGAGAACCGTACGCGATCGACAGAAAAGTTTCCGCTTTCCGCGCGCGCCACGTGATGCCCCAGGGACACCGTGAGAATTGCTAACGGGGTTTGCAGGGAGGTGGGTGCATCGCGAATAAAAGGATGCTCTCGGTAACTACTTTCCGGGCCATTGTCTTCCGAACGGACAGACTTCTCGAAAGAAACCGGTGTCCGGCGTCCTGCTGAGACGAACTTTCATGGAGCGGGGTCCAGATGACGAAAACGAGGATCAGTCTTCTGCGTACTTGAAAGAATAGGATAAGTGCATTTTCCAAGAGTCAGTATTTTCCATAGTCGTTTTTTAACATGGAAATACGCTAAAATTCGGATTCCGACAAACAATTAAAGTCAAACAGCGTCGGTGGGAAACGTCGCATCGCGTCGCGACGGGTGCAACGGCAGTTAATAAAGTCGGAACCGATAGAATTGCCACGTCTATATCCTGTCCCAGGTTTCAAGTTTCCACCGCAACTCGACTCGCTAACATCGAGCAGACACCGCGCCGCGATAAGTTTGAAACTCGGGCCGAAAGTTTGCGGCCATTTGCACCGATTCTGTGCTAATGGCCGGGATAACGAGCTCCGTCGAATTCGTCGATCGGTTGCGAACGATCCGCGATCGTCAATCACCGGGAAAACTTGCCTCGCGAAACGTCCGAGTCAATCGCGTTGACAGACCAATTCCTCTGGGAAAAATTCGGTGGCCGCGGGGAAGGAAATTTAATTAAGAAAACCCGGTCGAGGAGAATTCGTCGGCGTCGGAACCGGTTCGACGGAACGGAAGCTTTTGGCGAACGTTCTCTTTCCTGTAAACGCGAACGGAATGAACCGAGGAAATTCTAAGGGGGTTTCAATGAGGGCCAACGAAGGGGGAGGGGCCTGGTCTCCCCGGATAAGATCCCGGAGTCGTCGCATGCCCCGCTCGTCGCTCGTTTCTTCCGAGCCGGTAAACTTCTGCAGAGATTTCGTATTTACGAGGCAAGTTACATACATACGCTGCCGCGAACAGCGAACGCGTGGTGCCCGTGGACCCATCATCGGAACACCTGCGAATTTATTGTAATGGCTCGACGCATGTGCAAAACATGTGCCCGATGTTTCTGAACAATTTTTCTCCATTAGTTTTCTACATTGGTATCGGTGAGATACTGCCGCATGCCACCTCGGCGACAGAACTTTTTTGTTCTTCAATCATTTAAACTTCATTAATTCTTTTACTGCCACCAATTTTTAAGAATGAGTCATAGGAACGATAAATGATTGCGCCGGATACGCGGTTAATTAAAATCCAAGGGTAGAACTTTCCGAGGCATCGAGGTAAAGGGGTTGAAGCGTTACCGAAGTTTATATTCGACCATTTTACGAAGATTTTTATGCGACCTGGATGCGGGAACTTCCGAGGTCCGATGGCAACGGTTTAGTTACAAGGTTTACGGTACCCTGAAAAATTAACGAGAGTTTCCACGGGTATCCGTCCCATAAAGGGTTGCTTCTTCTTGGTGCATAGGCCACTCGTGCAGAGGTCGAGCACTCGTTAACCTACTTAAAAGATAGCTCGCGATGGATCGTAATCTACGCAATCCATATATATTATTCGAATGTGCCAATATCCCTTTGGGACATTGGCAGAAGCCGTCTAATAATAATAGATGTTCTTGCACGAGGTCTCTTAACAGTTTCAGCTTAATTTATGTGGATTCCGGCATAACTTTTCGCGAAATTTACAAACCGAAGAGATCGAGCGAAGTTCGATGCACGGAACGGAACGGAACCTCCGCGAGATTGCTTCTCGCAGAAATGAAGTTCGACTTCGAAAAGGGGACTCGGAGGAATCCGAATTACAGGTGATACGCGACTCGAGAACCCGGCATTGTCTTCCGGAATTGGAATTCCTTTGACAGACTCGGATCTCTGACGTGTACCCGTTGCCGGAATCAATCGAGTGCTGCTTGCAAATGCCTCGTAATCAACATGGAATGGAATTACGATGACCTGATCCGCGATCTGCACGAAGATCGCAGCTTCGTCGATCTTCGCGATTCGAGAGCTCGGAGGAATGCGTTTCCAAGATAATTCTTGGTGTGCTGGATCTCTGCCTCTTTTCGCTCGAACCAAATTACGCAAAGAATATGAAATGTGGTGTCGTGTCGACCCGGAATTGGAGGTCGCGTATCACGACTAGGTTAATGGCGAATCAGTGTATAATCAAACTCCGCAGAATACGTTTCTTTATTTTTTGCTAGTTACAAAGACTTGGCTTGCTTCAGGAAGAGTAGGAGTAGAGGTACATTCGGTTACGGGCGCGGGCGGCCACGGCTATAAAACTATAACCTCGGTATGCTGACGCTAAAAACGGTTCCGCACATGTTCGTCAGCTGCGTGTCTTTACGGTTTGTCGAATATTTTAAATTACGGTAGAGTCGCCATTTTTTTGGCTGTGCCTTCCGTCCTTTATGGCGGTCACGGTCGTTATGTCGCCAGTAGGTAGGCTAGCTGACCTTCACGATCGCGCGCTTGTCTCTTCGCAAAGTTACAGGTTCGTAAAATTACTCAAAAAACGGATAGACAATCTTGCTTGAGAAATTGTCGATATTCAATGTATTGTAGCTCCACGGAAAAGAATCGCAGTGCCACGCGCCCAGGCTTATTTTGTAGAGCGAAGCTTCTACTTCGACACGCCCGAGTGGTTTGCTTTCGCAAAAATTCTGTAGAAAGATTCCACGGCTTCCAAGGTGTTGTTCCACGGTGCGCGGCGCGCTTAATTACGTTCGCGGCTACGGTAGCGCGGCGTATTACCGGAAATTAATAAATATCCGGCCGGATCTTCGTCGCGGGCATCTATGCCGTGAATCTTGCTTGCCGGATGGATCTTCAGAATCCATTGGCATCGAAGCGAAACCATCGATCGTGTCCAGTTTAATCGGCTCGTAAATAACATTATATTCCTGGACATCGAAAAATGCGAATTTTTTCGCAGGTAACTACAGATAAAAATTCCAATTTTTTAACAAAACGTATACAGAAGAAAATTCGCAAGTTTGATTTTCGCCGACTGTAGCTCTATTGCAGGATTCATCCAACTCTACATACCTATGGTTCTGTCAATCGGTGGACACACCGGGAGCAGACGTAGAACGCGGTTTCCGTTCAACTCGAAACGAGCTTGGTGTGTCCGAGTCTGATTAAATTCGCTTTGCACGCCGCGCCGGGACTTTTGATTACAGGATTACGCGCCGACTTTCACGAAGTTTGGACACACGTTAGCCAGTCGCAGAGCTCCGCGCCAAGTCTCCTCGGCCGTCAGCCTTCTCTGTGTCCGAAATCGTGAACTCGCTTGTCGATATCTCAACATTTATTAACAGTCTCTCGCGTCGATCGGACACATTTTTCATTAATAGACTGCGGATGCAAGTGACAAAATGCGACAATGTTTGTATCATTCAAGAATTGCGTTGTTCTTGGTCTATTACAGCGTGACAAGACAATACCAGAATGGTGGCTGACCATTATTCTTGTTAATGATCTTTTTACGAGACTTATCAACGTATTAAACTTATCAACTTAGTAACATATTCTACGCAGTTTGGTTCACGTTCGATCCACGGAATTGTAGAACCTCTCTTAACCGATTAAACAGATTAAACAGATTATTCGTATAATACAATAGTTACAATAGTTACCCAGTTATAGTACTAGGCTAAATCTCTTCCGATTTGTGCAATGAATCGCGTTGCGTAGCCCGCATGCGGCGGAAAAACGCTACTCCTCCCCGCAGGAGTGCGTTGCGGACCGTTAAACTTTATCGTTTGGCGATTCCGCGAGCAGTTGTCGCCGGTTTATAACTCGCGAGCCTTTATGGCCCGATCCGTCACGTTTCGCACGATTCGCGCACGATTCGCGCACGATTCGCGATAAAAAGCTAGGTTATAAAAGCGCGGCCGGAAGTCGACGGTGCCGTTTTCTTCACGGTGCCATGCGTCGCGTAACGTTTTGGGTCAGCGTGGCCGCGATCCTTGCCGTTTTCTGTTTGTCGATCGAGGATGCGCAAGCGATTCCAGCTGCCGATGCAAGGCATCTGATCTATATCATCGCGCATGGACACAGGAGGAGGCACGGAGACATCATCATCATCAATCGGCATAGAAGGAAGCATAGGACTCACATAATTTACCTCGCGCCTTGAGAAAGGAGCCAGGAAAACTCGTGGGTATTCTAAATTGTTTTTAAAAATATTACTATGCAGCGATTGGGACACAGGAATTAGTGAATTGTGGATTTTTAAGCATTTATTAAATGTCTCTGTAGCTCCTGTAGCTTGCAATTAATTGAAAACTATTTTTATTTCCGTAATGAATAAGACGCGAATCGTATAAAGAAAACTCTTTGAAGAAATGTTCGATTTAGAATAGACATTAAACACTTTCCGTGTGTTTTGATTATTATAATTTCTGTTCGAAAAATAGGTGCGCAGGCAGGAAAGTGACGGCACGGTGCACGGAAAACGATAGATTGCAGTTGCGGCGCGAGCGCGTATACTGCGTGCACAGAGGCAACGTCTTACCTTGACCGAGCTCTTCCGGTATTCTGTTTGCTCGCGGTGCACGGTGCATCCGATGCACTCTGCCGATTTCTTCGATCCTACGTACTATATACCCATATGTAAAATACGAGGAAACGCGTGCGTGCATCAAGATGAATACTTACTTTACATTCACCGCAAGGAATCCTTTGAACGATTTTAAATATTCGATGCGAAGCTATTTCGATTATTAGACTATGTTTATTTTTCTCGTAATATTTTATAAATCAAAATCAATAAAGATTATCGTCCAATAAAGCGAAAAGACTGGTTCACATTCTTCGAATAACAGGAGATATAATTTGGAAACAGAGGTTTTACGATGGAACCGGCTCGAAAGCTGTTTAAACAGCGCAAACACCGAATCGATGTTTAATAGCAGAGATATAAACGGCGCGATGCGGCACAGAGGAAATTGAGTGAGCCCGGGAGAATCGGAAACGAGATCGGGATCATGCTTCTATTTAAGTAAGCCCGGGACGATCAGCCGGTCCGTCGACACCAATAAACGATCACGGTCCGATCGTGTTCTCGCCGAGTCGATTTATCTCGATTCTGCTCGACATCGTGACCCCAGCTCGATTCTTCTGGCAGCATAGCCGACTCTCTTGGCTACTGGACCGTTTATCTCAACTATTTGCTTGTCCCTAAAGTCTCTAACGAATGAATTCGACGTGCGCAATTTTGCCACCGATGTATCTTGTTGTTGGACTATGTGTGCATTGCAAGGGGCAGAGACAACACATTTTTATTTTGCGATGTATTCCTAAAAGAGTTTCATTCATGAAATGCACAATACTTAGATATATAAGCAGCCGGCATCAAATCGATTGCTTCGAGACGTGGCTTCTACTGTAACGTATTTATTTTGTTAGTCAGCCTCGCCGGGCTTTTCCGAAGTTTCCAGGGGAACGAAACGATGGATGGAGGATTCTAAACGAGACAGGGATAAATGGAAGGTAAATTAAGGATGCGGCGGGTTCTTGCGAATTAAGACACGGGCGCCGATCAATTTCCTGCAATTTGTTACTCGGGGTCTTGCGAATTTCCAGCCGCGAAGAACATAATGATTTACAAAAACATTTATCACATTATGTGCTACGGTATTAAAGTGTTCCTAACTACTTGCAGTATTTGCTATTCACAGTATTAGGGTATCCACACTATTGCATTGTTCAAAGTAATCAGACTACTCGCACAGTTGTAGCTGTCCCAGAATAGTAGCGCATTATTTACAGTCTGACTGTATCCACAGCGCTACAATCTTCCATTACGAGAACCAGTATCGCAGCATGTATCATTTCCGTATATAATTAGCATGCAAAACACCAAGTTTCACAAGTCAAGAAACCCGGTGCAGCAGAGGCGAGCTAAAAGCAAAGATAAGCGCTGCAAACAAGCAAACAGCAGTCGGCCAACAATTTTTCTCGCGTGTGCGCGAATAAAAGCGCGATCCACGGTGTTTATCCCACTGAGAAAGAAAAACCGGTTCGACTGGCCTGCGCGCGGCGCTCGACAGAGAAAATCCGGATAGAGATTCACGGTTCTCGCAAACAGTAGTCGGGAATCATTATTCGATGGTTTACGAGCAGTTGGCAGGGCTCTCGGGGACGTCGTTCCTTGCTTGCCAAAGGAAATCGGGAATTCTGCGCTCGTCCTTCCCTTCTCTTCTCTCTCTCTCTCTCTCTCTCTCTCTCTTTCTCTCTCTCTCTCTCTCTCTCTCTCTCTCTTCCTCTCTCTCTCTTTCGAAACCCTTCGGCAGCTCGTCGGTTTACATTTCGCGAGGAACAGCGAAAAGAAGCCCGGAGAATGGCGGTTCGCGCGCATCCCCGCAGCTTTCTGGATTTTTACCGCCTGACGGAAGGAGAGTGTTTACTAGCGGCACCGAGAGTGGCCTCGGCCTCGCCTTCCTCTTTTCCGCGAACGTTTTTCTTCCGCTTTATTCCACCTGGAAGCGAACCTTTTCTTCTCGAAGAAAATAGCAAACGAATCGTCGACTCCGTCGCGTCGCCTATCTTCAGTTGGCAGAACCTTGGCCAAACTCTGCGAAAATGAACTTCTCTTAGGCCACTTACGTTGTCGAGTACATTATTCCAAATAATTCTGTACAAGTATTTTCCTGGTCTTGTTCTCGTGAAATCTATTTTGCACAGAGTGAAATTGTTTCGGATGAGATCATCTCGTTCGGAAAATCGCTTTCGGTCCCCCGATTTATTCATGTTTCTAGGTGAATTCGACTGGACGAACGATGCCAACGCTTCGTTATAGAAAAGTTCGAGGCGGAATTGCAGGGATATATCGACAGGAGGCTTCCGAGGCAATTACAAGGAACGAGCGAGTCGTTAAGCGAGAGTTATCGTTCGACCTTGGCTCGAAAACCCGCGACGATATCGAAAAACCGCGAAAATATACGGGTTCGATACTACGCGCGTCGCGTTTATTGCAACAACTTGCATGTTTTAATCCGGCCGTTCGCTAGGGACGACTATAATCAGACGCTGTTATGCGTTCTTTCTGCGCACGGGCAGAAAATATTTCTGTAACAACGTTCTCTCGTTCGCCTTGACGAAAATCGGTGATTCCGGACGATCTCCCAAAACAAAACTTGCTGTTACACCGGAGCGTAATTTGCATGGTTTATTTTATGTGCGAGTTTTCGCGTGGAAACGTGCAAAAATCTTTTGTCGAAGGAGGTTCAACATTTCGTTGGAAAACACGGTCTGCTTCGTTCAGATTAATAATCTTAATAGATTTTCACAACGATTTCAATGAATTCCAATTAATACCTCCAAAATCGACGTTTAAACAATTTCGTCTGATTTCCAACGATCCAGAAGAAACTCCGCCGACGAAAGTACAATATTTTCCTCGGTCTCCGAACTGAAAGAACGAGCAGCTCGTTAATTTCTGCCGGCCGGACAGCGGGGGATTGTTATTCACTTTTTATCTGGCTGCAACGCGAACACACCACGGTGAATAGAAACACCTAAAACCGGACAACGATATTCATAATAGTGTCAGGCTTTTTGCAAGGCATTCTTCTTCGTTTTAGTCGACTTCCCGGAGTCCGTGGGACGCACAGATTTCCGACAGAATCTGGTTTCCGTTTTCCGTATCTGTTGTTACACGTATATGTCTGTATGTATACTTCTCTATTCTTTCTAGCACAGCTATCTTTGCCACTGCACAGTTCGTTGTTTTCGCGTGTCTTTGTTTTACGCGACGCTGCATTACGTTCTCGCGAAGTCTCGCGGTTCTAGGATTTGCTGTTCCGTTCATGGGACAAACAAATAAATCCTGCACATCTATCGAACTATACCGACTTGACTCGCTGTTACAAGATTTTGCAAGAACGCTTCCCGCACAAGTATTTCGGACTTTTCAAGAAAGCATTCGTAGGTAATCGCTTTCCCGTTTATAGTCGCGGATCCGTTCTTTACCGATCAAACGAGTTAGCACTGAAAGCTACGAGGAGTAATTGCGGAAGCAAGATCAGCTAATTCCGTTTAACTTGGATCGGTGAAACCAATTTTGTCGCGGACATTGCGATTAACTCCGCAGTAGAGAGTCAGAGATTAATTTAATTACTCCTGGTTGCGACTGATTTTATCGCGACTAATTCCGCGACATCGCGGGGATTACATCTCGTTGGTTTCGGATCGATTACGCGATCGCAATTCCGACTTTGTGAATTTCGAAACGCAAGTACGATTAACATTAGACTACAAGTTCTCTGCATTTATGCTGGAAATTTGTAGATACGATCTAAAACGATAAAACATATTTTCCAAAAAGTTCGAGTCACCGATATTCGCTAGCGAACTGTAAAAGTTTGGTTCGCGTAGGATATATCGTCGCGAAGAGGGAGGTCCTGCAAAATTGCATTAGTACGACGGTCATTAAAAGTTCCAGAGCCGGCTGACCATCGGACAAATGCAGAAAAGAAGAGGTGCAGCAGTGCGCCGCTAAACGATAAAGTTCCACGTTGGCCGCCGCGCCGCGCCGCGCCGCGCCGTTGCGCCGTGAGAATGAGAAGACGGCGAAATTAGTTAAATCCCAGTGGACCGAGCCTAATCCGGCGAAAAGGTGAGCCGGACATGCGAGAGGTTCACCGCTGAAACCGCTTGAACCGTTTGAAACAGGTTTCTCTTTCTCACTGTCGCGCCATCTCTCTTGTTCGCAGTTAACGAGGTAACAGTGTAACTTCGTGCGACACGATTTTGACGAAACTTGTGCTAGAAATATTTAGGGGAACTCGGAAACACGTACAACATTTAGAACCTGTATCTCTCTATCGTTATAACATTAGACTGCTAGTTTTCTGCATTCATGACAGACATATATTGTAGATATTCGTTAGCTCAAATTTTCTCACCGCGACATTCCTACATTTCCAGAGAATATACGGCGAGATGATTCCGTCACGCAGGAGCCGTAGTTTCAGGAAAATGATTTGTCGCAGAAACTAACGAGCGAAATTAACGAGTGGCAGGTTGAGGCAACGCGAGGCAGCGCGAAAAAGTTGTGCGGAAGAATCGTGCCAGTTTCCTTGGTTCGGCTTTTCAAATAACCGCGACCCTGAGCCTTCATCTCGTGAAAAGGAACACATTGCGCATTCATCCGAGCCGCCTTTATCTCTCCTGCACCGATTTTTCACCTTATCCCCCGAACCCCGACCCCGATCCCGAGCGGACCGACGGATGTTTAAAAAACCATCGCCGCGGAAATGTCAGAAGTCAGAAGGCGTCTTCCTCGGATCTATTAATTCCCCCCCCCCCCCCCCTTTTGGAATTTTCGTCCTGCTTTGGGAGTGCCGGAGCCGCCTTCCAGGTCCGCGTCGCGTCGCTTCCTTTTATCTCGCGACCCGGTTTCCGTGCTAAATACAGGCTCGGCAATGCAATTGGGACAAGTCCCGTTCGAAATAGAAGAAAAACCTTGTAGAACGGAACGCCGAATGATAGTGGAACGTCTATCTTTGCAATAATTCGTCGCATCGAACACGACGGTCAGAATCCCTTTTTAAACTGTTTCCTGCGATATGCAGATTCAGTAACGCATTCCATTTGCAAATTAAATTATTGTTCGAAAACACTATGCAAGGCCATTGTCGTTGCGCACGGAGTAAGAACAACAATGCGAGCTAATTAGCCGGAAGAATGTCGTGCTCGAGCAACATTTACAACGAGATTCACGCACGGAGCATCGTTCAGCTTCATAATGTTTCTCGACTGTCTTTCGCGGACGTAGTTTCTCACTCGGACGTTGTTTATCCTTTCGCGATGCGACGCGACGCCACGACGAGCATTACGAGACGAGCTGAATGCTCCTGTTTTAAATTACATCGGGCGAGTGCCACCGCTTCTGAAACATCGATCATCAACTCCGGAAGACGAGAAAACTTCGTCGAAACCGTCTCTCGCTGTCTTTTTCTCCAACTTCACCGCCTTTGACTCGATTTCTTGTAAAGTATAAACGACTGCCACTTGAAAAACGGCTACCGAACGAAGTCGACGAGTGCTGCTATCCGAGGGCTTGCTAAAGGGCCACCGGAAAGATAGCTGCCCTTTCAGAAGCCCCAGGACTGGCAAGTTCTAAACTGAAAGCGAAGAGCTTCTGCTCGAAGTGGGATACTAAATTCACTCGTAAAACGAAATTCATTTTTTAATGAGACAAAAATTTTCTGAGGTAGTCTCTACCTTAATGGTGGAAACCCAAAAAGATTCAACTTGGTCCGATGAATAGTTTCCGAGATATAAATTCATAAGTGCACAGTCTTTTTGCACCGCGAAAAATTTCTGCTCGAGACGGGATACTAAATTTCCACTCTCGTCAAACGAAATTACATTTTGAATAAGATAAAAATTCACAAGTACGAATGATGACGCGAAGGTCGCGTCTCTCAAGAAAACAATGCATACCTCAGTGTGGTATCCAGCGTACGACGAGGGGGTAGATCGACTGCTCGATCTGTCCCGTGTATGCAGCGAAGTATCGCGTGTAGCCTATTCGAGGAGGCAGCCAGTGGCGCCGACACCTCTTCAAATTCACTTTCACTCTCACACCGCACCGTACCGACAAAGCCAGCAAAGCTGGCAAAGACGCGATAGCTCTCGCGACGCTGCAAACAGCGCGGCTCGTTAGCAACACCGAAACATCCTCGAGAATTTCCCTAACGGGATTTCTCTAGCACGATTCCCTAGTGCCGGAGACACCGATGAGAAAACGGGAGTGTTGGGATCAACTGAATATTTAAAAGCCCGGCCTCGCATAATCGAATGCGACCCACTGTGACCTCCGCGGAATTATTTCGACGTCGCGCGTCGTTCGACCAGCCAAGAATCGTTTGCATACCGAAACAGACTATGCTTAACGCGTTTACGTGTCCCTCGAAGGGAAAATCGTGTTCTTCGGATAGCAAAATGGAGATTCGAGGATTTTCGAATGTAGTTCAAACAGATCGGTGACCGCAACCGGATCGTGATCTTGCCGAGAGTGTTCTTTTTAATGGGTTGTGCGTTCTGCGTTTTTCGAGATTTCAAGATTCTTGCTTTACCGAATATTTCAGATAGTTTTTTATAAATTTTTTAAAAATCGTGAAAACAGTGAAAAACGTCCTATTCTCGACGAAACCAACGATTGCGGGGCGGGAGGCGTGGTTAGTTTGCAGAGGGTGTGCGGAATCCAGCGGGACTCGGTCGCCGGTCGTAGGCTGGTCGAGAGAATCGGGGAGCAAGCATAATCAAAATCGCTTTGTCGGCCGCGGCCGGGGCGATGGGCTAGGTCGCGGACCCGGAGATAGTTGCAGAATGCGCCGACATTAATCAGAGTGGTTCGGAGGCCGGTGCGCGGTGGCAGAGGATTCGGCGCGGTGCGCGGTGGTTCGCTTGACGGCAATTTCATTTATTCCGGCGGTGGTCTCGCCTCTCGCGTTATTTGCACGATTCAAAGCCCAGAGAATCGGCAAAGCGAGAAAAATCGCGACAAGTGGAACGCCGGAGCATGAAAGCATCATTTCCAACGCGCGCCCCGGTGCATATCACGCTGGAAAACCGGCGACAAGCCTCGAACACGGTTCATCGAACCCCCGCTTCGGTATAATAATGGAGCCATTCACGAACGAGCTATGGTTCGGTCGAGCAGAATTTCCATGGGGTTCGCCGATATTTCTTAAAGTCGCGGGGCTCGTTTTGCCTCTCGAAAAATTGCGAGCGAATTTTCTTTTTATTTCTGGGGGAAAATATTATGATCATCTTTTTTAGAAGCTTGAAATTTCGCTTGGTTTTTAAGAGATCAGGTTTTTCTACTCGTATCTCTTTTTCAGAGATCAATCAATATTTTTTTAGGTCTCGCAGCGAACACATGAATCAGCGCTTTTTATGACACGCGGTCGATTCCAAACGATACACGATATAAACGAAATAAAAGTGCGGAAGATTTAGGAGTCGAAACATGCTACTGGAGTCCATAACCGTATCGCAAGCTCTCCCAGCCGAAACACGTCGTTTAATGATTCACTGGTCCGCGGTGGAACCGACCGACCAACGTGCAGCGATCGCATGAATACTGTTTTCGCAATGGGTTTCGGTAAATTTACATCTGCTGGAAATTGTGTCACGCTTTCGGAAACTGTCCCGCGACAGATAAACGTAGGTTACCACACATGTATCAGAACTTTCCACGATTGTGAAAGCATGCAAGTCTTAAAAACGTCACGCTTGACAGAATTAAATTAAAAACAGTAGAATTATAATAATCCGTTCGCGTTAAACTTATCGACAACCCGAAAAGTTTCTGATTTAACGCAAATCCACTTTAAAAGTCACAGTACAGAAATTCTATGACGATTATGCGAGGCAAACTCATGAATCGATTGTACCTAAATATCTCGAATGAAACAGGACGAGAACAGGTTGTTCCGAGGTAAAACAATTTACAACTCGATGCCGGAAACAAGCAGCGAACAATCACGCAAGAGAGCACGCACGTAGAAGCACGCACGCACACGCTGGGAAGATCGAGAGAATGATAAAGAGAGAGAAAGTAAGACAGACTCGCGAACGTCCGAGTCGCGCGAGAGTTCCTGCGGAACTGGCCGGCTCTTACGATCCTCGAAAATCACCAGCGTAACCTCCCACCGCTGGGGTGCGCGGCGCTCACGTGACCGAATGCAACCCCGCTGCAACGCGATGCACCCAGATGCACCGGCCCCTAATCTACGCGGTCAAACACTTTTTCATGCTACTTTCGAACCGTAAGTCGTATCGACGTGGAATTTTTACTGAAAATTGCTGAAACGTATCAGCTTTCTACCTGTATACCTGTATTTTTACTACTTTATTTCCACTTGACGAGTTTTTTTGATTTTCTGAAGGTTTTCGAAGACTTGGAAACGGAAACCACTGGAGATTGTGAATTTTTCAGATACGAATATTTTTAGTGATTTCTACTGCAAGTGATTTTTTGGACAAAACGTCGCTAACAGTCTACGACCCGACAAGCACAGTGCGCCAGTCGAGGCACCGGACGAACGATCGCCGAAAAACCGCAGGGGCTGCGTGCGTATTACTGTAAAATATTGCAGATCCGTGAGATATGGGGGTGAACGGACACGAACCTCAACATCGATTGCCCCTCCTCTCCGTTCCCGTCCCCGTTCCCGTCCCCGTCCTCGTCCCCGTGCCCATTCCCATCCCTTCCCGAAAATCTATCAACCTTGCGAGAAATTGCTTTTTCGCGATTTTATATGCCCCTTTCGACCGAAAGCGATTGCTATTCGAGAAGTTAATTGCAGAGTTGTACCGATTCACGAATTAGCGTGGGACCTTTTATATCCTGCTTCTTCGGAAGTTATGGTTGTCGAATATTGCGGTGGACTCACCTGCAACAGAAATCAGAGAAATAATTTGTTAGATTACGCATATGAAATTCAACCGGAAATGTGAGTATTGGAGAAAATGTAATTTTGCAAGCAGTTAATAATCGTTCTGAACGCGTTTGGCAATTAACCTTGCAGCCCCGGCAGGTCTGACAGCGTCGTAACGGATGCTCGGCTTTCTCCGATGATTCCTCGGGCTTCTGAGAACTTCTCTGCCATCTTTTGGGAGCTTGACGGTGCTTGCAAAAGAGATTTGCGAGCTGAGTGGCTGATAAGTGTCCGATGTACGGCCGCGGATGCAGCCGCAGCAGTTCGACATTGCACTCTTTTCGGGACACTTATCCGTTTTTCGCTCCTCCAGGAATTCTAAATACGTGTCCTTTAAACTCGCGTCTTGTCTGGCTTCTCTTGTATTTCTTCTTTCTTTATCCTTGCTATAGTTCGTTCCGCTGCGCCACACGTTCGCTAGGACCGGATTTGCACGCGTTGTGTTCCCAGGAATCCCACTGCACGGTTCTTTCAACTCTTTTCTACGTTTTCCGAATCCTCGGCATGTATCATTCTTGAATGAATCGGTGATTGGATAACTGTGCATCGCGACGCGACGCGCAGCTGGTGTGGTAAAAACGACCCGCAGGTTCCGAATTCTTTCTATTTTGCGGATTTTATGCATTTATGACAAAAACATATACGTTTAAAAGATATCGGGATTAGAATATAAAATTGAAACTGGCAAAATTCGTCCACCAAATAAAAATGTGATGGTCGATCGAAGAGAGGCTGAATTTTTCAGGATTCTCTAGGAACTGCTCGACTCGGAAAACTATGGCGAGCCGTCATGTCACCGTCACGTGCACGATGCATAATTGAATCAGCTCGGCACGCGTTGCTTGAATATTAAGAATCGTCGAACAATTATCGAAGGCGGTGCTCAGGGGAGAGGGAATAAGAAGAAGAAGAATAAAAGTTGTACATAGCGCGTCCGAGAGGGACGGTGTTCTACGTATTGTATACAGATTACATACATACACGGTGTACGTGCTTGAAATGCGCGACGAGTGTCGGCCACGCAACCTAACCGGTCCTTCTCGAGTAACATTGTTCGTTGTCCGATCGTGTACAGCGGAGAGACCTCGTGCCTCCGCGAATTTCGATCGTGGCTGGAATCGCGGCCAAATCGTTGGAACGCGATAATCGATCTCCGTTTGCCCGAGAAACGGGAACCATTAACGTCTATCGATCGTCCTTTTGAATAGCTGAACCTTTCCCAACACTATTACTGGATTACAACTGTTATTATTAACACATTACCGACCGCCTTTTAATGGAACCTTCAACAGTGACAGCAATTTTCATTGTGAACTAACAAGTCATCCTCAATAACGTCATCTAATACTTGCATTTAAGATTGTAATGTAAAAGATCATTTCTATGCTGCCTTTTGGTACGGCACAATTATTAAAAATCCTATTCATAGGCTTTCGGTAGGTAAAGTATTAATAGACGGATTTTACGCGTTTGGAAATACTAAAAAAATTGAAGATCGTCAACCTGCTATTCCCAAATTGTTCAATTGTTCAAATTTTTAGTGCACCGTAAACCTACTGTTAATGTCTCCACGGTTTCGTATCTCATCTATTAATTTTTCTCATAAATGCATAAAACCGAAGGGAAACCGATTTTTATGTTGCTCCGGTTTGTTGCAAGTCGAGGTTTTGTTTTGCATAAAAATCCTATTTATTTGCTGATCTCGTCCTCACTGTTGCAGCTTCTGTCGTAGATCCAGCACGAACGTGTCGCGAACGTGCGTCCTGAACGCTTATAGAACCGAACAAGAAGCGTCCTACGGATCACCGAATTTGCGGGAGTGCAAAATTTTCTGGGCGATCACCACCGCGTAAAATCGGGACTGTTTTCCGCGAAACGAATTCCGATTAGAGAGCGCACGCATTGGCGGGTCATCGAGTTCTTTCACGCCGGCTGTTTGGAACGGTACTAACCGGCCAGGACTTCGCGCTCGGAATCAACCAGCCGGCGAATAAATGGGAAGAGAAGAGAGAGAGAGAGGGAGAGAAAGAAAGAGAGAGAGAGAGAGAGAGAAGAACAGAAGAGAAGTGGATAGACACACACGTGTCCGCGAATCCGTCTGCCGAAGACGTTTCGAAACTTACAGTCCGGAGACAAGATTCAATGGACGTGGACACTCTTTGAAAACTAATAACTAGACTGCGGATCTTTATGCATTTAGAACAAAATTGAGTAGATGAAATTCAAAATTGTTGACAAATTTACGATTTCTCCTCTATATTGAAAGAAACAACATTCAATTTAGTTTCTATTTCTTGCAATCGATGCAGACAATTTTTATTTTGCATAAACATCCGCAGATTTCTTCAGCAATTGCTACTCCTCGGAATTTCGAAGAGAAAAACGAGGGTCGGAATTTTTAACTTCTTTATCTTTGTATATTATACAAGTTTCTACATTAATTGTCGCAGAACGAACTTTTCCCGCCTCGTTTCAACGCGATTCGAAGTGGACAAAATCAATGGGCGCGCTCCCATCGTCGCGGCGCGGCGCGGCGTTTCTTCCTCGAAAAGCAACAGGAACGTTCGTAGCTCGCTCCTAAACGAGATAATTTCGCGGGATGGTCGACGCTTCTTCAACCGGAGCGTTTCCCAGAAGTCTGCGAGAGCAATTTGTTTGCGCATTAGGCAGAACCTCGGGTAGGAAAAAGAGCGTTCTCGATCTCGAAGAGGCGAGTCCGGTTCTTCTTGACGTCTTAGGCACACGGGCACAAGGCGAGGATCAAACACGAATGCCAACATTCGAAAAATTCCGCGGCCGAGCACTCAAATTACAGGTGAGCGCTGCCTGCCGCAACTCTCTTCGTTTCCGGTTCGAGAGCTTGATGCACAGGGCCTTGCTAACGATGTTTACAATTACAAGGTTCTGCTCATCGCCGGACTCGAGATCTTTCTGCAAGTTGTAGCGGCTATGAATTCGCGGAATTCAGAAAGTGCATCAACGTAAATCGATACAGCCTGCGTAGATCCCGAATAAATAAAAATTCTACCAAATTCTATCGGATTTCATGTTTTAGCATTTTCAATAACCGCATCAACAATTGAGGCATCGAGCGAATGCACATACGAATTGTGATCTATTCGAGGGTCATCGCACGCGAAAGCTCGAGGAACGCAGAGAAGGTATTCGCATGTGCGGTTATGACAGGCTGCTACGCCAATGCCCGGGACACATGCGGATCGCATCCGAGTGTATATGAGTGCAAGAACGTTCATCAGCACACTCGACGAGTGCGTTTCTGTGCACTCCAGACGCGGCGCGGCGCGACGCGGCCGGATCAACAACCGGACGAGCCTGAGCTTCTTTTGCCTCTCCGAGGACTATGCTTTGCGTGCGATGTCTTTGGAATTGTGCAGGAAGCATGAATGAACTGGTAGAAGTTCGCATAATTGCGTAAACATCCGCAGGTTTATCGTTTGATTTGATTTCTGCCTCTGTACCCTTTGCATCTTCCAATTTCTTTCCATTTTCTTCCAAACTAGTCCCTATCGTTTTACGTGTTTTATTAAATTTAAAGAATTTTATTTCATGGAAAATAAAAATGTTCTGCATCAGTCTTCCATCCTTCGATGATTTGAATGAGTTGCATGCGATGTCCCAGACGCGATGTTCGATCGATAGACACGATCAATGGATCAAAGGCCGTTAAAATTAGTTTTCGGGGTGTCGGAGCGGCAGCAGTGATGCAGCCTGCGGGCTCCTCGGCGTGATTTTCGAGAGCGACGCAGAAGGAGCATGGTGAAATCAGGTCCAAAATTACCATCGTGTCGTTATCCGCTTTGCGGTATACATATAATGAAGCTCTCCCGACGCTTAATAAAGCTCCCGAAACCCGATTGATAGATAAATAGATAGATGGACTGTTCTAATATAATATAATAAAATCAGTTCCATCGCGTATTTTCGATCACGATCCGATCGAATTTATCGACGAGTTCTATTTAAAGCTGTCGGTCCGAGAAAGGATGAAATTGATCGAAGATGAGTCAAGACCGGAATTAGATATCGACGAGGGAAGCCAGAGCGGAAAAGCGAGCAGCCAAGCGATCGAACAAATACGGTCTCGTGTCCGTATATTCAATGAGCGCCGTTCAAAATGGCAACGATCTCGTAACTCACAGCCTCGGCTGGCAATATCGAACATCTACAGGGATGCAGCGACAGCGCGGTTTTCGTGTTTCATGCGAAACAGGTGGATATTGCCGCCGATGTATCATCGCGACCGCGCCGCGGTTCAACCGATTTTCGATTGGCTTTCTATCTGTTCTCATCGACGCGCGACGCGACGCAGCGTTCCTTCTGTTTGAAACGGATGCGCCAGTGAATTATGCACTTTTCTACAAATTACGGTTCTTTTCCTGTGCCAGTTGGTCACTGTGCAGAATGTGCAGCGAATTAATATCTTTGTCGCAACATCAAATCTAAGGGTTTGATATGGATGTTAAACGCACAGATGCTCGCCAGAATCTCGCGGTCTCACGCTCTTGGTCGATCCGGATATGGTTCTTGTTTTTAGGCTTCGAGTCGTTGCGAATGAAAGTCCGCTTGTTACGTTGTTACTGAAACGAAAGTAATGGGATCCCTCGTTACAGAACGAAAGATATCTCTCTGATGCGGTTGCTGTTCCGTTGACAACGACGTTCTGCATATTTTAACATAATTTCAACTCTAAAAGATACTGCAATTTTATGCAGGAATGGTTCGCCGGATATTACCACCTCGATTTACGTCGTTATTATTATTCGCAGGGAGAAATGTTTGAATGGAGTTTAAAAATCAATAAAAGAACGATGAAGGCGAAGATTCGTGGCGACACGGTGCGGCTTCACCGAAAAATGTGTCTTCTCCCGTCCGCGTCCGAGGGAGAAAGAGGAGCTTACTGGAAGACGCGGAGGAAAGGATAAGGCAAAGTCAGTTTGCAGCAGTAAGCAGCAGAGTCGCTAGATCAGGGGAATTGACGCGAATCGAGGGGAAAAAAGTTACCCTCTCTCTGCCGGTATCGGATTGGTCACGTGACGTTGCGACACATGCACGACAGAGGCGGAACGCGTCACGTGACATGAATAGCGTCATAGAAGGGGAACTCTACTCCCGGTAGAGTGGGGACACAAAGTCTTAATGTAAGCTGCGGTGAAGGGAAGACCTCTCCGCGGTTGTAATACGGCTTCCGATAGGGTTGGACTTCCTGCAACAAGCCGTTTCTTCTTTCGCGGCTCGTTTTTTCCCGACCCCGGTTCCCTCCGATCCCGGTGCAATTTAACTGCACGGAAAACTACCTATACCTATACCAAGTGAGAGAAAGAGAGACGGTTTAAACTACCCGACGAAAGCTGTAATCCGCGAAAACGAGACTGCTTTTTCCCTCTTCCCTTACTCTCTTGACTTGACTCCCGAGCGAACGTGACTCGCCAGTCAGCTTGTAACTCCTTAGCTAAATGGTTTCCGAATTTTCCTAGGAGCTCCGAATGTTCCTAGCTACAGTGTTTGCTCCGGTTAATAATTTAAGAGCAGTTGGAGCACTATGGTCGTGACGCCGCGCCGGCAACTTTATTCGCTTGAAACGCGAAAGAACTGCACGTGAGTTTGCATTTTTCAGATTTTCCCTGGATATTTTTGCAGTCGAAATCATTTTTAGTTGGGTATTTCGCGATAGTTGGAACTTTGTTCGGTCCAAACGAGAATGGTCCACACGTGGATTTGCATTTTTTAGATTCTGCCTGGAAACTCTTGTAGCCGAAATCAGTTTTTCAGATGTATATTCCATCATTAATAATACGCTCGTAACATAAAGGGTCTGCATATGCATTTGCATTTTTTAAATCTTGTTGGAAATTCTTGCAGTCTAAATAGATTTTCAGTTAAATCCTATTTGTTTCGACTGATCATTTTGATTTTGCATGAAATCAAATTTAATCCGCATTTATCAGCGCTTACTGAAACGTACGATACCAACAGAGAAAAGCAGTGATCGAAGAAAGTGTGTCCTCTTCTGTGGAAAATAAGGAATTCCAATTCCGATTGTGCCCGAATCGATAATCGAATTCCACGAATTTTCTTTACGAGAAGCAATTCTGCTGTCTTGCATTTTCTTTTTATTCGAGGATCCTGCGCCCTTTGGTACAGATAGATGCTAATTTAAGTACAACTGATTTACCGAAGATACAATTAATGTAATATCTGTACAATTTTTCTATCAAACGATAAATAAAAAAACGAAGCTGCTTTCCCCAACGTGTACAGTATTCTCCTTTGACTGTGCTGTAAATGTTTCCGTTTCCGTTCCCGTATCCGTATGAAAGTCCTGAAATATCGTCACAAAGAGCAAATTCTCAATCGGATGGTGGAAAGTTGGCAATCTTGTTCTCGGTTGATCTAGGAAAAATCGTCAGCGCGGCGCGGCGGTCCGATTCGGCCCGGCGATAACGTTCGCCGATTTTTTCGCGACTTGTTGGCCAGGAATCACGGATTTCGGGGATTCAAAGGATCGCGGATTGAAACCGTTCCAAGACCGTGCCGCACGCCGCGCCGGAGATGGGAGTTAAACCGCACAGTCGGATACCATAAGCCATATTGGTTTAGGTTAGATTGAATCCGAGCTCTGCGGAGAACGGTGGACTTTCCAGCAGCGATGCTAAATGAAAATTGAAATAGAGTTATGGATTCTAAATATTGCGACCCCCTTTTTCCCAAACAGAATCGATCGATCGCCATTCTCAAGCAAAGCGGGTCGCTCGATCTGTTCTGGATCGTTTTGAAAATCCTTTGAACTTAAGAAATCCTTTAGTATTGTAATCTTTGTTATTTAATTCTTTAAAAATGTCTATGCGTAATCTAGGATTAAAATTTACGTAAGATACATCTGTGATCCGGGACCGCATAAAACGTCCCCGGAAATTTTGCGCACCGACTACGAGCGGAGACAAGAAAACGCGAATGGCCAGGAACCTTCTTGAAGAAAAAGGCAGGACGTCTAGGATAAAGGTACAATTTCATTCTGTGTTATGGTCGCCCGGCGAATTTTCCCGAGTGGCCGCCTTCTCTCGGCGAAACGTCCATTACACTCGTTCGCTTTCTCCACCGTTGCTGCTGTTGCCTGCATTCATTCTACTTACGCTTGTGCGCGCATATCTTTGCAGTTGTGCAGTTCGCAGCGCTGCTGCGTTGAGTTCACCTTCGCTGCGAGAGGGAAACAGAGTTCGTTGTACATAGTACGCGTTATAGCACGCGACGAGATCTCTCGGCTCTAGAGCATCAACGAGATTCTGGGATAAGTGGAGATAAGAGCGTCGAGGGCTCTAGAGGTGCGGTTTGCATCGTTGCACTCCGTTGCATTCGCTGCAGGCCAATCGGCTAGTAGACCCGAACGATTCTTTCTCTAATATTTTCTCAACGAAAAATCGTACTGCGATTTTGAAGAGGTGCTTGCAAAGTGGATACCCCGAACTTGAATTCGCGGGTTCTCGTGACCTCTTCGTTAACTATGAAACTTGTTGAAACACTGGATCGATAGAAGCGCAGACATAATTTTCATTCGAGAGAAAAATTTAGTTCTGCAGTTTTCCAAAGAAAACCAAATGGAAACCGATTAGAGGCCAGCCGAATGCAAGGATGGTGCTAGAAGAGGGCAGTTGCATTCCATAAAGCTGGTAGGAATAGGAACCAGTCGCGAACGTGCAACGGGACTCGCTGCACTCCGGGGAATTAATTCGCGAACGTGCAACGTTCATTTCGTATTCGCAACCCGCGGTCGATACGGCTTCCTAGAAAAAGCACAGCCAGCGAATTTAATTATCGGCTCTGTTTCTTCCGTCCTCTCGACGGCGAAAGAAGCGACGAGTCCTGACTCACGATTCTTCCGGTCTAGCCGCGATTAGGTTCTTCGGAGAATGAACCGTTCGCTGTAGATCAGGGACAGACACGTTTCGAAAACGACAGAATTTTCTTGAATCTTTCTCTAATATACACCGATGCGCTAAATTAAAGGAGCATCACAGATTCATCAGAAAATCGTTGATTTTTCAATTATTTAGAAATCAACAAATCTTTATCTAATACAATCCATATTAAAATTTCGCGCGCTAGCATGAATCGCTATAGCAACAGATGAGTTCGGAGACCGAACTCGACGAGAAACCGTGCAAACGGGCCCCGCCAACATTCGACAAAGAAGAGAGAGAGAGAGAGAGATAAAAATGAAAAGAAGTGGAATGCGGCGCGGTCACAACATCAAAGTGAAACGAGATGGCGAGCCGTCTGGCCGCAAATGAGCGAGCGAGCCAACAAACGCGTTCAATTCGAGATACGAAAGTTATGGCAGGGAGATGAAGCACCGAGAACGAACTTGAAAATTAATCCAACGCGAACTGGTCATCGTTCGATAATTTCTCATTTTCGTCCGTGCGTATAACCGAGATTCCGTCGCGTTTCAGCGAATAAAATTGATTACAATTAGATTGCGAATTTGTAACAATAAAAATTGTCTCTATATAGTATCAAGAAAGAAATGAAACGCATTGTACGCGACGAATCAGCAGCTAATAAATAATTTCGCGAGTGTTTAGCCTCGAGTCCAACGGCTCCCAGAGAGCAACATCGAATTCGAATCCCGGCAACACGAGTTCTAAATACTTAAACAACAAGCAACCCTGCAACAAGATTTTCGTCTGTGTACACCGGTTTCCCGCAGTGCATCGTGCATCCTGATCACGATGCAACGCGTGACATTGTTCCCGATTCGCTGCAAGCCACGCTAAATCTATATTGTTTCTTCGTATCGGACGCATTATCGCATTCCGTGTAGAATTCCTATAGCGTTGCGCGCTGTTCTAATTCGAATAGCAACGCTTGCCGAAGAAAAGCGATCGCGATATGCGTTATCGATGCGGGGATGACTGTCATGCTGAAAGAATGCGACAGACGTTTTTCACGGTCCAGTTAACACCAATTAAAGTGAGCTTACCGGGGCGGGAGCCTGGCGATCTTCGATTCTCTGGGTTAGGTATTGTAATACCGGCAAAAATTAATATTTTTACCATCTCAACAATTTTAAAATAATTTCAATGACATCTCGGTATCTTTAAATTGTTTTACTCTTTCTACTGTTTCGGACGAGATTAGACCACAAGTTGACCTAATCCACTGTTCCTGTTTCACAAGGGACGAAACAAACTCTCCGACATGAGCGCGACCGATTGCTCGCAGGCTGACCCAGTGTTCCACTCTATCATCACCTTTCTATCTGCTGTTGTTCCTCGAACAAACCCACGTCGACCCACTTGCTCCGGTAAAAAGCGATTACATTCGAAAAATCTGTCGAGTTTCCCACGAGTTAGTCGACGATTTGTCTGAACAGGAGAAAGAGCGAGGACCGAGGTGGTCCTTTCTTCCTCAATGGGAGTATGGAAGTATACGAATATAATTCGAAACACGATTTTTGATGCAGTCTCAATTTGGATTTGATTCTGAGTCGACACGACGCGACGAGGCGGGGTGGGTAAAAATCATAAGGAATAAATGAGTTCTCTTGGAGAAACGTGGACCCCTGAAAGAGTATCGATGAAGTTGATGGTTCGGTAGGAACGCGAGGAGCAAACGCAACATTCCAAGGAGAAGAGAGCGGACACTCACCTCTGGTTGCGGTTTCAGCTTCTTCGCGTTCTCCACTCTTCGTTTATCTCTTCCCGCCAGTTTCTGCTGCGTGTGCACGTAATCGGAGAGTTTGCCCTGCGACAAATTGTCCTCCGATTAGATTTGCTATAATGTTCGTTAATCGCAGGGTTGGACACCATCTTTACGGTGCCAATACGATTTAAGAATACTTCGCTCGATATACAATCAATTCATATTCGGACGCAATCATATTTTTGTGCTTTTTTATAATTATACAATGTTCCGTTTATTGCGAGACACCCGGTACAGATTTGAGAGCCAACTAATTCCTTCATTACCTGGTCGTGGAGCCGGCCAGCCGTAAAAGTCACCGAAAACGCGTTGCACAATGGCGTAGAATAGGCTCGGAGCAAAAAGACGGCTTTGCTTCTTTATTTAATCGACGGTTGAACGATCGTTTCTCTCCCCAACGAGCTCGAGCGTTCCCGACCGAGTGCTAACGACACGACAAGAATTCGAGAGGCCGCCCACCATTCAAATGCCTCCTACCTGCCCGTGCACTTCTGTTCTGCTTCGAGGTTATGAGTCACGAGTCACGAGTCACGAGGCCGTGCTGTCGCACGCTTTACCAAATATCCCGAGACATTTTGTCACGCTTTTCTTCCACCCTCGATCGCGGCGCAGCGCGGCGCGGCGGTCTCCGCGTTCCTTCGTTCGTTCATGAAAGCGGAATTAGTTTTTCCGATTCGTTGATGTTCTTCGATTTTTCATAAATCCAAATTGTAAGGATTCTTAATCCGTTGCCTGAAGTACTCTATCTTGAACTACTTTTTCACGCAAGTTGTACCATCGTATTTGCGACATTTTCCTGGTTAAAACGTGTCCAAACACCACGCAATTCCGATCGCTCGTTGTGAAACCATAAAAGTACGCAAATTAAAACGACTTACTAAAACAAACTTACACCAAACAAAGAATAATGTAAATTCATTCTTTATTAATTATGCGAACGAAGGATCCTACAAAGAAGAAACTCACCGTAGCCGAAGATCGCTGTAGGCCGAAGCGAGCAGAAGCGAGCCGTAATGGACGTCCAGAAACGGTACACACGACACACTGGATTTTACTTCACTGCACCTCGCGCGGACACACAGGCACACAGCAAAACACCCACGAACACAAACCAACCAACCCGAAGAGAACCCGCTTCTCTCCTGAGAGAGCGTTTCGCTCTTACAGGAACGATTCCTTTTTCTGTCTCTCTCTCTCTCTCTCTCTCTCTCCCTCTCGTCCACGGCCTCGTCGAGACGTTCGTCGATCGCGTCACCGCAAAACCCGAGAAATCGCGAGTTCCCTTTCCCAGCAGCAATCCCAAACTCTCAGCTGTACATGCAGACATCAAACAACCACCTCAACGTCGGCTACACTCTCTGGAATCTATTGATACCAAAGATCGAGCAGAAAATCGGCGAGGTCACTGGAATAAATTTTCCCACGGTTTCCCATGGATGCGTTAGCACCATCGGAATCCTCAGAGTTCCACGGATAGCGCCTCCTTTTCGTTCCCCAAAGGGAAAGATCGATTTCAAGCTCAGAAATCGTTCTCAGAGTACTAG
Organism: Lasioglossum marginatum; assembly: GCA_028455795.1. Classification (NCBI taxonomy): domain Eukaryota; kingdom Metazoa; phylum Arthropoda; class Insecta; order Hymenoptera; family Halictidae; genus Lasioglossum; species Lasioglossum marginatum. Next base: position 325,282 of record CM052267.1, on the reverse strand, counting down.
AGCAGTTTCGAGAGATTCTCGCAGGTCCGAACGGAGTTTGAGGAATTCGATCGAGAAAGTCCGAGTAATTGAAACGAGGTTCGGGAGATGGATCTAGCATGCCAGCGTCGGTCGAGGGACGCCGATCTCCTCGATCGGAATCGGAATTGCGACACGATCCTTGAGATCTCCACGTACGCGGTCGAACGAGGCGGTCCCATCGTGTCTATGGGAACGGTCTGTAGTTGCCGAGGTCATTTTCGAGGATCACCGAAGACTACCGATCCATCAAACTTGCTCTTACGTCTTCTAGGAGCTGGCAGCCGAGATCCACCGATAAATTCCACCGATAACGATTTTCGATGAAGCTCTTCGAGGATCCTTGATGTTTCTCGATGGTTACACGTACAGGAGTTGTTTTACGTTGAATTGCCGAGGCTGTTGTAAGAGCGTGGAATGATCCGAAGGATTTCGACGATCTGTAGCGATCGATTATCCGTGGAAGAACGTTGAAGAAGAACAAGAGCGGCGATGAATCGCGCACGACCGCCGTGAAAGCGACACGACACTGGATGAGAACGGGCAACAGGTTCGTCGGGTTGCCCTGAGGAACGTGACCACAGTGAGAACAGGAGGGGAGAGAGGATTGGTAGGTATACTCGCCAGGTAAGCCAGTGCCGCCATTGCTGCTCCTGACGCAGCATCCACCGATTTGCAGTGGCGTAAACGCCAGCGCCACGATCCGGCCCGATCCTGACCGACCATGTCCAGGCTCCCCGCTATCAAACGATTTCAGTCGCGTCGCGTTTGCATTAGATTACACAAAATCGAGTAGTTGTAAAACGAAACTACAGTCGCTCGATAACGTCAGACAGTTGTGTAAAATTTTCATGTCACAATTTTCCTTGTAGAATGTGATAATAATTTGTCAGTCATAATCCAGAGTCAAATTATAACATTTTGTCAGTAAATTTACATTGTCTACGTTCGACAAGAGTTCAAGGAATAGCGTTTGCGCGTATTATTAATAATATGTCGATCCGAAAAAATTGTCCCATATGTCGAGGCATTACCGTAGCATGTTTTCCGAGCGAAGAAATCCTCGCCAGTGACAAAAGTTAAAAATAAAATCGCGCACAGAAAACGAACCCGATGCGAGCGTGCGACCATCGCGCCGCGCCGACCGGTTCGCTTTGCGGGCGCGTTTACACCGAAACGGAGTTATTAACCATTGAACCGTATCAAAGGGAAACACAGAAAGAGCATTGTGCGGATACTTTCATTTCCCGTTAAGCGCCCCTCGCGTACCTTTTGTGCTCGGATAATGCCCAAGGCGAGGATCCTCGAGAGTATCCACAAAACGACCGAATAAAAGCGTTAATGGCCGCGTCAGCTGGAGTTCGCGAATACCCGCCAACGATAGGCGATTCCTCCTCCTCCTCCACACAGCTTTTTCGTACACATTCTTTGCTTGCGAAACAGTAAAAAAAATTCTGTGTGCAACATCAGCACGTTCACCGATCTACGCCACTGCCGGACCGATGCGATGGATCTTCCACCGTTCAAGAACAATGCAGGCTACCTGTTGTACAGGGACGATTCGAACTAGGGACTCATTGAGCTGCACCACACCTGCTTCTATTTACCTGGATGTCTGTTCTGCTTGGTCGTTTCGGAAATGCTTGTTCTACGGTGTTGCGTAAATCTTGGGAAAATAAAAGCGTCCTGGCTTTATCGATTTTCTTGTTCAGGCTCGTTTCAGAAGGGTTTTCATACAGGGTGACCCGCGCAATTGGAACAGGCTGTATCTCTTAAGCTTAAGCAGTTGGACATATGTAGAGGAAATTGTTATACATGGATCAAAGTTATATGGTATCGGACGGTGCGCGATATGCTTTTCTTTATTCATCATCAACTTTATTCACTTTCGTGCATCGATTTTTTGAAGAATGGTAACTAACGTTTTTGATCTGACAAGAAAGAAAGAGAATCGCATAAAAATTGATCTATTCTCTTAAGGGGGTAGACTCGTTTCCAGGATTGCAAGGGTGCGGGGTGCGCCTTCTCATTTCTCGATAATGCAAAGACGAAGCTTCTCAGTAGTGAAAAGCGCTAGATAAAAGGTCAATCGAGGCCGCGACCCCCCTCAAAAGTCGTACGAGGCGTAATTTGCACTATTCGAAAGCATACAGCCGCGCATGTAGGTATTTTTCTCCGCGACAGCTACCATACATGCTGCCGAATAATGCAAATTACGCCTCGCAAACGTAAAAATAGAAAATTTGAGGGCGACTGCGGCCTAGATTGATCTTTTATTTAGCGCTTTTCACTACTGAAAACAAGTCTCCCCTTAAATAATGTAATCAGAAATTCATCAGATTTTTCGTCTATTTTGTGTTTCCCCTGTTCATTTATCTCGTAAACGTAAACCTATCGAATCTGCGGTCAACGCAGAATTCAAATCTGACGCGCCACCGCTCGACCGATAAAGCAGATCGCTGCGCAGATAATGTCACCATACGTAATTGGATTCGGGTTCGGATATCGCGAGTCGCTCTGTCGCTGTCAAGTCAAAGATGTACGCTCCGATGAAATTGCGCTACGTAGCGAGAGAAGGATCCGGGAAAAAGGCGCGTCCGTAGAAACAACAGAGTACGATGCACCGTACGGATAACGCTCGTCCCTCTCTCTGATGCAAAACAGCCGATATTGTCAGCCAGCCTCTCCTGTCTGCGATCCAGGATAACCTCTCGGCCCGATCGAAAAACAGTGACAACTATTGCCACGTCCAAGCCTGACACGATCGGCCCAGACCACTACTCCGCAGGATGGCGTGTCTTCTATTGAACCAGGACGACGTTCGGATCAAAATACCGTCGACGGACACCGTCGACGGTGTCACCTATTATTGCATCGAGGTTGGGATCGCTTCGATCAAATGGACTGTGAGACACAGGTGAGCAGCCATTGTGTCGCAAAGACACAATGCCCTACATATTATGCATATCTTATTGTCCTCGAAGATATATTACGATCACTTCAGATTTTTTCAAGGACACTCACTCCGTTGGTACGTTGACTTGCGTCAAGTTCCTTGGCGGTTCCTCAGGCGATTCCTGAAGCTACCATTCAGACAGTACTTTGGTACAAAGCTCTTCGAAGACTCTTAAGCTGTTGCGACATCAATATACTTGTAGACTGTGGATCTTTATGCAAAATAAAAATGTTTTGTGTTGATTGCGGGAAGCAGGAATAACATACAAATTGATTTCATCTCTTGATGACTTTGTTACATCAAAAGCAACATCACAATATTTTTAAATAGTTTAAATCTTTCACTTTTTTATATTTCTCATTAATAAATTGTCGCAGTACCACCGAGCAACACGGCTCCTTGTAACATTAATATATTCGTTGCTCAATTGCTTTACTTTATCCGTTACAGATACAACGACTTCGCGGAGCTGCACGAAAAGCTGGTCACGGAGCACTGCGTCGAGAAAGACATATTGCCACCCAAGAAGCTGATTGGTAATAAGTGCGAAGCCTTTGTGGAGAAGCGAAGAACCAGCCTGGAGGTCTACCTCGCAGCGATCTACCACTATCTAAAGAAAGCAATGCCTAGAGAATTGGCTGTGTTTCTAGATCTGCACGTCTACGATATATTTTTCTTACTACAAAGCATGGCTTTGGAGTTCTTCACGGAGGGCGAGAGTATCCTGCGCAAGTCCAAGACCTATAAATTTAATCCTCTGCAGGTAAGTTTGATGAAACCTTGAAGCTTTCCTCGATGCAAGCCTAACGAAATCACCTGTTTCCAGTTGTATGCGATCAGCGAGAGATTGAAGCACCCCTGTCCAACGCTGGAGGTCGTAGACAAGAAGTACGACTTCAGCCACGTCCTAGATTTCAATTCCCATCTAACCGGCCTCGTAATCGAAGGCAGCTTGGAGCCCCACAAAGTTAGCAACATCGACACGTCGATGCTCTCGATAGAACTCTCTACCTTCAAGAACATAGAGGACCTAACGATTGATCGGTACCCTGTGGAGAAAATCTACAACATGGGCAATCTCAGGGACACCGTCGTCAGACTAACGGTGAACCACACGAAGCTGAAGAACATCGTCGAATTCGCCATGTGCGAAGAAGTGCACAAGGGCATTGAGAACGCGAACGACTCCCACGTCTGGTTAAAAGTGACTCACCTAGACCTGAGCGAAAACCGAATCGAGGTAATAGACGAGGCGATCAAGTTGCTGCCTCACATAGAATGTCTGACCTTGAACAACAACCTTCTATCTGAGATTTCGAATGTGACCTTGCTGCCGAGACTCTCGCACCTGTACCTGGCGTCAAACAATTTCACAATGTTGCCGGATAACCTGCACACGAAGCTCGGTTACATCGTGTACATTGACTTGTCGCAGAACAAGCTGACGTCGTTATCGAGCTTCTCGAAGTTGTATTCGCTGGAGGGCTTGGATGTCAGCTGCAATCGGATAGAGAAGATCGAAGAGGTGAAGAATATAGGACACCTGCCTTGTTTGGAGAATTTGAGGCTCACCGGTAATCCTGTATCCACTATCGTCGATTATAGAGTGAAGGTCTTAGAGCCCTTCGGTAAAAGAGCAGCTGATATCTGTTTGGATAACGAGAAACCTAATCAAAAAGAGCTGGACACCGTGTCCGTTCATCAAGCGCTTCGCATTGCCAGAGAGGGAAAATCGCCAACGTTCACAGCGTCCGACGCGCCACTTTTCTCTGCGGAGATACCGGGAATATAGAACAGAGAGAGCGACAGGATCTCTGTGCCCCCTGAGGTAACGCTTTGGAGCAAATGCCGCCGGAGCCACAGTGATTAACGACTGAAACGATAGCTGTGCGACGTTAAACAATTCTGGTAAACAACGGGAGGATGGATTTTTCTGCTGGAGGCGAATCTGGAAAGCATTTTGCTCATCCTCGATTTTTTACAATCACATTCCGAAGTCGTTTTGTAGATCTAACTGTGGAAGACTCTCCCAAGTATAATGGTATATTTTCTAACAATGAAGTGAATATTCGAATGATCGAAGCATGAACTTTTATAAGGATGATAGAATGCTTATGCTAGCCGTATTTTAACTTTCTCAACGCCAACGAGTATCACAACGAAAAATGGTTTCAGATTCGCATCCAGCTTATGAACATCTGAAAAGTAAAGTTTACCATGATCAGAGAACAAAGAACCAAAACAGTGCTCCACAGAAGTAGGGGAGCATTAATTTTATTCTCGAGGCAATAGACTTTTCGCGCAACAATAAACTTTGATACGAATCTTTATAAACAATTTGTGGGAAGGAGGAGAGCCGAAGTTTAATGGACCTTCGGGGTTCTATTAAGGCGACGTAACCTGTAAAATACGAACAAAACGATGTTACCTCGGAACCATTACACAAAACTGATCGAACGCACGAGGAGATGTGAAGGGTTTCATATTTTGAAGATCCTCTGCGAATCGGCGAGCATCAGTCTCGAAACCTCGCCCCGGAGCCTGTTTTATATTGTATTTATTAACGGTCGATCGCGTCGATGCTTTTTATCGCCTTTTGACACAATGATATCCAGTCAGTATATTATTATGTATACCAAATCAGTAAACGAGTAGCTTAAGCGTTAGACACGTTGCGCGTCGTTTGTATTTACGTTGTACATAATTCTGATTGCGACGTTAGGGCGATTAGGACGGTCGATCGCAAAAGTCGGTGTGCTATTTTGAAATTTGACACGGATGGGCAGCGTTTTCGAGTATTTTGTAAACGCTGATCCACTTTAGACAATTTAAAAGCAACATTTTACGTTAAAGCACATTTTATGAACATGTTCGTAAAATGTATAGAATCGTAGTCGTTTTCTAATTGTTTATCCGATGTCTGCCAAATATATTATATATTTTGTCGTTGACTGTAAACTGTAAGTTGAAAGAATGATCGAAGCGAACAAAACGAGTTTCTGAGATTCTTCTGTGTATATAAATAATTGCTTTTAAATTGAATATTGCGTGTTGATCGTCGTATATTTTTTATACTCGAAGGCAATCGTAAATCGAACTGATCGGATTTGGTTGAAGATTATTTTTGAATTTACAGGAACTTGGTTCTCTCTCTCTCTCTCGAGCGCAATTGCGTTCAATTGTTAAAAAAAAATTCCCGCTCGTATTCCGATCGTTAAGGTTCGTTGTTTGTTGTATAAGTATCTTCGACGCTTCGCGGTCCGTTAGCGTTCCCATTTCGTTTCGCCAATTTTCGGTCTGATGCAAAAATTTGAATCGCAATCCGCGAAGCGTTAACGCGACCATGTTTTGAACAGTGTAACCGGGTTCGCGCGACCTATCTATACACAACATGTACATACATAAGAAGATAGAATATTTTGTTAATAAACGATTACAATAATGAATCAATAAACTGTGATAATCCGTGCAAAAAAACTATAACATTTTTTTATCTTCTTCTTTTCTTTGGAAAGTTCATCAGCGCTTTCCACGCTGGAAGCTGGAAACCTAAAAAAGGTTCTGGGAGAAATAATTTTAGAAAAGCATGTAACACCTTGAAGGTTTATTTTTATTTAAACTTCCACATTGTTCGCATTACCTTTTAAACATTGTACGTATCTCGACAATAGTAAAATATTCATAAATAATAATAGTAATCATCATCATCCTCATTCTCATCATCCTCATCATCATCATCATCATAGCAATGCTTACATACTCTAAGCATTCTCGTGTTATAGTCTTTTAACGTAGTACCTAAAACTAACACATACATAAGTTATCGTTCGCGGAAGATCTCTCTTCCGTTCGCGTTCGATTGCACACGACAGTAATATTTGAATTATTTGTTGTTGTTGTTTGTTTGTTTCTGCCCGTGTTTCCCCCACGAAACAACATCCAAAGATATAGATTATTTTATTAATTTAATTAATCAATTATCTATTAAGTATTAATATAACAGTTCTCGTTTTACTTTGTTTCATTTTATTCGTCTTTCAAAGGCAATGCGTGTTTCTGAAAAAGTTTTCTGTTACTTCTAAAAAGGAAGTATAATATCAAAGCGTCAAAAAAGCTGCTCGTACCAAAAAATCAAGAATAATTTATCAAACATTCTCCTATAATTATACTTTGACGCTGTCGCGCCTAAACGATCGTGACATCGTTCACTTTTTTGATTTTACGTCGAGAAACCGACTAGTCTTGCTCTGTTCCGCTGTTTTGATCCCCTAGAACGCCTAAATTAGGCGACTTTTGTAAAGATCACTTTTAATCGATCAATATTAATTTTTTTGCATACAAAGCACAATCATTAAGATCCTTTAAGTATTAGGAGTACTACTTGATAAACAAAAGTAAGGTACTAAATTGTTCAAATTGTATTCGTATCCACACAGTGAACAACTAAAAGTAAAAACGTTTTCCGTTACCTCTGATCAGAGACAGTCCCTCTACTTCGTTCTCAATTGATCGAATAAACAAAGTCGCCTAACATAAACGCTTGAATAACCATCGAAGAAGGAGCTGCGCATCAAGCACTTATTCTCGAATTCATCATACAAAACTAGGCGATTCGAACGAACGTTCCCGCGCCATTCTCTAAAGCTCGATCCGTTAAAATCTCTGTAAAAAAAAGACCGGTCGACGCTCCTACAAAATGGTTTTCTATCGTTTCCCTGTTGTCCTCGAAGAGGATCTTTCAGATCGTACAGTTTGATCTTGATCTTGACTCAAAACCTTGCAAGAAATCCTTCTTTTTCGTTCGAACGCGTTTTCCTTTGTTGGACAGGGAGCCAAAATTGTGGGGAGAATTTTTAAACGACTGTTTATCGTGGAAAATGAAAGATCACGGTGGCTTGAAAGAAGATCAAGAGAGACAAATTGCAGACAAATTGGATATTACAGAACAGAAGGTTAGAGAGTTGTCGGGATTTACTTCGAAGAGGATTTTTCACGAGGAACAGGACAGGAAGCAGCGATCTGATATCACGGACGCGCATCGGATGATGGAATCTCATTGTCAGGGGGGTTCGTTCTTGCGCGTTCGCGACGGTTTTTTTAATGGTGGTTTTTACTGCTGCGCGATGGGGATTAATTTTTCGCCGGAGCCGATCGCTGGAAGAGGAGCTTCCACGGTCAGGACGCCATCCTTGCTCAACGAGGACTTGATGCTCTCGGGGTTGGTTCCCTTCGGCAGCAGGAACTCGCGGTTGTACTCCCGGTACACCGATTTGCTCTCTGTCTTCTCCTCGTGCTTCGCGTGGACCTGCAACAAACAAGATACAACAAATTGTAGGGCTTTTTAGAAAAGTCGTTTATTAAATGTGCGTGGTGGTCGGTTTGCAGGTTTAGAGTCAGCGAGGTACTGTCTTCTGTTTGTTAACATGCCTTGTCCCGCATGTCTTGGCAACAGCCATAGATTATAAACTATTACAGATTTCTTCAGAAAAAATATTTCCACCTCTAAGATCGTTTTCCGGTAAAATATAAATATTCGTCCATTACTAGGATTACACGATCTAAATCAGCGCAAACTTCCAAACGCTCCCAAATTCCCGAGCTCCCTAGTTACGACCATTTTCCCAGAACACCCTAATCGAACTAAAATTAAAGCAAACTCAATTAAAAGTTTCTTTTCCTCGCGAGAAGAAACGCCATTGGAACCCGGAAGAAACTTTCGTTTCAACCCTATATTACGTTGCAGCGATAAAACGTCGCTCCTTTTACCTCGATATGTACTGGAAATATTTTTGTCAAATAAATCAGTTCGAGTCGTGTTCAAGGTACGATAAAAACGGTCCGATTTGTCCGAATGAAAGACTGCGCCGCAATACTAAACCGACCCCAATACGCTTATCGCACCCCTTGACCACTACGAGCCACGATCGACTTTCAGCGGCCGCGTGATCGCAGAAACGAGCCTGTCCCAGCTGATTTATTAATACGGCTACTTAATCGAACCTGCTGGCCTGATTCCGTGGCCTTGTCTACGTGGAAATTGCTAAATTTCCCTGGAAAACGGGTTATCGATGCTGCTAATATTAAATCTGCTACACAACGCGATATCTCGAGTGTCTAGCACGAGGCCCATGCAAATGTGGATCAGGGTAGGAAATAGCGTTTCACACCCAGTAAATTCCCGGAAAATAGGGTGAATAGTCGCTGTAGGAAGAGGATGAGGTATGAGCATAGCTCGTAAAGCGACGCAAACACGCTAGATAACTAGGTTAGGGGAGACAGCCATAATGCTGCGTAACCCGAGGATGTTTTACGAGAATCTGCGCTATCGTTTCGACGATGCGACGGAGCGACGATGCGAACAAGGGAATCGAGATAATAAGACGAGGAAAATGGCGACCGAGGGGCGCCACAGATTCGGCGACGACCCCATGGCGTCCCTGGACCGAATCGATATCTCAAAAAGAGATTGCTGTCGCTCCAGTTCCGTTTTCTTCCAAGAAAATCTCAAGTTCTACTCGCAATTAGCATCATTCTTAAAACTTTATAATTCTTGCACCGAACAATCAATAACTTTGCTAGAAAATATGCTTGTCCAGTTTTGCGCACCAAGAATTCAAGAATTTCATATCACAGATGTTTGGCCCAATATTTCGCGTGGTTATGAACATACGTATCTATAAATGTTTACCAGCAGCTAAATCGGTAACTCAACTATGTTTCGCTCGCGATTTTGTGTTTCTAACAAATACGCTATTGTGCAAAATTAATGGACCAATAAACCTTCGTCTAAAAGCAGCTAACGTGACGTGGAAACCGGTTTAATTCTGGCGGCACCGTTTTCACTCAAACTTCAATCAAACGGTGCTGGACCTAGAAAAATTTGTAAAATTTAATTGAGGATTCCGACAGCCTAATTTTGTATTCCTCTATTAATCGATATTGTTTATCTAAAATTGGATAGGCTGGTAGTAACATAATAATAACGTGGACGAGCAGACGAAGTCGGTGTGAAATAATATAAATATCAAAAAATATTAAGAGATCTGCCTCGATCACCGACACCAGACGATTCGAGATTCGACACTGATGACTAATGATCGATGAGGATTTCCAAAATTCACACAGGTATCAGGTATCGTCTACGCAAAGAGGAATCTCTGGTCCGGTTGCCAATTCAATGATGAAACTCTGTTGGCATAGAGGATGAGGTCGCCGCGAATAAGATCGTTTGGCAACAGTGTCGACGACTAATCGTAACAGGTGGCCGATTACTATAATAATTCTACTTTGATGTTACCTGAGCGCTCCGAAACAGTTCAACATAGCAAAACATGTATTTAATGCATAAAATCCGCAGTCAGCTAATAATTAACTTCCATATTCTCAGAAATCGGTTCAAACGAGACACCAGGTAGATCAAGGGACCCCAGATCGCCGATTCTATCAGAAAAGCGATCCTCCAAGTGTAACGACTAACAAAGAAACAAGTTGCTCACGCAACGTTCCACGAACGCGGACTCGTAGCAGGCCGATCGATGATACGCAAATGCCCCATAATTATTAACCCTTTGCACACTCGGAGATATTTTAACTGGAAAATTAAACATTTCTTCTGACCTAGAATATTTCCATTCTCTGTGATTTTTGAAATATTATGAATATGAAATTGGTATAATACCTGATACAAAAAATACGTAAATGTTTAGTAATTGATCAGATACCGATGCGTTTAATAATGTAAAGAATATTTTGAATAATGGTACAGCAGCAATTTTTAGTAGTGCCTCAGAGTCACCATTCGAGTGCTAAGGGTTAATAATTCGAAGTGGCGATAACGTACAGATGATAAGCGAGTAGGAAGAAAAGGATGACGAAGGATACGACGCGACGCGACGCGACGCGACGCGACGCGACGCGACGCGACGCGACGTCCAGGAAAATGGCGATCAATGGGAGGCGCACGCGAGCAAAAGCGCGATTATCCTGACGGACGTTTCTGGGACGATGAAAGTTTACAGTCGACGCGAAGTCGGCGAGGAATCGATCCTCGAAGGAGTATGGCTCTAATGAGGTAACAAGAAATCAAAATTTAAAGTCGTTCCACTTTCTGGTACGATAAAACTTCCGTTACACGAACACTCGTTGCATAAAATAATTTCTTTGAAACTGATTGGTTCGAGGTTGTTTCTCTTCGCTGACATCATCAACGAATTCGATCCCTCGGGTACGCGAATGTGTCAGCAATCAGTCATTAGGATTATCTCTCTCGATCAGCGATACACCTTGTCGCAACTGCAATTTCCGCGATTACGAGCACCGACGAAACACGCGGCAGAGAATGATCAATCTAAATTGCAAATGAGAGTCTGCACGTATGTGCGAATACACGTATAAAACAAGAATAGAGCACGATAATGAGAAACCGTGGGGAGTCGGGACGTCGGGACGTTGGGATGCAAGGAAATGCATCGTTAAGCCTAAGAACAATATACATAATAAAAGCGGAGAATGCGTCGACAGTCGAGGTAAGTTGTTTGGACACGCTAATTGATTTATACTGTAATTTAATCACCCCTTCTTTTACAATGCACTCTTCAACTTCATTGAATGTTATTCAAACTATTCAATGAATTTCATTGAATTTCATTCATCACCGCAGCCGTAAGAGTAGTCGAATATTATACTTGAATATAATACAATTTTATTAAAAAATGGATACAACAAGGTCCCCGATATGATAACAATTTTACAGAACTGTATGGCCACGCGATTGCTAAATACGTCGATGACACCACAGCACTGCCGATCGGTCTCCGCTAATCGCGCCGCGCCGCGCCGTGACGTAACTCGCTGCTTGCTAATGAGATTCATTTATACGAAAACCAGTAAGACAGTGGCCGGAGTGCCGTGATATTTGCATGGCATCGAATGGATACTCGATACTGGCTGTACGCGAGTGATGCAATCTCTATTTTTAATGCGCCTGCAGGCGTAAGTCGGTCTAGGTGCTGGCCGATTTTACGAACCGCGGCTTCGAAACCGCGAAGAAACGGCAAACGGGACTTTCTACCTGTTTGTTAACGTTTCCTGCATATCATTAACACTTGCAGAATGCTAGTCTTGGCGATTCCTATCGTATGCTGTTACAAATCTGTTCTACATTTCGTTCCAGGCAACAAAGTCAACGTATCGGCACGCTAATAGCGATGGTGAACGGATGAAGCGTGTCCAGGTAGATTCGCCAGTAAAAAATGCAGGTGTAAAAATGCGTTTGGACCGCACCCAGAGGCAGACGCGTGAAAAGGCAGCGAGGCTGATCCGCGTTAGCGGGTGAGGGTGGGCGAGGCTCGTCGCGCTAATTGCGTTACGCAAACGACGCTAATGAGAGCTACGTCTCGGTGTCCTCTCCTCGAGTATGCAGACGAGAAGCAACGCGACACGACGCGCGACGCGAGGAATTCTCGTTCTTGGACCAGTTTCGACCGATCTGTCCGCGCGTTCATTCCTTGCCAACGAACCAAATAGCCTGGCCTTCACCTTGCGGGAAATCGCGGAACGAATCGAACTGTACAATCCATCGTACTCGAATTCGATTAGTCTAGTTCTGAGCTCGAGCAACAAAGTTTATGTAATCGTTAAAACCAATGAGCCAACGATACGAAATTTGCAAACATGAAAATCTAAATAGTCTTCGGAAGGCTTAAGAAATTGAAGACTAACGCTACAAATTGGGCAATTTCAGCGAGCGCGGCTCGTGCCGTTTCGCAACTCACGATTCGCGTGCAGCGACGGCGCGCAGCGCCTCGAGTGCATCGTTCGCCGGAAGTGCAGTAGCTCACCGCAGAAAAACGTCGCGGAGTCGCGTTAATCGGATCAGAACGTTTGAGTAGCAGCGAGCAGGCTGCAATTCAGCCTGCTCGTCGTCTACAGGATTATTTGAATGTTCCCTTTCCGCGTGAACTCGTTGATCGCCGGTGAGGTCTCTAGCCTTACTTCCACGGTTATACAGGGTGTCCCAAAATTTTCCTTTGCGAAAATCTTCTTCGCGGCTTTATTAACGAGTTATCAACAGAAAACGACCTGTGGCAAAGTTCCATCGACATCAGTGGATCCAGTGGATCGTTCCGGCAAAGAAGACGATTAGAAAAGTGGCGGTTAGGGTAAAGCAACCGGAAAATCGCGGGTTTTCTGTTCGAGTAGAACCGTGTTGCAGTGTAGAGGTCGCGGGACCCGTTTCACCGTCTGAGAACCGTCTTTTTAACCGGCGGATTGCGTTACGCTTCGCTGTAAACGTAAACGTAAACGTAAACTTAATGCACGAGACCCCTCCCTATAACCGGACAACTTAACATGGAACATGGAATCGGAAGAAACGCAAAGATCGTCGCCCATTTGACAGAAACAGAGTGAAAGAGAATGAGGCGATGTAAATTCGTCGAGCCTCGAGCGTCTGCGAGTCTGTTTCCTTCTTTCTCTTTCTGGGCTCTCCGCGCCGCGCCGCGCCGTTCAGCTCCGTTCACAGCACGCTGTCGGTCTGTTCGCGATATCGATCGGTGCTAGCCGTAAAAGACGAAAAGCGGTCGAGCAAGCGAGGCAAGCAACCGGAGCAGCGGCCCAGGTAACCCTAGATACAGAGGGAAACGGAGGGAAACGAAGGGAAATCGCGGAGAGCAAAGGGAGCCACCGGTGGACGAGCCCCTGGGTAACTGGTAACTCAACTCTCTCGCGAGGATCTAAGCTTTCCGCCTCGATATCGTCTTACCGGACCGCGGCGCGGGGATTACGCAAACCGTGGTACCGGCTACCCGACGACACCCGATCATCAATTTACTGGTATCGGAATCCTCGGAACTCGCGTTTTACCCCAAAACAATGAAATCTGTTCCCGCAATCTTTGTGAAAAGCTGATATCATTTTTTTATTCGTAATGATTTCTTCGCGAAATTTTTATCATCGCGTTCGCGACATTTTATTTTTGGTAAAAACGAGCCCAAGCACGGTACAGGTTAATCCACACAACGAACGTCCACTCTATATAACTGAATGGAGTGTTTTTAAAAGGCTCGGGGCTATTACATACCTTGTTTGGCGTTAAAATTTAGGTCGCGGATGAAGCTGTTATGAAAACACGTGGCACGTCGTCGTCGTCGCGGGCTTTCCTTTTTCGGTCAAGGAGAGTATACGCCATTAGACAATCCGGAAAAGAGTCTCGCGTTACGCCGACGCTTTTAATTGACTTTCGAAAGCTCGGACACGTGTTCCCGAGTGCATGCTCTACGCGGCCCAGTCGTGTGAAATTTTATCTGCGACACTTCGGTGTCTTTTGCACATATACCAATGCAAGATGACTTCTCCTATAAAAGCAACTACATATGTGCATCACTTGAGTGCACTCTCTAGGACACCAGGTGTCAGAGGATCGAAACAACAGACACCTGTAGCGGTCTCAGACGTACAAGACCATTAGATCAAGGTGTTATCGGCGGCGCTCATTAAAAACCGATTCGAGCTGAATCGAGGGAGACGTTCGCGACCCAGTTGCCCTAAATGGGCGCGAACTAACCAGAGGACTATACGACAACGAACGGAGACGAGATATTTCGCAACACAACGCGCGTGTGCCCTTCGCCGCGCCGCGCGTGGTGTTTGAATAAAACCGGTCCACGCTCCTATTTATCCGGGCCGCGTGTGCTTTATCGAGCGGGAGCGTGACGTCAGCGAACTCTCTCGCATTCTTCGCTTCGTCTGGTACTCTGCTCATCCTTCGGAACAGCGTCCTTGGGCCAGCCCTTTAAGGACCAGGCGACGACCAGCGAGAGCTCGACCCCGATTCGAGACGGACCTTGACCACGATTACACCGGGACAACCTGTTTCGAGGTGGTCGGCGCGGCGCGGCGGTCGTTCTTTAGCTGGTTCTGCACCGTCGCGTGACTAATTGTTCGCGAAATGCTCCGCTCAATTGTTTATAGAATCTCTTGTCCTTTGTATAATTTTGTGGCAACTTTTGGAGAATGTGAACTCAACTGGCGTATAATCAGATGGTCTATAATATTGAATCACATTTGAATAGCAAGAATTGTTTCAGTCATAAATGTTGACTAGATGATAAGCTATTTGTATGATTCGATGGAGTGGTATCTTTACAAAGGGACGACGAGATTCATCAGCGGTCGTTTGACCAAGGAAATCGAAATAAAGCGGCGCCTGCTCGTGGACGCGCAAGATCCGTCTCCGCTTTGATCTTTCCTCCATTGCACCGAGAGAGTGTACTATCGCGGTGCAACGACCTCTCGTTCTCCTCTTCCCTCTTGCACCGACCGTGGTGCATTATTTTTCTATCGCGACAGTCGAAAGTGTCGAAAGTGTCGAAATTCGCGCTTCCGTTGTTGCTTCTACGAACCACCCACGCGTAAAAATCATTTCACAAAAAAAAGAACGTAATACGCAAATCTATAGGTTAGTTCAAAATGATCGTCCACGATCGAATTCATATCAATCTGTCACGCTCGTGCCAAAAAAGAACAGTTTTCGCAATTGTCGTCGGCGCCAGCCAAGTTTTTGCTATTTTGTTTACAGATGTTCGGAGAAATTCGCAGCGATGCATGAAGAGTTCAGGAGACAAACCAATTGGAGAACGAAGAAGCTCGGAAGAATCTCGGCGCTGCCAGATTCGCGTTTATGAGCTTCACAATGGCCGAACATTATTCTAAGCCGTCGCGGTGTGACGAGCGCCGTGAACTTATTTTCGTCGACGGCTATTTCCGTCGACGGAACAGGCCGACCACGACCAGAGAAGAAACTTGAACGCGAGAGCACGCTTCGCCGAAAATTCTGGTTCTCACTTCCTGCGAGAATTGGCCCTTCCACCAAAACTTTGGATTAGAACGACGATTCTTCGTTGAACAAATTCAACTTTAACTTCGTTGAACGATTCTTTGGATTAGAGCAAAATTGTTGAATGCATTCATACATTTCACGTATCTAAAAATCGTTCAGACTTTGAAGAACGAATTACCAGTGACTTTAAGAAGTTTACAGGATTCCAAAAGTATCGGAAAGCACAGCGCCGGTCTATTCGAGGACTAAAGAGATGTTGCCTGTACGAGCATATCGAAAGATTTACGATCGCCTGGAGCGACCAGGAAGCAGAGGTTCAGAATTTTCCGCCGCTTTGCCATCTCGGCTCTCCGAGGCTCCTCACGAACGATGTAGAACGTTCTAATTGGTCTTGTTGCGTCACTTCCCGACAGGAAGTCGACTCCACCGTGTATAACTCGCGAAAGGGCAATTCTCGTTACTCGAGAGCGCGTCTTCGTAATTAAGCACGGCGCGAGATGCACCGTACGCTCTCAAACGGATTCCCGAGCTTGATTTCTAGCTTTCACGGAACTAATCCTCCACAAATGCCATAGAACCCTCAATGTAATAGGGCAATTTTTCTTCTTTTCGCAGTGGATCAAAATAAGAAAATCACGAAACGGACAGAAATACGCAAATAGGTTTGCGAGAATGTAATCGAAAAGCTTTGATGGTACGTTAACGGTGGTCGAAGCGGATTGCGTAAAAAGATGGGCCAGTTTCGGCCGGTGCCAAGTTGCGCAACAGTCGGTTGGTTCGCTGCGAAATATGCGCTCGATGAGTCAGGCGTAATAATTTCGCATTTGTCGCGCGACGGGACGTCGGTAGTCGCGGTCTCAAAGAAGAAAGTAGCAAGCCAATTGTCTTCCCGTTCCAATTAAGTGACGCCCGCGCCCGCGCCCGCGCCCGCGGTCGGCCGATAAAACCGTCGCGAAATCGACCCGGCAAATCGCAAGCGCACTTGGCAGCGATTTACACGTCGACGGAAATAGCCGATTCTCATCATCGCGCATCGGTTCGTTCCCTAAAACCCAGCCCTATCCTTCATCCCCCATCTTTCGTTTAAATTTACAATTTTCTACTCTTGTCAGTTCACCCTAAAGTTGATGAATTTGATGACTCACCAGCAACTTGTTGTCCACAGTCTTGACAACGATCTCTTCAGGGGTGTACTGGGAGACATCGAATCTCAGTTTCAGCATCTTGCTGTCACCTTCGTCCTGAATGAGTGGGCTGTTGAGTCCATCGAGCCATGCCGAGTCCTGTTGCGGGCTGAGAGAGCTGTTCTGAGTGCTCTGGGTGGTCGTGCTGTAATTTATAAGAAACAAAATCTCGATTATCCACCGTATCCTCCTCTAATAATACATCTATAATACAAATAAGTGCGGGACAAGTGCGCTCGAACGATGAACGAAAAACAAAGTATAATATGCGTTGACGACTGGATGAGACCCGGATGAGAGAAGATATACTCTCTCACGGGGCAGAGACGTGTCTCGGCTCGGCTGCAAACCCTTACCTAGGCAGTGATGATGCTAACTATTGCAAACGTATAGGAAAAACAACATAGAGAGACTGGTCACGAATGGAGGAGTATCGTGCGCAAACTATAGTGCACTTTCGTGGGTCAAAGCTCTGAGGGCAAAAATGCTCCGACAACAAAATTCACGGGGGAAAAAAACGAAATCACACACCAAAGCTCTGCTACGTTCGCTACTGTGCTGGGTTGCGTTGTGTTAGGTTAATCGCGAGGCGTGGAGTTAGGTCGCTGAAACGTGAACAATGCGTGGTCCCATTACCTCTGAGCGAGCTCGATGGTTGGTGAGATGCTGATTGACTATATATACGGGACTGTCAGTCTTCGTGTCAGCGACTGAATCGATGGTACTGTCCGTTGAATTTGACAACGTTCGCTTAGTGTTTATATTATTTATATAATTATTGGAAGATTGAAGAGTGCCATCGACTTTCAGTAACGTTCACACGAACGTTCACATGACTTGACGAGCTGTGCAGGATGACAAACAAGATGGCGGAAGTCTTCATCTACAGTGCTTTGCACAATTTTAGCACCGACCACATTTTCAAGTGTTTCAGAGTTCAAATCAAGTAGAAATAGAAAAATAATAAACATTTATAAAATTTACTTGAGAAAAGCTCGTCTGAATTTGATGTTTGATTCGAGAGCTCTGAAAGATTTGAAATTGTGGTCGATGCACCGGTGAAGCAATACGCTGCAGTCGGCTAAAATGAAGGCGTCCCGGAACACGTTTCTCGTTGGCGGTGATTGTTCGTTTGTTTATTGTTTTTTTCTGTGCGTGTTTTCGTTTACAGTGGCGTCACCTTTTGAAGCTGTCGAATGCGGACCGCTTTGGCGGTGCGGCAGGGTCGACCTTGTCCCAACCTTCGGTCTTCGAGGACGTCGACGTACGGTGTTCGCTGGAGCTCGTGTGATGTCGACTTCAAGTTAGTCACCAACGTGCCAATGCAGAGAGAGCCAATCAGAAGGCGAGACAGAAGTCGAGCAGGGGGGAAACGGGGGGCATTATTATTTTTGTTAAAATTCTCGGTTGGTTAGTTTTTCTTTCGAATCGCTTCCGTTTTTGTTATCATAATCCTCTTATCTTTTTATTTTTCGTTTCAGCAAATCAATGTTACTTCGGCAAAATTGCTAACACTCTTTACGAACATTTCTATCGTTCCCTGGCGACAAACCACGATTATTCTTCAGAATTTATCCTAGCTTTTTCGGTCCAATTGAACAAATTATTTTAATTTCGTAACTGTGTTAACCATGACAGAAAATGGTCGAGAGGTTCATCGCCAAGAAACTTTGCGTACAAGAGGTGTTCCAAAACAGGTCCATTCCCAGGATAGAATTAGACGATTCCCTCCGTATTTACAAGTGTGCGAGAGAGAAAGAGAGAGAGGTGTAAAGTATTATAGACCACCGGAAGCTTCATCCCCATCATTATTTGAAAAACGCGCGTTTGTACACGGCACTCTTGTTTAGAGCCTCTGTGCTTCCGTTCGATGGTCGGATTGCCGAGCAATGTACGTTTTAATATTTTATCTACCGAAAGTTATAGATAAAGAAGTCCTTCGATATAGTCATTTTCATCTGATCATCGCGCATTCATTTTTCTCTAATTTCTATGTTTTAAAATTAACTTCGAAAATTTTATCTCGCATAAGGATCTGCATTAATAAGAATGTTTAAAATTATTGTTTCAAAGGAAACTGTTAAGCTTCTTTTAGGTATAGCACACTCATTAAAATAATTATTATATGTATATCTTCAGCGTTCGCGTCATCCAGCATTAGATCACTCGGCAATTCAACAATTAGGCAGGCTAAAACCAACTGTCCGTATCATGCCAATCAGCCGGAGGAATTAAAGTCATTGCATAGACTCGAATTGCACTATACAGAATATGTACTTGTACATATATCAATAATATCGAAACGCAGATAAATAGTCGTTTCTCTAACTTATTGAAAACGTAAACTAATTTCATATAGTAAGTACATATAATAACGCTGCGATTAAGAAGACCATAGTTATCAAGAGACATTCGCGAGCCTAAGCGTTAAACATCGATCACGCCTGTCTGGTGGACAGGATTAGCTGTTTCGATCACTGCAAAGCCAAACAACGACTCACCGTGCTACCAATCCGGGAAAACGTGAATCAAAGTTAGGGTTGTTTCAAGATCCGAAAATTGCATTTCGTTCACGTTTACAGGATACAGGCCACAGTGACGACGATTAAACTGATCATACCTGTTCACATTCTCTTCCAAAATCAGGAAATCGGTTGGTACTGCCTTGCCTCGACTCGACTCGACTCGAAAATTCGAAACACGTCACACACGGTGCTGATTAATGCCATAAGCGAAATCGTCTCGATTGTGAGACATGTATCGATCGATGCTGCGCTAAATTGTTCCCATTAACCCTTAACAACCCATTAGTGTACGATAGACATGGCTCCTAAACAATTTACACAAGTTAAAGATGCTATTTGCGTATAGTTAAAGATAAAGTTCTGTCAGAAGTGTTCAGGTTTGATAAATAGGCGTGCTCGGATCGTCAGGGGATGGTCGCGAATTAATTTGTCAGCGAACCAGTCCAGGCTATTCATAGAAAAACAGATATAGGCTCCATAAAACCGATAACCGGAAGTGGCGACGCGTCCTCTTCGAGGAGGCCGCCGACCTGGAGGATACTAAAATAGTGCACCAGCTGCGACGCGGTGTCATGGCTCGATATTAACCCCCTGGCTCGTTTTCTCTGTCCTTCCACAGAGAACTTGGCTATTTTAAGGAATTCGATAATTCCTTGTCGTTCCAGTTCTGCTCGTAACGGAGAAACAGCTGTTACCATGCGATCATGGGACTTGTGATTTACTTTCACGTTTCGCGTCCCATGGGGATGATCCTGGGTATGGGGATGCTCCGGGCATCCCATAAACCCGTCAGGTTGCCCTAACAACACCGATTTTTATAGCACTGTTTGTAGAAACTTCCATAATTGAATGCTCGAAATAGAATGCCACGCAGATGATTTCCAACAGTTTCAAATAAAACTCGGCGTACAAAAATATTTGAAAATGTCATTCGAGATTGACTTTGGGAAATTATTCATGAACTGCTCGAATCGAAGATTGAATCTGCACAAAGATCAGTTTGGTAATAAAACCACCGAACATAATCGAGTCTCCGAAACGACAAAAGGCTCGATCGACTCTCTAACGGGCCGCAAACGGAAGATATTATTTCATGTCAAACGTTTCGCCGACAAATATTCGTTGTCATCGCAAATTGCACCGAATGGGACAATTTCGACGAGGAAATCGCGGTCTGTATATCCCGTCACGCGACCTAACGTGTCCACACGCTCCATTTTATCCGTAACGATCGTAAAAAGAAATAAATAGGTAGGAACGAACCAACAGGGGAGAAGTAGAACGATAAAAACAAAGACGGTAATCCTAGAGATATGTCTTGATAGTTCTAAATTGAATGCACGATCATTAACCTCGGAGAGGAAGAGATTAGTTACTGCTGGCAGCAAAAACGAAGTCGAGATGACAGAATCGAGACAGGCCACGTTCCTTAATTATTAAGATGCGTGTAAAATGATCAATGTAAGTTGAAATTCTTTAATTAAGTCTTCGGTTGCTTGGAGGAGGTGATAACGTTGATTCTGAACGGAGGGATTTACGTTTCCAGGAAATGAGCATTTATAAAAAAATTAATAGATTATCCTGGATGCATTTAAAATTTTCATACGAGAAAATGCAGTCCGTGCGCGTGGACCTCTATTACCAGCGGACTCCTAGGAATGCAGACGAGGAAAAGCTCGTAGCTCGGTGAATCGAAGGGCGATCATCGGTCAACCCATTGTCGTGATCGTGTGTCAGTCATCGATTTTTCTCGAGCCGTCTTTCTAGGTCAAGTACGCCTCGGCGAACGCCGTAGACACTATGTTTATGCGCGATGTTTATAAATTATACGTTGACAGGCTGCCAGAGGGAAATTAGAAGTTCTGCGTCTATCTTTACTCTTGTCGAACAACTTTCGAACTGTGTTGATGGAAATAATAACTTTGTACTCGAGAGGACATCTATAATAATCCCAACGAGATTAACATCTCAAGAGATCGACGATAGAGTCATTATAGAGCCAGTGCATGTTAAATGAAATAAATAAACATTGAAAGACATAGGTACAAAAATCCTTAAAAGAGAATTGCAATTAGAATTTGCTCGAAATTCGTATTCACTTTGCAAGGGTGAAACTTCAAGCTCGTTAGAACAGTTAGGGTGGATTACACATTTCCGTGTCGGAGGCCCGTCCATTTTCCCTCCGAAATTCCGCTTGCCACATTCTAGTCGCTGCGCCGCGCCGCATTATGGCACCGTCTGGAAACCCGCTTTTCGTGGCCAAAAGTATTTTAGCGTTATTTTAAAGTTAAAGATTATAATATGCTAGGTCGTTGAATTCGTTTCGACACCAACAATAATATTATAAAGTCAGAAATATATAGTAACATTTAAAAAATTGTCGTGATTTCCATTTTTATAAACAAAAAATTTTCTTTTAAATTTTTGTATATTGAAATTTATAGATGTGTAAATACTGATCAACTTTTGTTGGAAACATTTTTTTTGGCAGATCGTAAGAAGTGTCTTAAAAATCGTGTTAACAGTCGCCTAGGAGCGCTTGTCGAGCAACTGCAAGCGAACGCGTTCGGATCGCCGGTGACTATTTATTAAAATCGTTGTACAACTCAAACGGGCAGACGAGGACAGTTGAAACTTTATACACTATATTCAGAAATGTCTACAGTTTCATATGCAAAAGGTTCCATTTATGCCGATTTGTGCCGTTTTTGTAAAAACTTTCTCAAAGTTTACACTGTTTAAACTTGATGTGTAGGTGTTCCCATCTTTATGGTCCACCCTGTATACATATGTAGGCATAAACGATGTGCAACTAAAATGTATAACTAAAATATATAACTAAATTGTAAATTGTACAATACATAAGGTATCTGCAACGAAAATATTTCAATCGCATAGGAACGCTTGTCGAGCAACTGCAAGCGAACGCATTCGGACCGCCTGAAACTCCCGGTGACTATTTATTAAAATCGTTGTACAACTCAAACGGGCAGACGAGGTCAGTTGAAACTTTATACATTATATTCAGAAATGTCTACAGTTTCATATGCAAAAGGTTCCATTTATGCCGATTTGTACCGTTTTTGTAAAACCTTTCTCAAAGTTTACATTGTTTAAACTTGTCACTATTTGTTTATGGATAAAAAGATGCTAACAACAGTATTGCACACCTAAAATATACCTGCTGACACATACGAAATTATCATTTAAACTTGTATTTTGATAGTCTATGATGACTATTTTAAACGTTTTATTTAATCTGAATTTTAAGAAGTTTGTCTTCAAAACGTTATATCTCAGCAATGAATAATCGGAAATGAATAATAATTTGGATTTGGAAGCTTTGGAGGGTTCTTACTCTGTTCCAAAAAAAATTTTTTGGAAATCTTAATCTTGAAAAATTGACTTTTGGTCACGAAAAGCGGGTTTCCAGACCATAGTGCGCCGCGCCGCGCCATGGCACAAGGAGCCTAGTCACGAAATAGCATAATCGTCTAGAGTCTAGAGTTGGATGATCAAATATCGTGTGGCCTTTCTCGACGATTCATTCCTCGGGGGAGAGATCCTGCTCGGCATGGTTGACCTCTCCTAGCTGTTTCTGCCGAGACACTAGCCTAGGATTTAGGACCTTTCTCCTGCCGAGGATAATTGTTGTCTGAGTCTCTCATGCTCTTCCCGCTCGTTTTACTCTAAAAGACATTTTGACAGACATCGCGATCTACTCGATATGGCTTGGCCTTTGTGCCGTGTGAAAGGGGCCGTCCTAAACAGAAAAGAGACCTCTTTTAATTTCACTGGCTCTCTTCTTCTTTCTTCTTTCTTCTTTCCTCTTCTTCTTCTGGAGATGACCAATTGTGGCCGAACCAAAGACGCTGCTTCTTCCCGCACACGATTACTCTCCTCACCTTCTTCTTCATTTTTTCTTGCTTTAAACGGATATTTGCGGAAACACGCTCCTTCTTTGTGCTCTTTGTTCGAGCTACTGAATGAGAGCCGGCTCGCTTTACACGGGGTCTACGCGCACGAACTCCGTGACGCTCTCGAAAATTCGCGATCTTGAAGAGGTTGAGAAGAGGAGCGGGGAAAATTAGAACAATTATGAATTTGAGTGTACTAAGAAATTGTCGTTTTCGAAGAACTCGATGGCGATGCGATCTCGGCTTTCAAACAATTGCTGTAATTCTATTTTCTTGTTACGCATTATGAATGGTTAACGGCGAGTCAATCGCATAATTCAATCACAGGGAATAGGTCAAGCGGCAACAGATTAGCCTGAGCCTATGCGAGAGCGCACATTGTAGATACACGATCCACCGTGTGTGTATCGCAGATCGTAGATTGTAGATCGCGGGCGTTAAAGCTACTTTGTCTGGCTTACGAAATGGATATATTGTACATACGTACATGTAATTCAAATCTCTTGCATTCCCGATGCGACGGTCGTCATATCGGTAAGCGATGTATTGTTTAATACCAGGTGCTCTCAGCTATGTTGAAACAAATTCTTTTATACACCTTACAATCAGAAGATCACCAACTCTAGATAACGTGCCTTCAAAACAATGTTCGAAAAATTGGTAAAGTACCCA
This sequence comes from Lasioglossum marginatum, assembly GCA_028455795.1. Classification (NCBI taxonomy): domain Eukaryota; kingdom Metazoa; phylum Arthropoda; class Insecta; order Hymenoptera; family Halictidae; genus Lasioglossum; species Lasioglossum marginatum. Next base: position 301,172 of record CM052267.1, on the reverse strand, counting down.
TGAAACGATGTAGGAAAAAATCTAGAAAAAATGACCACAAATGGACTAAGGGATTGAAGAGCCATTGTCTTTCTTTGCATTCGAGCTTAAATCTATGAATAGTAAACGCGACGAGGTCCCTGGCCTTGAAGACAGAGGACAGGGGTCTAGAAGGGAAGGAAAATCACGCTTTGCAATATCATTTTCCTTTCGGTCGATTCCAATGATAACAAATCTTGCTGTACAAGTGACATTTCCAAGTTTTCTCATACATCGACACACTACCGCGATCGTTCGAATAGAATCGAGCAGCGCAAGAGTGTGAAACGCTGCGCTAATCATTCTCGGGCACGCTATACAGCCAGAACCTTATTGTTAGCTGAGAGAGGGCATAAATCTCAGCTGTAGACGACGGCGCGGCGGCTGCACGTTCCTCAAGTTTCGAGCATCGATTCCACGTCTACTCGTACACCGAATGCAACGTGTTCAACGCGATTAATTTCCATCCGACGAAGCATTGCGAAACTGGGAAAGATAATAACATTGGTCGACAAAATTCAAACGTTTGCCTTTTAGACAATAGGATACATTCTACGCGATTTTGTAGAATGTCTTGTGCTACTTAGAATTATGCATTACACCTTAAATTTGGATGAATTTCAATTTTGAATGGAGTAGACGCAATTTTTAGGTCCTAAATTTTAGGTTAGAATTTTTCCTGCTTCAACCCTAAGTTGCATAATTTTAGTTTGGGAGCGGATCATTTTCACAGTTACACTATGCGTCCCCGTCCCCGTCCCCGGGCCGAATGCTGCGATCATCGCTATAAATACATCCGCGAAACCCAACACGTCTCTATCATTGATTAAAATCGGATCTCGTCTCGGTTTCCAACGGATCTCGAAATGAGATTCTCTCGCGCGAATCCGAGACGGTTCCGCTGTGTTTACTCGTCCCGATGAAAATCGAAAGAGGCGTTAAGTAAAAGAGAGGACATTGGGAATGATTTGCGCCGCGCGATGCTTTTGCCTGAGTCATCGACGGGGCAAGCTAGAAAACATTTTCGAAAGAAGCTCTCGCCGGAGAGCATTTATTTCGAACGATACTTGTCTATTTGCGGCGAGCCGTCCCTGAGCAGCAACGATTGCGTCACCGCCAACCATGAGTCGGATCTCGTAATGGTCCATATTCACCTCCCACGGGTAAACCAACTAACCAACGATCTGTGATCGACTACAAGATACCTGGACGCTTCGCAAACGCGAATTGGAAGTGAACCACACTGTGCGAGATGATTTAAGGTTTAGACATTTTCGTGAAACACCCTTAAAAGTTAGAAAATGTAGTAAAAACGACTGAAACATAATAAAAGAGAATAAAAAGCAAATGTAATATCAGAAAGAAGAAAAATTCCACAGTTCTCCGAAGATGAAAATTCTATGATCGATGCGCGATATGATCGAGCAGATCTCTAGAGATCCGAGATACGTGCAGAAATTCGCGCGCCACGCCGCGCCGTAACACGAGACGAGCTCAAATTTCACCTGGATTGGATTGGATTGGATTCGATTCGATTCAAACGAGGGAGGAGGGCTCTATTTCTGCTGCTCTTGTGTTCTTGTCTAAAACGAGAACTCGATCTAGACGCCGCGCCGCGCGAATAATTTATAACTTTTACACAACCAAGACCTTGACAGACAAGTTTCTTTGCGGCAAAGTTTCTTTATCTCCCATGAAATCAAAAATATCCGAGTTTTTTAACGCTAGGGAAATACATTTCAAATAAGTGACGCAACTGTTTCGTTATCCTCGATATTTGCATAGAAGAATGATTACAATATTTGCCGGCAGAAGGTTAACGATCACAATAATTCTCATTTCAATGAATGAGATGATCGATCATTCCCAGAAACCGATCGCTTGCCATAAGTAAACCGTTCGACCGCGCAGCGCGCACTTGTCATTGTCCGCGATCGTTTGCTTGCAGTCTGGATCGCAAACCGATACGAGAGATCATCTCGTTGTAGGGTCTATACCTACCGTAGCTTGATCACCGTTTTATGATCCGCCGGATAAAAGTCCCTGTCGACGAACATCTTCTCACCGTTACGAAAAAAATCCAGCCGATCGCCGAAGATCGAACGAAGCCTCGATCGATCCATGCGGAACACTACGCCGCGCCAGGGACCGTGTTTCTGTGTTGCTTTCAACGTGATGGAAAAATTACTGCGTAAAACGAGGCGGGATCAACGCAGACATCCTCCTCACCTTTTCCGCACATCGCGATTGCAATTTAGTGCAGGATTCCGAGTGGGGGGTTGCATGGAGTCACTGTCAAGGATGCGATCGTTGACGCAACAGGCGTTTATGCCTCTATCTATCCGCTGACGCGCAACTGTTGCCGATAGACTTTCCAACCGATTGCACAGTGTTACGTCAAATTAATGTTTTCGATCGCATTGTTCGTTTCCAACGATACTCGATCTTGCAAGGTTTGTGCTTTCCACGATTTCGTGGCTGCTCCTTCGTTTTAAATTTTCATTGAAGGTTAGACGGACCTATCATGAAGTATAATCTTCCAGCTTTGGATTTGGTGTTAACGAGCTTAGTTCACCTTTGGGAGCGCAGACGGGGCAAACGAGTTCCAACGAACAGTAATTCGGCAGCGAAATTGTAAATTGCACGGCTGACGGCAGCCGCTAATAGAAAATTGCCCGCCGCAATTCCACGGTACCGAAACTAATCGTTCATCGGATCGTGGAGCAGCAGTTTATCGTGCCGCGAGTCCATCATTATGGAAATGTGTTCAACGCCTGTCATACATAGACTCCGGAATCCGGAACGATAGGTTGCATAATGAAGTGCCGTTTAACGCGACTTGTTGCGCCGACAAAGCACACGTTTCTTCCCGCAATCTCGAATGCATCTCGGACGTATCTCGGAAGCATCGGGTACGTCATCGCATCATCTACAAGATTTTCCTCGAACCAAAGAGTCTCTGATGGATTAGTTTCAGTCCGTTGATCAATCTCCCACCGGAACGCAAGTATGATGAGCTTTGCATGTTTGAAGTAAGTTAATTCTCTCAGATGATTTGCAGCTCGCTATGTATAGTTTTCAGATTGATCGATACTTTCGATTTGGTGTCGCGGTCGATAGACCTCGTGGTTGCGACATATCTCATAAATTTCACGTGGCCCGAATTCGCGTCTGCCAAGAAACAGCCGAAAATCGGTCGAGCCTGTCGCGAAAGACGCTTTCATGAAATTTATCGGCGAAGAAATTTATCGGCGAAGAAATTTATCGAGCAATCGCCCTGGCTAGATGACCAAACTAACAATTCCTGACAGACGGAGGAAAGTGCTGCGGAGATTTTTCTTTGCTTGAAACGAGAGAACCCGAGGAAACGTGCTTCGATGGTCACGAACTTTTCGAATCGGCTAGAGAGTATTAAATGTAGAACGCTGCGAGACTCTATAATTAGTTGTTACCGAGGGATGGCGAGCAACGACATCATCCTCGTTCAAACAGACCACCTATTAAAATACGACTGTTGGGTTTTCGGCGCTGGCATGCAAAAACCGAGGCACATGGCACGTATTCGTTCCTTTTATCCGACGCAAGATCAAATGAACTTGCTAAATTGCTTTTAACGAAGAATTCAAACATTCGAGTTTATTCTGTCGTATCGATTAATCTTCAAAATTCACGTGTGTTACAGGCACATCAAAATCCTAAATCTACTAGTTTACTATTGTACCAAAACAAGACAATCGAAAATATATAAGATAAATAAATCCCTCCTTGAAACGCAAAAGAGTTTCTACTAAAGCGGTAATAACAAACCTCCCTCAAAAAGGAACTTTTAGCAAACCTCTAAGGATTCGAAATGGCGGTCAGGACGGGTTTCCAGAGTAGCAGGTGCGAAGTTTCGTCTCGCAATATGTAGTTTGTTTTTCGTCTACCCCCTAGCAAGAGAGCCAGCAACGAAAGAGAAGTTCGAGGGGGCTGGTGCTGTGTACGCACTGACGAAGGCTCTATAAATAGTACGTACGTCGCTGAAATACGTGAAACGAATCTATACACTCGCACGCGTGTGTGCATGCACGCGTGAACGAGCAACGAAAAAAAAAAAAAAAAGGACTCGACAGAAACGCGACCTTAATTTACACGCGGCCCGGGAGGAGATCGAGCAACGAGTTTTATTATCTTGGGATAATAAATACGTCGGCGCGAATGTTTCGCGTGCCGCTCTTTTTCGTGTCCGTCCGTCCGTCCGTCCGTCCGTTCGTTTCCCAGCGCGGCGCGGCTTCTAACCGCGCGAAACGTTTCCTGCAATTCGCCTAAACAACCCAGAACGTTTTCGCACCGATCCCCCTCGTAGTGGTATTTCAGAGATGCTTGTTGTTACTTGTCTGCGAATGTTTGCGCATTCACCGTCTCCCTCAGAGACTTACACGCGTTTATGCGAGATTTTGTTTAATGGACAACATTTATTTTCTTTGGAACGCTTTACGGAATAGAAAAATTCGTTGAATCATCTCTTTGGAAAGAATTTCCGATGTTCAAGTTGTTTTTAGTTAAATAAAATGGTTTGCGTATTTGGCACAGTCCGAAGAAAAGTTTTATATAACAAAAAATACATACTGTTATCGCACAAAAAATTCAACTTTTTGGATTAAAGATGAACGAGGAAGTCGAAGACGAACATGGAAGAACGCGGGTTTGAAATTTCAGTTCAGTGAATCGAAATCCTAAGAATCACAAATTACTAATCGATCCCAGCTCCACAAAACGAGCTCAGTATTTACACCTGTCGGCTGACGCACCGTTATGCTAATTGCCGTTAAAAAATCAACAACCGTTGCATAAGCGACACAGGAGAAATAAGTTACACGCGTTGGATTCCCTGCTGTGCCCCTTCCATGTATCCTTTATTATATCAGCGTGTATTCTATTATACACATGCATTATACCTACGTGTGTATGGACAACTACAAAATTCATTTGAAACGATCGATATTTTTCTTTCCGCGTTCGTTTCGTTTTTACCGTGGCCAGAATCACGCGACACAAAGAAAGAGAGCGACCGCAATTTTATGTAATCGCTGTGTACATAATTATAATTGACCGCTTCGTCAATACGAATGATCCGGATTTAATTTTAACACAGTTCCTAGAATTGTATCGGTTTAAACATATGTATAGAGTTCTTGCCAACAGTTTCCGGCCAAGATGTAATTTTATCGTAACAGCCGAGTAAATGGCTATGAAACCACGGTAAAATTATAATATTTCTAATAATTATTAATGATCCAACACCCTCCAATATGGCGGCGAAATATTTCGAATCCCAATAGTGCAGCATCGATCAGTACATATCCCTAAAGCCATATCGATAAACACAAAGATCGAATCTCGGCGTCAAGGTAAACGACCGTAGACAATAAACGAGAACAAGTTATAAAAAAAATCACAGGCGCTTCTTAGTTTTGCAGCGTTAAAATATCAGCCTATAATATGTACGTAGTACATAACGCGTTACCCGTCGATTCTCCTTCGCTTGCGTCCGCGACGTATTTTTTTTCTCTGTACAATTCTACGTATTATTTGCGTCTATTCTAGAACGAACGCGACATTTCCATTCGACACGTAAACAAACCATGTTAGGACTCCAATGAAACAGACTCGGCACATCGGAGACCTTGCCTGTTCATAACAAACAAGGCACACAACGTGCCCAAACATACTACTCATAACACGTCTTTCCTTTTATTTTCTTTCTCATTTATCCTTGCCGAATTACGACAAAGTTACGCGTAAAAGACGCATTCAAGCGCACGTACGACGAAACCAAAGAAATTTTTATTCATATTTTCTGTACAATAAATGGATCGGAACGTGGCAAACAATCTTCGATTTTAGAATATTCTTCGTTGAATGACAGTAACAGTCTACATACAACTTGATCCAATTAACTCAAATATTAGTGTATAAATAGAATATATTATTCGAGTAAATAATATTGGCCATGCAGCAGCGTGGCCAACAACATATAATTTCATTTTATGTATATTTCATTAAATTTGCGGTTGTAATCGTTCAATTATCTAGTGCCGACAGTAGTTTGGAATTTTAATTTTGAACAATGTAGAATGTAGAACATACTACATACTACACGCGCGCGTTATTCAAACTTGAATAACATTGACTAATGTTCACGGAACGATAGCGAGCAAGCTATAATTTGGTCCAATGTACTACGTACAATAAATACCGCGAATACATTATTCAAATAAGTTCACTGAAAAATGTCGATCAATTTCTAGTTCGATTGAATTTACTAAAGAATATATGTAATACTGTTTTCGTTGCTATCGAAACAGAAGAGTATTCTGCATAAAAATCCGCATTCTGCTCGTGAAATAATCGACTAATTAGAGAAAGATCGTACAGGTAAAGGCGGGATCAAAGTTAATTCGTCGCGAGCGCAATAATCGAAGGTAGAATCGTGGCGAGTGGCGGGTAGATGTGTGTGCGCGCGCGGGTGAAAAGGTTAGGTGTGCGTTTCGGGCAACGTACGCCGCGCCGCGCCGGTCGCCGGTACAGCAACATACCTGGTGGTGCTCTTAAAGAAGTTGTTGCTCTCGCGGTTCATCAGCTCGCTGCGGAACCGTGACATCTCGTCCTCCATCTTTCTCATCTCGGCATCGAACCGTTCCCGTATGTTCGAAAACTCGGTGTCGATCACGCTGAAGTCACCGATCTTGATGGGAATATTACGCTTGATACCACTGTCAGCCATGATTCCTTCCCTTGCGACCGCACTTGTGTTCTCTAATTCACCAAAAGCCACTTAATAAAGAGGTAGACTAATTAAGCACTGACTGCTCTCTCTTTTCTCTCTTCCTCCTATTCTGTTTCTCTTGACTCGCGAATGATCGTTTCTTATGAATAGGCAATTTGTTAGAATCCACTTGTCGACCGTACTGCGCGCTGCCTCGCCTAAGAATGAGCGCGGCTCACCGACTGCCCCTTAAATAGGCCCGGCGCAATCGCCGAGCCGCTCGTGGGAGCTCGGTAACGCTCGGCGGCGCTCGGTAATACTCGGCGCCGTGCACGCGGTCCGGCGCACCGCGAGAATCCCCGAATACCTGACCAAAAGCAGAGTGTTGCCCGTTTTGATCGATTACAAATTTTAAACTCGATTGATCCACCATTGATTGCGATTTCAAATCGTTGATTAAAGACGGTAATCGACATAATTGATTGTGTCGAATGTACCTGGCAATTACTGCTCCGTAAATAGCTATCGTTCATTGGCCATCGGGGTACGTTGATTGAAAATATTAATCTTTACCTTGGCTTTGGGGAAAATTAAATTGGAATCCTTGTTTGTGTGTGATTCATGCTTTTAATTGATTGTATTTGTTAATGGATTTTCAGGACACTTATTAGCTTGATCGACATCAACGTTTATATTGTAATAGTGAAGAGATAAAAATATGTTGCAGTGGAGATGTGTTTATTTATAACAGGGCTGTAACGCGTTATAGTATGTATAATGAGTCAGATGTTATTTTTTAATGTATGTTGACTGAGACATTTCTTTTTAATGCATAATGAATCATGCGTCATATTTATTATAATTTTATTATGGCAAATAATGAAGACTTCACTTTATTAAATTGATTGCGTCACAGGAAAACTTTCAGAGTAGCATTTGCGCAGACCTTAGTAAAATATAACGAAGACCTCTGTCGGCAACTGGGTCACCACGGTAATCGAGGTCCTGCTGTTTCTTTGTCGACTTCAGAAAACCCTTGATGCACCGTGTAATCTAATTCACCAATTAATATCGTGAAAATCGGATTGTCCATGATTATGGCTTGTTAGCGGGAATAGTGCGAAAAACAGTGCCAGCCGTAACCGTTTAATCAATGGCAATTGAATAAACAGATCATTACACAAGCTCCTATTTTCGTGGGTGATTTTATAAAAATTTGATAAAACCATTTTTTGGAGCAGAAGAAACAACATATACGTTGCATGCTTACATACGTCCACGTACATCTTCGTGGGAGACAATCAATAAGGAAATGATCGCGTGGTCGTATTAGTCATCGTTTCCCGCGTAAAACACAATGCTTCCTAGTCGCTGTGAAATCGTAACTCTCCTACGCCCACGAATTCTTCTCGTTAGATCATTTATTTATCTAGAATGTTTGCAGGCTTGCGTACACTTCCGAACAATTTCCATAAGTGTATGACTAATTGCACGAGTGCGGGTTTTATGCGTCTCATTTTCCGGAATGATCTAAAATGGTCAAACATTCAAAAAGAAAATTCATTGTGAAACGTGATTCAGGTGGTACGGAAAATGACGGTCCTCACAGAAATGTGACGCTAATAACGAACGCGTTAAATGCCTTCAGTTGCAATCGTGCATAAAAATCGTAAAAAATCGTAAAAAATCGATTTTTCAACTCGAATCACGGTGGATCTGTCTCGAACCCGCTTCAGGTGTTCTAATTCGGCTCGAAGAAGCGCGAAGGCCGCGCGTTATGCCGGGGCGCGTAACTCTTCTTTTTCTTTTTCTTTTTCTCTTTCTGTCTCTGTCGGCTTGTCGGCGCATTAAATCAAGCCGCAAATGATGCCGACGCTATTTTCGACGGTTGCAGCGTCACCGTGCGCCGAACTGAATGAAGCGCCGCGCCGCGTCACGACGCGACGCCTCCTTATTGTTCATAAATAGTCCTGGTGCGGTGGCGTCGGCGTCGCATCGCGTCGTCCGCGATTTCCGGTGAATCAAACCGCGCGGAATACTTCCTCGAGAACTGTGTCAGGATACGATCGGGGGTGGCGGATGCCAACATGGGCTGAATCACCCTCCTCACCATCAACCATGATGAATAACAGCTGAGCCCTATATCGTTTCCATTATTCCCGCGAGCGCGAGCGTAGTGCTCCGATGCGTAATCAGCCCGAGACTTCTCGACGAGAACGCGATTTTTGCTTCTGATACGTGATCGATCAATCAATCAAAATCTTTCATTAAAAAAAGGAGATTCTTTGAACCCTGTTAAATTTTTTATTGTTGAACTGTTTCACCAGTTTTACAGTTACACGACTGCAAAATAGAAACGATGAGGACGAAGATCGAGATCGTTGATAAAGTATGTCAATGTCAAACTACTCCCCGAGTGTCTCTAGACAGTGTCTTGAACTCTGGCCGAGAACGGATTCGTTTCTGGTCCGTGTGTTTCTGAAACGAGCACGGAATCCTTAAGTTTCTGTGTCCCGGCTCTTTGCGTGGGAGAACGTTGGCAGAATGACGTCACCTATGTGGGGGTTTTAGTGATCGATAAAACGCGTCACAATGGTCCCTAATATGGATCGGGCTGACGCTTATTACGTAGCACGGGTTTGCCTGCTACATACGTTTCTTCTTTTCCGACGATGTTCCTTTTCAGAGATCTCTTGGTCACCCAAGAAATGCACTTAGAAGGTAACTGATCGCAAGAATAATCGTTTTCCAAAGTGTAAATCCTCTGCGGGAGCTATGTATGTATTTGCGTGGCGCGATTTCAAGTCGATCACTTTTTCATTCTTCCAATCTTTAGCTTTCTCACTCTCTTTAATTCTCTTTAATTTTCTTTAATTCTCTTTAACTCTCCGCAGCTATTTAATTCTCCGTAGCTTCCTCTAACTCTTTTTAACACTCCTTAACTCCCTGTAACCCGCTTCAAGGATTTATTCTGATTTTCAATCTGTAAAAAATATTTCTTATGGATTTTCTTTAAGTCTAGGTATTCTTAGCTATTCTAGGTATTAATTGAATTCCAATGATTTTGAAGACGGAAGAGGGGTCATTCGTCGAGCAATTACAATCGGTATACAGAGCACGCCGAATAAAACACTTAGACTTGAGTCTGCTGAAAAGATATTAGATCTCCTCGGTACACGCCATCGACTATTAATAGCCGACAAAGTCCGAGAGTGCTATAGTAGCCGAGGCCAGATTCGACCGAAGGAATTCTTTCAGCATTCGACCCTTTCGACTGTCATTCCTGAACGATTCAATGTCGAGGGTACGGTCCGAAGTAGCACGATTTTCGTGACCTCTCACGCTGCGCCAACTTCCTTCAACTACACGCGTCCGGAGAACAATAAAATCGTATCGTCTCTTCCTTCACGGGGCTCGGTGAAAATAGATTTAAAGTCCGCAATGCCGATCAGTGACTCGAACGAGTATTCTGCTTTTCTCGACCGATTTTTCAAACGATTTCGCGTTTTTTTTTCTATCTAGTCTATTTCTCTATTTCTATTAGAGTTGAAAGTACGAATTTCGAGGATGGATTTGGATGATTTTCGCCACTAATGCGTCGGCAGGATAGACACTGGAGCAATAAAAGATGATTACATTCAATGTTTCGCTACCAAGCAGACAATGAACACTTAATAGTCATTTGTACTTGGCTTACTTAGAACGATTGAATGAGGAGCACGAGTCGTTGTCGTCGTGCGACGACTTCGCATCGGTATCGCTGACTTGAGTGCAAATGGGGCTTGAGGTTAACGCGCCGTGATGTCATTGTCTGATATCATAATGTCCACTTTCTATAACGTGTACTTGTCGACTTGACTGCAAACAGTTGCATAACCAATTATTTATCATTTTTACCTTCACCAATCCCTCCGCGGAATTGAAGACTGTCCTTCATTATCTAAAAGATTTCTCATTGTAAAATGTAGAGCTGTTGAGGATCCAGTTATGGCTACCATCAAATTGTCCGGCGGCAAAGGTTAATTATTCCATTCGTTCAACGTTCGTTCCATCAGATTTCAGATTTCAGATTTGACGAAATTACTACCGATCCGATGGAACCGGTTTGTTGGAACATTCGCGGTACGTGGGTTCGCAATGTGATCTGGTTTGCAACCGCTATAGCGGACAAGCGTGTATTATTTACTGATCATACTAACGAGACACCATGAATAAATCAAACTGGTTGCTGGTTAACTCATATTTTAGCTCGTCTTGGTAAAATTGTTTCTGGAAAGTTTGCTAAGAAATCGCGTTCCTTAGCAGAAGCAAGATGTTTATACCGTGGACGTGAACTGAAGTCGCTTGTTTACAATATGGTTGTTTACAATATGGTAAACGGAGGAACCAAGTTGTCCGTTGTGTCTGGTACCAGTTGGTTATCGTCCCTTACCTTCGGTGCGCGTGAAAAAAATACCGTTACACGCAAGTTTAATGTGGCAGTGGCCAATGTCACTGCCACGAATAAACCAAGAATACGTAACGCGTCGACAAGCGTCCGTGGTAAATTGAACTGATTGTGCAAGTGATATTCTTTTATGGTCCGCTTTGTTTAATATACAGCGCGCACGCGGTACCTGACATTGCGTGTACACCTGCCAACAAGGAAACACGAATTGTTTATAAATACCCTGTTGATTTTTACACAACCTCCCTATTCCATCGCTTATGTTATAAACATCAAAAAATAAGCAAACAATATTCACCACTGATCAATAAATTATCATGAATTGATATAAATCGTTTTCTTCCCCATCCCAATCAAAATCCTAGAACATATCGATCAAATGAAATACTTGTATTTTAATTGATCAATGTCCTACAATTATTTCTTGTTCCAGTCAAGGTGTTAAAACATTTACACAATTGACGGTGTAACAATTGTGTAACGCAGCTTATTGTTAGATTGAATAAGGGAAGGCAGAATTCCATTTGAATTGCCGTCACTTGTCGCGCTGGTTGATTGCTCTTAAGTCCCCCTTGCGTTTACCATCGGTACTAAGCGAACGTCTTTGCGAAGTTTATCAATGTTGTCAACGAGATCATGAAGGGACGCGTGAAAACAACATCGAACGCCGAGCAACCTTCGACAAGCGGCGATAGAAATCGAACGAACACGAAGAAACCGTTCGACAAAAAAAAATACCGAGCGCAAAAGTACAGCAACAAATACAAAAGTATGTCTTTGACCGTGTAACACGCGATGTCACACCTCTATAGGTTAGATTTTACGATGTTGTGGGATCATTGCACTGTTTCTGATTACTACGATATTTTGGCAGTTAATCAATGGGAGGAGCGCAGGAAGAAGGCGATTTTACGAGGTTATTACAAAGAGCTTGACAAGAGCCAACGCGACGATCCAAAACAGACAGTTTCATTGAAAATTGGTGATCAGAATGAAAACGATCAACAGTATGTATTTCACAATTTTTCCTCTCATCATGATTAACGACAACATTGCTGTAATTCGATGTATCTTTCTTAGGACAGAGACGAGGAAAATGAGTGCATTTCATAAAGCCAAGCTAGAATTCCTGCGCAGGAAGGACGAGAAGAAGAAAAGAAAAGAGGAGGCTACAAGAATAAAGTTGGAAAAAGAAGAAGCGCTCAACAAGTATAAAGAAAAGAGAATGCAAACTTATAAGAGACTTTCGAAGAAGACTAAGAAGGGACAACCCGTAATGAAAGACAGGATGGAAATGCTATTAGAAAAAATACGGCAGGCATCCAACTAACGAAAATTGGAGACGTACGTGTTTGTTATTGACTCGTTTCCTATGTACACGTATGTTGACACGAATGTTCAATAAAACAGCATTGTTTTGTAAACACAAATTGTATTACAGACCCATATTCTACAAATTCTTTCTTCTTAAGGGCCACGATACAATTTCATTGTATGTTAGCATTAACCTAAATTTTTAATTCAAAATGGTTTGATATGTTCGGTACAGTGGATTGCATTTGTAGATTCGATTACCATAAATGTCATGGGGAGTCACCGGTGACCGTCGCTTAATTTACCGGTGGTGATAAATCATCGACGAAAGGCAACTGTGATGTTTATTGCATCGATATATTTAATTAAGACGAATTTCATGACGGTCTCCGGTGACCGACACTGGATTAGCCGGTAGCGCTGTGGGAATGACCGGTGACCGGCGATTATAGCCTATTACCCGTGCGCCGGGGATATTCGATCAACACATTGATTCGATTGAATAGCGAAGTTCTTAAACAGTTTAACATCGCTAATAAAGCCAGCGAAATAAACGAACAAAGATTGCTAGCGCGGCTCAATTAAATAATTGAAGATAGTTTACCATTACGCTTGTCACGGTCGAAGTCGAAGCATAGGAAAATCGGCTGACATTCAACGGATCGTATAAAATCAAAATCCATTGACGCATCACTGTGTTGTATACATAGTTTCCCCGATCCGAAACAATGAAAGTAATAAACGGCATTGTTTCGTTTCGAATTGAAAGTGGATAACGATGGGCACGGTAATGATAAAAATGTGAAGAATCGATGCGATTTTCCGCGATTCGAAATATGAATTTGGCTGCGCAACGGGCAGGGCGCAGGCGCAATGGCATTTGACGGGCAGCCGTCAGCTAGTCAGCGGTTGCAAATGGCGACAGCCACGAAATCTCTGGCACCGACTCGCGAATAGTTTCACGCCTACCGAGTGCTGCGTGATCGAGCCGTGCGTGAAAGTTACTCTAACTCCGATCGGTATGTACTCGAAACAGATCGTATAATCAGCGCGCGGAGACCGTATAACCTCTCGGCCAGCGAAAACCATATAAATAGTCGCGCTTGGTGGCCACTCTCTTGGCCTCTCTTGTACACGACAGCTCTTTTTGCGGGCCAGATAAAAAGACACTGGTGTCCTCTCCCATCTTCGAAACCGTGGTTTCGCTCGCACGATCGATGCACCACGATCTCCTCGATACATTACGACGGTCGTTGCCACGGTCCGCGCCGCTGCCGAAACCATCCCGAAAACTTTTCACGTTACGGGTGCCACTATCAACGTTCGCACGGCACTGCTGTCAAAAAGTGTTTGGCAAGCGGAATCTAGGACGCGGCACCGGCTTAATCGCTCGATTTTCCTTTCAGCGTCTCTCGGTATTCCGTTCGGTTTCGTGCCCGCCTTATCTTCCACGATTTCCTCTGTCTCTCTCTTTCGTGCTGACTACTCGAATACCACCGATATTCGCCGCCTCGGTACACCGATGCACCGGAACGATTTTTCAAAGTTGCTCTCGTCACCGAAGGGCTCGTCGCCTCGAGCACTCTTAATCAACGAATCGCGCTCGGGCCGCTTTTTTTGAGTCCCGTCCCCCTCGTACGGGCGACCGTGTGTCATTAAACGATCGTGCACTGTCACCGACGAAATAACGTGCACGAAATTTCCGACTCGAAACACTACTATATCACACGATACCGCAAGTAGAAACAATTCAATGTATTCAAGAAAATTTTCCAAGTTCGATTAATTTTCCAAATTTTATATTGTATGTCGCTCGACTAATTTTCGAAATTTCATACATTAAACCTTGTTGATGTAATTACATTCGTGGCTTTGTAGCTGTTGCAAAAGATCGACCATTAAATCGTTAATAAATGTGCAGTATCACGTAGGTACCTTTCAACGCGCTCTGCTTCACAGGTGGTTTCTAAGAAGAGGACAAAATGCCGGCTGTGAGAGGAGATGGAATGCGTGGACTGGCTGTGTTCATTTCCGATATCAGGAATTGTGAGTTGAATTCAGTATGCACTCTTTAACAGATATACCTTTCATACGAGGTTGTTTTACATAGCTTATATTCTATCGGATTATAAAAGCGCCGCGTTCGTAAGCAACGTTACAGCATTAGATAACTGGGAACAGAAGTTTGTATTTGGTTCATTGAAATTTTTCCCTGTCTTCTATCCATTCAGAGATACGATGCCATTGAAACTAATGCGACACGCAAAGTATTTTGAGGCAGCAGAGAGTAGGAGACAGGGGGCGGAGCTCTGATATAGTCATATCTGTATGTGATTATGGCTTGTCTCTTGTACACTAATATGTAATACTTGGCATAATGTAATAAACATCTATCACGGCTAACGCTCTAAATTCCCTGAAGAAATTTTTATACGAACAATTACACGTTGACACGCCGAATAAATCTTTAGAATAAAAAGTCTATGTAGAGCAAATCAATACATGCATACTTTGATGCCAGTCCAAGTGGCATACAGCCATTATACTTTCCTATGAAAACTATGACAAATGTTCATTTGTATATACAATGTATACGTACGAAATATTTGTATGTATTTTGTATGTATTAATAACTTGTGCAATTATAAAATAAATTCTGAAATATAATATAAAATACATGAGTGTGTTGGTTTTACCAGGCAAAAGTAAAGAAGCAGAAATTAAGAGAATAAACAAAGAATTGGCAAATATTCGGAGTAAATTTAAAGGAGATAAACCGTTAGACGGTTACCAAAAGAAGAAGTATGTATGCAAGCTCCTTTTCATTTTTCTCCTTGGTCACGACATTGACTTCGGCCATATGGAGGCTGTCAATTTACTTTCGTCCAATAAGTACTCAGAAAAACAAATTGTAAGTATAGATTCGTTAAAAGTACTTTTTATTATATTTTTCAGAGAGAATTTAATATAATTATTTTGTTCGTTTCAGGGATACCTTTTCATATCAGTCTTAGTAAATACGAATAGCGATCTCATTAAGCTGATCATTCAAAGTATAAAGAATGATCTTGGATCCCGTAATCCGATTCACGTTAATCTTGCGCTTCAATGCATTGCCAATATCGGCAGCAAAGAAATGGCTGAGGCTTTTGGTAACGAGATACCAAAACTGCTTGTTTCTGGGTAGGTTCTTGCAACAATACTCTGTTTTGGTGCTCCGTAGACCTAGCATCGACGATCACACTGTACCTGATTTAACATTTGTCTTATTCTGCATTTATAGAGACACTATGGACGTAGTGAAACAAAGCGCAGCACTGTGCTTGTTGAGACTATTGCGTACAGCGCCAGATGTAGTTCCTGGAGGAGAATGGACTTCGCGTATAGTTCATCTGTTGAACGACCAGCATCTTGGTGTTGTCACTGCGGCAGCATCTCTGATCGATGCGCTTGTGAAAAGAAACCCGGACGAGTACAAGGGATGCGTTAGCTTGGCAGTCTCAAGACTGAGCAGGGTATGGCACATTTGTTTCTTAATTCCGGACAGAGACGGCTGAAGGATAGCTCTTTGATATTTGCTCTATCTCATTAGATTGTGACATCGAGCTACACAGACCTACAGGATTATACATATTATTTTGTGCCAGCACCATGGTTGTCCATTAAATTACTGCGATTACTACAGAATTACACTCCGCCTGGTATATTATCTTCATTTCATTCTTTTTAACTAAGCACCTAAACGGAAATGATGATTCGCTAAAATCTTCCTAGTCGTTATGAGATTTTGATCTACTTATACGAATATCGATAGCTTTCTATTTAGGTGCTTAACGAATCGCCGCATGGTGGGCTGTTTCACCCGTAAAACCGGAAGATACTATTCTTTTTCGGATGAAATAGCCCACCGTGTGCTATTGTTGTGAAGCAATTTAAATTTGAACGATTAACATTTCGACAGCCGAGGATCCGGGTGTGAGGGGCAGATTAAACGAGTGTCTAGAGACCATATTGAACAAAGCGCAGGAGCCGCCGAAATCGAAAAAAGTGCAGCACTCGAACGCGAAGAACGCGGTGCTGTTCGAGGCGATTAGTTTAATTATACACAACGACAGCGAGCTGCCATTGTCGGTCAGGGCATGCAACCAACTTGGCCAATTTCTGTCGAACCGCGAGACCAATCTTCGCTACTTGGCCCTGGAGTCCATGTGTCATTTGGCCAGGTCCGAGTTGTCGCACGACGCTGTGAAAAAGCATCAAGAGGTCGTTATACTATCGATGAAAATGGAGAAGGACGTGTCCGTCAGGCAACAGGCAGTCGATCTTTTGTACGCTCTGTGCGACAAGAGCAACGCCGAGGAAATAGTACAGGAGATGTTGAACTATCTCGAAACGGCCGACTATTCGATTCGGGAGGAGATGGTTCTAAAGGTTGCAATTTTGGCTGAAAAGTACGCGACCGATTACACTTGGTACGTTGACGTTATATTGAATCTCATTAGGATAGCTGGTGACTACGTATCGGAAGAGGTTTGGTACAGAGTCATCCAGATAGTCATCAACAGAGACGATGTGCAGGGATACGCCGCGAAAACCGTGTTCGAGGTAATTCTTCATAAATATATATTCATCAAGGCTCTTACTTGTCGCTATCGATCAGAGTAATTTACCGACATCTTCGTTTTTCTTTTCCAGGCCTTGCAGGCGCCAGCTTGCCACGCAAACATGGTCAAAGTCGGTGGCTATATACTCGGCGAATTTGGAAATCTCATTGCTGGCGATCAACGCTCGTCCCCAGCCGTGCAATTTCAGTTGTTACATTCCAAAGTAAATTTTCAATGTTTTCCCTACACTCGTCATCGTATTACGCGTACTAACATTAACGCAATTTTTAGTATCACTTATGCTCCCCGATGACTCGAGCATTGTTGTTATCGACGTATATCAAATTCATTAATTTGTTCCCCGAAATGAGAAGCCAAATACAAGATGTGTTTCGACAACACAACAATTTACGCAGCGCGGACGCGGAATTGCAGCAGAGGGCTTCGGAGTACCTGCAACTAAGTATTATCGCATCCAGCGAAGTTTTGGTAAGAACAATCCTCTAAAATGAAAGTGTAGCGTTTTAGAACGTATGATTAATGGTTTCAATCTTTCTTGAAGGCTACCGTTTTGGAAGAGATGCCCGCATTCCCAGAAAGAGAATCCTCGATTCTCGCCGTGTTGAAGAAAAAGAAACCTGGCCGGGTGCCTGAGAACGAAATTAGGGAAAGTAAAAGTCCCGCGCCGAATGCTAATCATCATGCGGAAGCACCTGCAGCCCCTGCTGCGACTGTTAACAACACGTCGGCAGATCTGTTAGGGCTCTCCACGCCGCCATCTTCCCAGCCGGCAAGCAATACAGGGGTTCTTCTCGATGTGTTGGGAGATATTTATAATATGTCGAATAAAGTCGGTGCTACGAATGGTGCCCAAAACACGTACAATCCCAAAAAGTAAGACATAACCTTTATGCAGACTGGGTTCTCCTACTAGTCAATTTGACTTTAATTCTGTGTTTTTCAGGTTTGTTTGTAAAAACAATGGCGTGCTATTCGAGAACGATCTAATCCAAATCGGCGTGAAGTCAGAGTTCAGACAAAATTTGGGACGCGTCAGTCTATTCTACGGCAACAAGACTCAATACGCTCTGCACAGTTTTCAAACTCAACTCTCCTGGACGGAGGAGAATCAAGCGAAACTGGCCGTGCAAGTGAAGCCGGTCGATCCAGTCTTGGAGGCTGGTGCTCAGATTCAACAGATAATTAACGCGGAATGTATTGACGACTACAATGGTACGGAAAAACATGTTGCATAACACTAATGTTCTAAGAATGATTAAAGTTAGACGCGAATCAAATTGACCGTTGCTGGCGTGCTATTGAATTGTTTTCCATCCTCGCAGACGCGCCGAGTATGCTCATCTCTTTTATTTACAACAACGTGCCACAGAAGATTACGATGAAACTACCGTTGACGATCAACAAGTTCTTTGAACCGACGGAGATGAACGGAGAGTCGTTCTTCGCGCGATGGAAGAACCTTGGAGGGTATGTTAAAATGTTTCTTTAAAACTAGAATTACCGAGCCCATGAATTCCTATATGCCCTTAGATAAACCTATATTCCTTTATAACAATAATAGGATTTCATTTATTCAGATTTCATAGGATTTTTGTGGTAGCATGTATTTACTTGAATAAAACAGTAGACTAAAAAATTTCTCAGGAAAATATTTCTATAACTTAGTATATAGTATAAAGTTAGTATAAAGATAAGTGGTATAAAGATAATAAAAATGATCTTTGAAAAAAATTCAATATCACTTTGATATTTTAGAAAATGTAGGTCGCAAAAAAATTCAACGGCATGCATCTAACGAGTCTGACCGTTTTCTTCGAGTATACTTAAATATTGTACGCATGCGACTAATCGAATCTCTGTTGCAGAGCTAACCAACAGCGTTCGCAGAAGATATTCAAGGCCCAGCAGCCAATAGATCTCGCGCAGGTCCGCACGAAGCTGCAAGGATTCGGAATGCAGTTGCTCGACGGTATCGACCCGAATCCCGATAATTTCGTCTGCGCGGGTATCGTACACATGAGGGCACAACAAGTAGGATGTTTGTTGCGTTTGGAACCTAATAAACAAGCGCAGGTAATTTATGTTTATACGAATTCACTTCGGAAATTTTAATATGTTGTTGAACATAGAATTATTTCTACGGAAATACGTATTGGAATTTGATCTTTCCAGATGTTTCGCCTGACAGTGCGCTCGAGTAAGGAATCGATGTCAGTAGAGATCTGCGACCTGCTGGTGGACCAATTTTAAACGGCCTAGCAGGCGTAAAGCTATTCTAAGGTACCATTAAAAAAAATAAAACAAAACGAAAGGAAAGAAAAGGAAAACATACTAGAAAAACGCCGTGGGAAGACATATCGTGATTATAAAAGGATGTCGTCTCTCGACGTTCGGGAAAGATACTGATGATTACTTGTTAAGAGAATATTCGTTGTACCCAAGCTTACGCTCACAGCGCGGTCGTAAGAACTGAAACCCATTGTGTAGACGAAGCGTTGTTACCATACGTATAATCCTGAAAAAACAAAAACAAAAACAGTAACAAAAATTAAGAGGCACGGTACGTGCCGGAAAGAAACACACATACGTACACACAAAAAACACATAATACACAATCAACGTTATCGCGTATAATTACCGCATATAATTGCGCGTGCATGAGAAGCAAAACGAAAACGACAAAAAAAAAGAAGAAGAAATAATGCAAACGAGAAGCAAACAACGCATGCAATTGACCACGGAAAGAAAAAACAAAAATAAAACAAGCGTGGTAACGACTCGTTTTGGTCCACGGGAGCGAAGGTAACGAGTATGTAAAAAAAGAATTATCTTTGTTCTCTCTTCTGCTCTTTTTTGTTCGTTTGAAAAATCAACGAGTCCTTAAGCGAATGGTTAATCCAAATGACATATAGATGTTCATGGCCACGAGTATTAGCAAACGATGTTCGGGGGAACAGCGTCCGATATTACCGACACGCATTTTTTATAAGAGATTTCTAGTTTCGTTTCTTCTTTTTTTGTAAATCAGTTTACATACATACGTACATACATCCCCCCCACACACACACAGACACACAGACACCTCTATCGTTTCGAGCGATATTATGCAGTTGCGTTCTCGTGGCTCGCGACTACCCATCTATTTTTCGTGTTTCGTAGCGATTTCGGTTTTTTGAGATTATTATTATTATTACTATTATTATTATTATTATAACGAACTATCGTATTGTTGCGTCGGCGAGAGTAAATTTGGGCACGATGACAGTAGCTGTATGATATTAGTTGTTTATCGCGTAGATTTTCTTGTATTTAACGGAGCTCAAAATTTCTCTTGTAATTAGTAGGTTCGATGTCATCGCTCCTATCCCGGTCCCCCCTCTCCCGCTTATTCTCCCCCCCCCCCCCCCCCCCCCGTACTCCGCATCCCCTTTTAGAAATTTTTCATTTTTACCTCAGACGTTGGTGTATAAATCCATGGCTGGTCACCATTGTTTTGGCTCGCGAGGAGGAGCGAAGCGAATTTTCTTGGCGAAAGAGAAAAAATGAAGAAGAATATATACGCGCACGCGCGTACGAACGAACGAACATTTTTCTAATTAACGAGTCTTGTGTGAGATGTATATTTCCGTAGTATATCTTGTACAGATGATATATCCGCGGATGATGCGTTCGAACGTTCATTTTGTGTTTCGACGTGCTTTAGGACCTTAGTTCCTGGAAAACGGAAAAGGGAAAATCCTGAGAAAAGGAAAAATCATGGAAATACATAATAGAGCAGCTCTCTGCGGGAAAGAAACGCTTGAACCGCGTTTCGCATCGCGACGAACCCTACGCTTCTTCGATTCACTCTCCTTGTGTCTATCTCTTTGTTATAAATGGAAATTGTAAAGCTCTAATAATTGAATTGTACATAAGAACTTATCCGTTGATTAAATGTGCTGATAAAGAGCCGTTGCATCGAGACACACCAGACAGTCCACAGTCCAACAACGATTGCTGGCTACGAGGATCTACGATCTATACATATATTATATCTGAGTCTCTTCCTGCTGTTTCATTTGTATTTTCTTTATCATGCGAACACACGAGATGTATATTATTTGTTTTTTTTTATGTTCGTATAGCATAAACTTATATTGGAAACCCTTCTCCCTTATTCTACCTGTAATTTTTTTCGTTTCTTACTTTTATTATTATTATTATTATTATACGTACATACACACATGAAATTGCGTTTGGCTGTTTGTATGAGTCGAGAGGATCGAGCATGACAATTATTTAGTATCTCCGAATCAAAAGACTTTGCGTGCGTTTAATATATATACATATATATTTTAATGATTTAATTAAGAAATTTTTCCGCGCGAGGAACGCCAAAGGTTTCTTGGATGGAAGGAAAATACATTCTTCCTTTTTAGTCGACTTTTAAAGATACAAAACTTCTTTTTTATATAGCCGATTTTTTTGTGGAATGCGGTTTTTTACATCCGAAAGATTGATTTTGAGAAACAGGTTTTTATCGAAAATCAATCGCCCGAGTTTTAGCGATGAAATGATTTTTAATTGGTTTTTACTTGGAAACGAAGCGATTTTTCTATTGTAGAGAAAGGGGGGAACCAAACACATTCCTTGAAGAGAGTCGATGTAGACGTAGAATCGTAGAGCTCTTACGCGGGCATCCGGGTACTCCTTTTCTAAATGAAGCAAGTACTCGAGTACTCGTATCTAACTAAAATAAGTACCAGAATTTTTCGATCTAAATTAATCGTGTACCTGATTTGTTAATCTAAATGATTCGAGTATACTTGAGTGGTTGAATCTAAATAGTTTGAGTATCTTAAGAAACTTAAATCTAAGTATTATTAATATCCGAGTATTCGTTTTTGTATCGATTCTGTATCTTTAATTAGTACTCGAGTCGCAAGTACCAATAAATTCGACCAACGATAAGGGCTCTACATATAGACTTATTTTGTAAGTTGGTCACCGAATCTTGACCATCACAATTACGTATCTGTACAGGCTCAATGATTTAGATTTAATTCGAAATTAAGTCTCTTACGTTACCATTAACTCACCCTACGACCTACGTACATTTTTTCAACTGCTCCTTCGTTTTATAGATTCGATTTCATTTTCTTGTACATATGTGTGTGCGCGCGCGCGCGCGTGTGTGTGTGTATGTATGTATGTGTATTAGCAAGTGTTCTATTTGCATGCTCTCGGCACAGAAAAGAACACTCCACGCGGAAACAATAATAATGTAAATACAACACGAGCCAGCCCCTCGGACACAATGAATCGCCCCCAGTCATGGATTTGTTAGCGCGATTTACGTTTCGGAATGGCTGACCAGGTTCATGTTTATCCTACACCACTGTCACGGGAGTCTGTATATGTACAATGTACACGCTTATCATTACGGGAATGTGAATCGTGTTGTTTCGCCCGATTAGATTCACACACTCGAGCGACTCGCATATATACATGTGTATCTACGGGGCGAGGATACGTATATATACATATACATACAAATAAAGTATACAGGTTGTCTCTGTTATCTTGCATTCATTAAAACCTCAATATTTTTGACAATAAACAAAACTATATATGTACCCAGCTAGGAAAGTCATTCGACTTGGAACAACGAATATTGTGATACTTTTCCTTTTCAAGGTAATTTTCCTTCGAGTTTCCAAGGTCATCAGCATTTTTTCTTTCAAGGTCGTTTGAAGGTCATCATGCGACATGTCGTTGAACTCGTTTTCGCGTGTGCTACAACTTTAGATGACGAAAACCATTGTTGATAATAAAAAAAATATGTTGATGACCTTGAAATTCGAAACCTTGAAACCGTTCCGAATCGAAGAATTTTGTTAACTGGGATGAATGTTTGTATTGGCAAAAATGTTGAGATATTAGGGAGGGAACAAATGAGAGGTACACACACACACACACAGCCCGTGTATTATTTATATAAGAAATATATATAATATTCTATATATATTTATATATATATATATATACGAATTATTGAGCAAATTGGATACGCCGGGCGGCACACGCGATTGTTAGACTATTGTGTTGCCACGAAACGGGGCGCGTATGTTAAAACGCTACAGAGATTTATTCCGGTAAATCCTTTGTCGTTTCTCCTCGCTGCTTTCTCACACCTTCGTGTAATGGATTTAATGTAGGAATTCGATAGGAACGCGATAGCGAACGCGGCTGTTCATTGTCGACGTTTTAAATCATGCAACAACTGCGATCCTACGTAATCATTTTCCATCGAAATCATCGCTTCAGTCCGGATGTTCTAATCGACGACGATTAAGCGATGTTTCGCTTATTTAATACTAATGTCCAAAGTTCAAGGCAGATTGTGCAGAATTATAATTGAATTATTCAATACAAAGACCAAAAGCGACTACTGAATAATTGAATTGTTTGTTACTGTATAATCTGTCTCTGTATACGTTGATACAAATATAATTTCGGTCAATCCAGAATTTCGGAAAATCGTTTTGACACAATGTTCTACATACTTGGGGAACTTTCAGAAAATCGAATAAAAAGTTGAGAAATTCGAGAGATTTTCTACAAACGACACAAAAATAATTTTTACAAGAAATGTATACATTCGTTCGATTAAAAATCATCGGTGTTTGGTCCTTCGCATAATCAAACCCAAACCACCAAATATCATTGTAACAAATAGTCTGCGGATTTTTATGCAAATAGTGGGTCCTAACATAAATAAATTCGGCTATGTTCAGTGTCTCTTTTTATTTATTGATAGAGCATAGATTTATGTCGGATCGATTGTATAATTTTTGACTACAAGTGGCTTCTCTTCTATCATAATTATATACATTTACAATAAGCCATAACTAGACTACGGATTTTCATGAAAACTAAAAATTCTCTGCATCGTGTGCACGAAACAGGAGTTAAATAGATAATTTAATCTACTCATTTCAAATCAGCAGTCTAACCATCCATCACT
Source organism: Lasioglossum marginatum (assembly GCA_028455795.1). Classification (NCBI taxonomy): domain Eukaryota; kingdom Metazoa; phylum Arthropoda; class Insecta; order Hymenoptera; family Halictidae; genus Lasioglossum; species Lasioglossum marginatum. The sequence continues at coordinate 277,014 of CM052267.1, read as the reverse complement.
GTTCTGCGAAACTTCGTGCGATTTTGTTGATAAAGCTCTTCCGAAAATCACAAGAAAAGGATTTTCGCATATTATCTTGCTTTTGATTCAGTTCTATCGCAAATAAAATTGCTTGTTACACATCATTCGGAGCTTGTCCATTCCTTAATCTGTCCACCTCGTGGTCATTTTTATCTAATGTTTAATCAAATCCATCTTTAGAGTTTACAGAAATCGCATGAATTCTCGCAGCCGCTCAATCGAAGTTCATTGTTAGTGCCAAAAGGCGGACAAGTCACAGTTTCGTCTACGATTTGAAAGTACGGAAAAATTCTACGGGGTCCATTTTACGCGAGTGCACGATTGTAACCGATTACAGTAATGCCTCGATGCGTGTGACAATTAAATTCGGGACCGAAATGTCACTTGTATCGTGTACAGACAGTATTCCTTGATCACTCGCTGCTAACGTTTAATATTGTGCACATCTCTTTCGCATACATCCAGACATTACTGTAGACTGTAGAACACGACGGCGCGGCGCGGCGAATGGAGAACGTTGCGTGAAATTAGCCTAACTCAACGAGCGTCCTGAAACGTGTCGCGTTTATGACGTGTTTTGGCACGCGAGTGCCGATTCGCGTCGATCCACTTTTTTCGAAAGTTTTTCTCGGTGGCAGTAGAGATTTTTCCCAGCAGCGTGAAAGCATGTGTGTGCGTGTGTGTGCATTATGTTCTGTAACTCGAGCAAGCACGCAGAGAACCGCTTTTCGTATTGTTATGCAGCACTGCGTCGAAACAGGACATCGACAGTTTTCTGGAAAAACTCGGCTGGGAATCATGCGATTTTTACCATTATCGTGACAATCGTATATTAGACGATTTCCCCGAAGGAGAATCCAGAAAAACTTTTTCAAGTTGACCCTGTTAGCCGAACAGCGAGCGTTTTGTATCTACTCTCAAAGTTCCTTAGAATGATAGATGACACGTAGCCCGAGGTTACCTTAACCACTAGATTCGATAGATAGGTAACGCAGTTGAACGGATGCAATGCGAGGATCATCTTTAATCGTGTTTCACCCATCACGGCATGTTTTACAGCGACTACTTATTTTTATAGTTAGGTTTTACGGTGCGAGAGTATATCGACGTTGTTTCAAATCATTTAAGTATACATAGAGAGCGTTAATATTATCGTCACTGTAGCGAATCATCGATCGACCACACAGTCATGAATAGATCACGAATTTTCATTGCTACTGGTTCATTCAACGAAAACTGAATGGGGAATTGCGTTTGGCGGTCTGAATGGTTGATCTAGGAACACGGATATACGTTAATGCAAAATTAACGCTGTTCAACAAATATCGAATAGAAAAAATAAAAAATTCCATTATGGAAGAAGAGCAATTTTAGAAGACTTTTCCGCTTCTTTCGATTTGTTGGGAGCTTGGGGGCCAAAATATTGCCACACAGGGCCACCCTCGACCCAGATCGACCATTTCGATCGCCGAGCGACGCTAAGAGGACAGGGAGCAGCACAGAATACAAAAGAGTGTCCTCGCGAGTGAACATAGTCTACCCGTTTTGTACTTATCGGTTTTCTATGCATTTTGTCGGAAGTGCCGAAAACGAACTCCATCGTAGCTCGAGAAGTTATCAGGAGCTGTTTCACACACACACGGCCGTCAATGCAATGCACCGAAGTAGCAGCGAGAACATCGAATTCAAACGTTATCGCGGAATCATCGTGTCGATTCTTTCTCCACTTTAATTTCTAGCTGAAGCGTATCGTTCATAGATGTATAACGAAACTCAAGAAAAAGACAGCCTGTGTAGTGGCTAACAAAAGCACTCGTACACCTGTACAATATTATATTCTCTTACTTCTTTCTCAACAAGTTTAATATTCATATATGTCAGCATTTTCTTCGTTAATTTGAAATTAACTTGGAAAGATAAATATTATACATTGTATGTTTTTGGGTTTCCATTTTCGGAAAACGTGGTGGAAGGAAATTCGCATTGTTTATGGAATGGTGAAACACAATATTTCTCACTTCCCTTATAGATTTTCCGTTCGCGCAACCCGGTTGTATCTCGTGTACGAATGCTTTTGTTTATCGACGCAGCATCGAGAAATGGTTATACTCGTTTTATATTTTCCTCCGACAATATTACCGACATTTGTATCGTAGCGCCATCGTGTATAGCGATGTTCCATGTGTATCGACAAATACCTGACGGATCACGTAAATTACCTGATAAATAAACATACGCCTGAGTCTCCTTTCACACGGTGTACATGTAAACGAATTTGTTAAACAATCGATTCGATTCGCAAAGCGCCCAGCTTGCGACAAACAGTCACAAAACAAAAACAAGAAGCAATTTAAAACATGGAAAAACGCATTCTCTGGAAGTATTCTATATGAAAGGTGTATAAAACAAATTGTTAATATACATAAAAATGTAAAAAGCAATAGACCGTGTAACAAGAGAGCCAGGTATATGTAAGTACGTGTGTACTTCATGAAGACGCGACAATAGGTGAGAAACTCCGAGAGGTGGTATGTAGCTATGAAAAAGAAAAAAACCGTGTATATGTGCATCGAAGAATCATATTAATATATATATGGATATGGATATATATATATATAAATATAAATATACATATATTCTCTTTCTATCGTTTCGCGCGTGGACGTGATCAGAGAAAGGGGTTGTAATAAACGGAGACTTAGATTATTATATCTGTATACTTTATTGTGTCTTTAGTAGGCTACGTCCATTGACGGAACGAACGTGATGACGTGAATAAATAATAAAAACGAATAAACAGAACATTACAACTATACTTTGGTGAATTTCCATCCGCGGCGCGCGGCAACGTCTGCTGATCGGACTACATTGTAGTTCTCTATTCGCTCTTCCACAGGAAACTATATGTATAGTCGTCTCTTCACCCTACAATAGCGACCTAGGGTTTCCAGAGATCCTAGCAAATTTTCCTGTGTTTTTAGATATCTATTTTTGACAGCAATTTCTTTGTACTTGCAAATATCAGATTTTTGAGATGGTTTTGGGAAATTGAATTTTGTGGTTTTGAAGCGTATAGGTTGAAGTGTTTTTTTGAATTTTTGCAGAATATTTGCAGAATATTTGCTTGCGGGGTATTACTGCAGGGTTAAACAAATGTCCAAAATCGACCGAGCGCGACTTTTGAAAAACCGATAGCAGACGTCCCCGAGGTTTTCCGGTAACTGCGGTTTCCGCTTTACGGAAAACGGAAATCCCCGATTCGATTCCAGTCTTAAACGATCGATTTCAGTATCGTCTACATCGCAGCGTCGTTCTTTCTACATACATTTATGTACAGACGTGTGTATTTACAAGGTACACGGGGGATATCGCGTGCTCTCGGTGTTTCGCGAAGTCTGAAGCACCTCTCTCCTGCCACGTCGAGAGAGAATCTCTCTTCGGAGTCGGAGAGGCAGCGAGAAGCGAGGAGAGCGAGGAGAGCGAGGAGAGAGCTCGGGGGCCTGCGGACGCGCTTGGAATCTGCTTTGGAGGAGAATTTTGAATTTTCAACGTTGAATTTTCCAGCCGATCTTCAAAAAATTTCCCTTGGGGCCACTCGCGGCTTTTCCTGCCGTCCCTTTTTCCGGCTTTCCCCGTTACTTCCGACCGACTTCCTTCCGTTAACCAACGAACAAGACATAAACTCGACTCTCCGGAAACTGCGCGCCCCGAGACCGCCGAAGAGATCTTTGGACGTGCATAAATGGATGCACTTCGACTGTATTCTACGGAGATCTATATCTGGTCTGTGATCCGGGATCTTTCTAGTCTCACGGCTTCATGCCTTCTTACTCGGAAGATTAAAACTCGTATAATCTTGTATAATTGTGATTATCTCACCCTCATCTGATCCTCATGACCGAGTAACGATGATCAGTTCGCGATATTCTCATACCTCGTGCAAAAAAGAAGCATCCGAGACTGCGGATTTGTATGCAAAATAAAAAAAATTGTTTTTTATTGAGAAAATATTGAAGCGGTGAGATTAGAAAGAACCCATGGTAGCACGCGTCAACCTTTCGGTTTCAGCAGCTTTCCCACTCGATTTCACTTATTTTACTATAATAATTGTAACCGCGATTCGGAATAAACCGCGTTTATACTCGTTTGCATCGAATTCGCACCGCAAACGAAACGCTCGCGCTCTCTTGTCGCTCGTACATCGTATATTACACCGTAATGGCTACTTATCGGCTAACTGACTAGCAATCGGGGATCGAAGGACAAGGAACACCGGTCGATCGACCCTCTTTTCGAAGGTTTTTTTAACGCACGAGAGAAAATTACGCGAGCACGCACACCGATGCGCGAGTCACAACTGGACAACTGCTTCGATCAACGATACTTCTTACAATTAGTATTGATCTAAGAATCAAGTGAATTTCTGAAACCGTTTCCAGTAACATAATCTAAAAACATCTTTTGGAACGTATATCGAGCAACGGAACATCTTCACAGCGAATCGAAAACTGTATACAACTTGTATTTACTACTCTCCGAATTCCTAAACTAAAGCTTTCACGCTAATTCCCTTAAATCAAACAAAAGTCCTCGGACTCGCGCGCATACATACGTCAATAAAACGAGCACCAGAGTTAATAAGTACTTCTAAAACAGTTCTCCAAACCTTCCCCGGCCATACATCGCATCGATTCAAATACTAATCCCCATCGATTTTCAAAGTTCTCAGTCCCGTGCATACGCACACGATCCAAGCCAAAATCCAACCTACCCGTATCCCAAGGACAGTGATTAACCCCCACAGTTAATATTTCACGCGAACTATCCTCTATCTGTGCGCTCTATGAATCCGAAAGAGGTCGTCCAATCTTCCTTCCGCTGAAATGTTAAAACGCGGAACCGATTCCGCAGGGCTGTTTCCATCCGCTGCGTTCCCATGAATTCGTAAAACAGCTCTCCACCTCGTCGACGAACCGAAAATCTCATTTACAGCATGATGCTCCGAAAAAAGCTCCGAATCCGACGCGAACAAACCCAGATCCACAGTCTAGAGTCTAGAATCGCATTCGATATCCTTGGGCAACGATTTCCGTCGCGTTAAGACATCCATCTAGGTAGATCCTCATCTCTGCTCGAGCAAATCCCGCAGGAATCTTGGATGGAGACTGGCGACGCGACGCAACGCGTTCCAATTTCGTGGAAGCGCATCAGGACCCAGGAACGTCTAAAGATCCTCCGGGACTCGGTTGCATTCGTCCTTCCGGCTGCTTCGGTGAAAGAGACGCGGCTGGAACTTCCGGGTTGTCTTCTTCAGGCCTCGAACATCGTCATTCTATCCACCTAATGCCTCTCCAACGAGTTCAGCTCCCCAATAACAGCCTCGGCATCTTTCTCGAGCACCTCCTTCCCATCCTCTATCAAATCCTGGCCGTCGGATTCGTTGACCAAAATGCTCTCCTCTCCAGTGTCCTGTGCATCTTCAGGAGCTAAGAACGGATTACCTCTGCCCTTGCACTTCCTCTGATAGTCCAAATTATCTGGAGCTGGCCTATGGCAGGAATCGCAGACGGTGTCCGTTTTCGAAGTGCAAGGATGCGCCTCGTACAATCCTGGACCGCATCGCGAGCAGATCCAACAGGGTTGGATACTGTGGTGAGGACTGTAGGTGCCTGGATTGCATTTGCCGCATTCCGTGTCTCTTCCGCGGATGCATCGGTTCACCACGCCCCAGCCTGGACCGCATCTGCTGCAATGGGTGCCGCCTTTTTGGTGCCTGATGCGCGGCCTGCACTCGCCCACCTGGAACAACGACAGATGCACTCGGTTAGAGGCGACTACATTCGGACTACCCGTTCGCTTGGCAACACAGACTTGTGTAACATCGCGATCGAATTTTTTTTAATAAATTACAATCGCTAGACTGCGGATTTTTATGTGGAATAACAGAAATTCGATGAAAATCATGTTTTTCTTTTTATAATTTTAGCGAGTCTTCTTTGGCTCCTATTTCTTACAATCGACCAAGACAATTTTCGTTTTGCAGAAAAATCAGCAGCCTAGTTACGATCAATTTTGTCTCGTGGTTGAAAACCAGTATATCGTTTAAAATTCAAACAAGACATTTTACATAAGATATTTTTTAATAATTCTGCGGAATTTTCAGTTAGAAGGAGATTGAAGATTTTGCTGCAGCGATTTTTGGAATATCAACGACGATAGAAGCGCGTAGTATTCACAATGCGTTGACGAAGGGTTAGTTGGCAAGTGGTCAGACAAGTCTTGAATTCAAGAAGGACCAGCCTCGAAGCCCTTTTCATCTAAATTGACTCTGCGGCACCGAGGAAACAGGTGCCAAAGGGTATGGCCAGCTGACTGGTTATACACCTTGCGCCTTTCTTTCGTCGCGCATCGGACCACGATCAAGATACACAGCGCGGCCGAGATGTAAATTAGGATTTCTTGCAGCCTCGGGTTTCCTTATTATGCTTTCGTGCCTTCGTGCTTTCATGCAGTGTCTGGTCCCGTATCTCTTTCTCAAGTCAGTACTGTGTCCAATCAAATCGACGTATTATAAAACAGAACAATATTTTCCGAAGTTTAAAGACAAAAGACTATATAAGAATTCATGGAAATCAGTTCTCCAACAACACCATACTTCAGAAGACAAAAGATTAAGTTACTAAAAAATGATTAAACTTCGGAATCCAGAAGTTGACAAGGGGGAAAAAGAGATTGTCTCTGTTCGTGGGCATTTGTGGAGGTTCAGGGTGGCCGCGAAGAGCAATTAGCAGCCGCGTCCAATTAACGGAAGCCCGAAGAGGGGCGAAGTCGGCGATAAACTTGGTAAAATCGAGGAAGCGACGCGGCGGGTTTTCGACGTCGAGAACAAGTATAGAGATTGTAGTGTTGTAATGAAAAGTAGGAGATCGGGTCCACGGCTCGCAGCTGGCAGTAACCGGCTGCTGGCACGCGCCAACGGTCATCGAGGCATCAGGTGCATCATTGCACCGGGCCCTGCCTCGTGAAGCTGTCGATCTTTTTCTTCGTTTTCGCCGCTTTCATTTTCTCTTCTTAATCACGGATACCTCGCTCTCGATCCCTAACCCCTCTCGAAAGATTCACGCAAACGGTTCGAAGTAGACAATATATTTCTTTAAAATACAAATTGACCGAGTTGAAATACCCGTTTAAAAAATTGCCATAAAGCTGCAAACGTTTTTCGAAAACGTCCAGGTGTACGTAAAAGGATAATTGAAAGGTGAAATGGCGCAGGATCGGTGAAACGAAAGGATAGAGTTTCGGTAAACGCCTCGATGACTTCCTGCAGAGAACATAATTGTGAGCAGCAGCAATTTCGTAAGGAGAAGGGGAGCGAGAGAGAAAGAGGAAAAAATTCAGAAACGAAGAACACGTACAAGTACTCGAGAGGCGATGGTGATTGTAGGTAATATAAGGGGCCGGGAGGGGAGGGGGGCTGGGGTGATGTAAAGCCCGGAGAGTATCACCTTATCGGTGGCGTAACACGAACCAGGCTCCTCTCACGTAAGGATGCACCCTGTCAATTTGCGGACGAAACGAGTTCGGTGAAAAGGGTTAATAATACCGACTCCCGCTGGACAAATTACCCGATCATACCCCGGTCAACGCGACATATGCCCTGCTCCCTTAATAAATTATAGTCGGTGATCAAATTATGAACGATTCGGAATTCATCGCTCGAATGGACTAGAAAATATACTTGGAACGATACCTGTTCGATCACGAAATATATTCTGTTTTCAGTCTTTAAGATCAGGTAGAGACTTTTTGCTCGCATTGCCATACATAATTCTTTTAATCATTTACTACTTGCGATTGTTCTCGCTTCGGTTTCTTCGACGGTCGTCGGAACTCGTCACCGGAGCCGGTAACCGGGTCACGCGGCACGAACAGGAAACTGGACGCAAACAAACGACCAAAGATGATAATTGCCTCTTCCCTCTGTCGACTAATCACTGCTATTTGCACATTTCGCGGTTTGGGTCACCACAAAGGCCAATTTCCCCCTCCCACTCGGAATTAGTTGGAGTTCACAGGCCACTGGGAACGGGAACGTCTTTGATTCGCAAAAATCGCCGGGAGTTGAGACGGTGAACTGCGGAACTTTATCCACTTTGTAATCAAGTCGTACGATGTATAAGAAACATTTAATATTATTATTTTAGCAGTAGCAGTCTTGTTCTCGGTGGAAGAGCGAGCGGTGAAACGCGACGAATCGCGCCCCATCGCATCGTCTCTGTGTTTCACGGCTGAGAAAAACGGTCGGAAATTATTAAAACCCGTTTCCATGGGGCTCGTCTCGTCCTTCGTTGATTGCACCGGCTCCTTGCAAGGACGTAATTTCCTAACTTCCCGTCCGCGAACCCCTTTCGTTATTGATTAAAGTTAAGAACCCTCTTCGAGGACGGTTCCCTTCCTTACGAGAGCACGCTTCAGCGGTTACCCGGAGCCGAAGAAAATTATTTTTCAGTTTTCAGTTCCCTTTACACGCTTCCTAGACGTTGTCGCGCGTATCCTTTCCTAGGCCGCGGCCGCGGCCGCAGCCGATGCAATTTCACGCCGAAAGCATCGTCCGTTCTCCAACGGAAGATCGTTTTACGACGATCCGGATCGGAGAACCTCTTGACGCCTCGGGAAAAAGGCGACACAACTTTCTTCTTATCGATCATTTCTTTATTAAACCTTTATCGGTGGATTCGCCATGTTTATTTAATTAAAATGATACCCCGCGTGATATCACTTGAATACTTTTTTTTACATTATCAATGCTACTGGTAACAGATGAAAGAGCAGTGTTTGTACACGATAAAAGTGGGATTTTGGTCTCGAAGTGTTCACATATGATCAAGACAGTACAGTACATTGATACTCTTTAATTTTTATGCTCTGTTTCTGAAGGTTTCGATTATTGTTAGTCACTTTTCCCATAAATTGATAAAATCCGCACGATAGCCTGTCGCGTCGTTATTAGTCGGGTCAAATATTTTTAGCAAGCCCGGAGTGAATCCGGGCGCCTAAAACTGTAAAAGCGCGAATCGGCGAGCGTCATCGAACGTTCTTGCTAAATTAGACGACGCCCTCTCTTTCTCTCTCGGTTGTGTTCGTCGTTACGCGAGCACGGTAGAGTGCACCCATTAAAACGAGCGCTGTTTTCACCTAAGTGCTGAATCTGCGTCGATACTCGAAAAGGGTCGCGCGCACACACAAGCTTCTACAACGCGTTATTTTTATTCGAGAGAGAGAGAGAGAGAGAGAAGTGTAACAGCGCGTTTTATTCCCTTTCTCGGAAGAGAGAAAAAGGGAAGAGTATTTCGTCGATTGCCCATAAATCGATGAAGCACGCCGAATCTCCCCGCGAATCGACGCGATGAAATACAATAAAAAACGGAGGGGAAATTTCTATGGCGCCACGCTGCTCGTCGACCAGGAAGGAATGATTTTCGATTGAAATTTATCGGCGCGTCGATACACCTACACGTTGTAAAAAAAAGAAGAAAAATAGGAGAAAGAGAGGAAAGACACAAAAGCCATCGCAATTACCGATTCCGGTTTGCTTGTAGTTGCCGGAAGTCCTATTCACACGCGTCACTACCAACACCGTCGCTTCCGTCGTTATTGTGGATCCACGGATGCCTATAAATCACTGCCCCCTTTATTTCCTCCTCGTCCTTCTCCTCCTTCCGCAAACTACCACGTGCCGATGAATCTTTTGCTCGATGAGCCGCAATTAACGTTGCAACGGTTTCCACGCGAGATTACAGATCGCTGCGTCTTTTCTTTATTTCACTTGACAGACTCGGCGTATAATTGATACTATTGTATTTCGGATGAAGAATTGGATTAGGAATTAGTTGCGTTCTTAGTCGTGCTCGGTATATCCTGAAAATTCTTCTGTGAAAAATTGATTTTGCTGAAAAAATGCCACACTCTGGTAGCGAGTCGAAATGTTACATACCCGTTACAGTATGTTGTGTTTCGGCAGGCAGACTGTAAATACACGCGTTTAAAATTGCCCGCCCCGTCACGAACGAACACAACGTAAAACGTAATACAACTGTCGCTTGAATTACCACTGGCAGCTTCGATATTTCGACAGTCTGCTAAATTGGCATCCCCGACCCCTGCCCACTATGTTTAGTCAGCGGCGCGTGCAGCGACCAACGAGTCAACCGACTTTTGTCTTCGCCTTCCTGTCCTGCGCGAGTGCAAGCGACACGCATTCAATATACAACCACCGAATGCATCGAGCCCAGTCGATCATTTTACCACTGCAATTCCACGAAAAGGTCGTTTCCTAATAATGAGACCACGTAACGGTAACCTTGAACATTGATCCAAAGTCTCGAGGCTCGATTTTAAACGTTTTATCTTTGTTTCGACAAGTCTTTATTTTCCCAATGTTGTTCTTGACGTTCCATTCGATGAAAAGTAATCCAGAAGATCATACGAGGAAAGAGATAGTTCTCCACCCAGTTGACAAACAAAGAATCGCCACGGAAGGTACAACGCGAAGACTCGAGGCAAAGAAAACACAGGAAGGCGAGTTTTCCCCAAGCAGCGTCGGCCGTCGCACCCTGTTGCACCGCGGTGCAACGGTGCAACGGTGCAACGGTCCGTGGAGCCGAAGGGGTTGCTTGCCCGCGCACGTGTTCGAGAGGCGGCGGACAGGAGACAGCAGACAAGAGACAAGAGGTCATTTTACGAAGCAATGACTACGAAACAACACACTAACCCTACACACACACACACACACACACACACACACAACTGCCGCTCGAATGTACGAGGACACTTTCTCAATTGCGATCCCGCAAAAATACGCTCGGTCCCGTAATCGCTGGGCACGCGCTTCCAATTGGAACAATCTTTATCAAAAGTGGATGAAACGACTTCAGTTTTCCTGGCACCGCTAGATCGATTAGTTTACTAACGAAAATCGTTCGATGAAATAGATTCTGAAAGAATTGAACCGTTCAGATACTTTTCAGGGGCATACTTACGCGCGTGTACGCATTCGTAAGTACGTGTCACGGCACGATGAACTTTTCCCCATAGGTCCCCATAAGTGGAGGAAGGGCGAGGGGCCCCGGTTATACTGCAGGAAGGCCCACCGACGCTCGAGGGTGAAACGAATCGGCGCAGCTGCCGAGCCAACGCTGATAATTATCTGCGGCCGACGCCACCCCATTGTTCCTTCCCCCTCTCCATCTCGCCCAAGAAGCACAGTCGACCGAGTTGTGGCCGGGCCCTGGGGCCCAGACTGCCCAGACTGCCCAGACTGCCCAGACACTCAATTCGAGTCGACTGCGCGCGCCTACGCAGCTGCGCTTCGAGACGAGATCGAGAATGAGAACGAGGGGGCGGGAGACTCGAAAACTTGGTACGCCCGGTCGCCTTCGGGCTCGATCTTCTTTACCGAACAGCGATCCGACCAATATATGGGTCCTTATTTTGGTTTGCCGTCCCTCGAGCAAGACAATTCCGCTGTTGCTACCCGGGAGAGAGACTTGCCGAGTTGCAAAAGGGCTGCGAGGCTGAGAATGCGCGTGTAACTCCCTGGGAGTTTTCAAGATAAAGAATTTTACAATGCAAGAGAATATTTGTACCGATGAACATTAATCTTTCGATGCTCGAGAAATTTTACGTTCGTGTCGCATCGCGACGATGATGTCAGTGTAAAAATACTGAACCTTCCAACCTTCTCCAAAAATTCATTTCCAAGTCTGGACACAGTTTTATCGGCCGTATATGAGCGCCGCGACAGCCACCGCGCTAATAGACACGCAATTATCAATCTAAACATTCTAAACGAAGGACTTTTGTCGAGGCAGATAGTTCACGTTGCGCCCTCGTTTCGTATTCCTTGTCACGCCTTCTCCCACCTGACCCCCACTCTTATTTGCGAAAAACTTTTTCCTCTCCAACAATTCCCACATCGCAGCACATACACACCGACTTCCGTTACCGGCGACGCGGCGTGTTGGTCCCGTGACATAAATAAGCAAAAAGTGGCGTGGTCCACGCGGAGAAACAGAATACATACAAGAGCGAGAAAACCGACGCACCAGGGTACCCAATCCTCGAACGTCGTACGTCTACGGTAGCTAAAAAAAAGAGTGAGAGAAGGAGAGAAAGGATTGCGGTAGGTAACCAGCTCTCCCTTTCCTTTGGTCTCGTGAAAAAACTAAACCCACCGAATAAAATCCAGCCAACCCCGTGTCTCGCAGCCCCCGAGGGCTTTTGTATTCTGTTTACACGTGTATCTTTCTACCGTGGCCATTCATTCCGCGCGCCATCTTTTGATCTCTCGCCCTCTCCGCCCCGCTTAATGTTCTATTCCGTTTCCGCGTGGCTCCTTTTGTTCCATACTCGGCCCCCGGGTTTCTGTTGTTCCACTCGGTTTACCTCTGTGTCCTCTCCCTCCTCTCTCTCTCTCTCTCTCTCTCTCTTTTTCTCTTTTTATCTTCCTCCGTGTCTCTCTAGGTTTTCTCGCGACTCTCTTTCTGGCCCATGTTTTCATCTCCCCGTGCCCGGTTCTGCGAGCAGCGCTGTTATCCACGGGTTTTCGTTAATTTCGCCAAGCCCTCAACGCACCGTACAGTTATCTCCGGTGTTCGTCGACCTTTCGGCCTGAATCCTAATGCATATATGCATGCATCGAGCACGCGGACAAGGAATAAAGGGCTCTCCCCACCGTCGTCCTTCCGATTGTCGTTACCGGGATACACCGGCATGCGAACGCGGTTTATCTACACTCGATCGTTCCCGCCTGTTGGATAATTAGCAGCCCCGGAATTCGAGCCGGAGGAGATGGAACACAAAATGGAATTTTCTTACAATGTTTTGTATACAGTATACGTCGATCGATAACCCTTCGAGGCTTCGAAATCTAAAATACTGGTATATTCGGTAAAAATTGCAAAATTGCAAATTTTAGCATCGTCTCGAACACTGTTGTGGCCGGGAGCTGAACTATCGTTTCACGCTTATTGTTAGATCAGCGATTCCTTTGCGTCGGCATGCCGGAAGCCGAGTAACCGGCGCGTTTAAAAAGAAAAGCTTCCCCATGGGTAAAAACGGATGCAGAACAGGAGCAGGAAAAAGAGGAAGAAGAGCGCAGAATACGAAACGAGGACGACAACGACGTAGACGTCGACGTTGAGGTAAAAAGTAAAGAAAAAGGTAAATTCGAGAGGTTGAGAGGAAACTGCAGGTTTAATGCCGGACGTCCAGGGAGCGAGGAAACTGGAAGACCCGGTGTCAGAAGGATCAGACACGATGACAAGTTGGAATCGCGCGGGCCAGAAGCCGTGGGAGCTGACAAAAGGCTAGCTCTGTTCCTGAGAAAGCTCGTTGCCACCGGCTCGATGCAACTCTCGCTCTCTCCCTTTCTTTGTTAGATAGTCCGGCTCTATTCCCGCGCGTGCTAACAAAGTGCGGAACACTGTCACTGTCCACTTGCACGCGAGCGTGGGTGGAGTCGAATGCCGACGATCAAGGGAACCGTTTTAACCTGTCATTGGCCCCGAGAAACTTATCTCTCCTTAAATGAATTCCTACGTGGGAAATTGCCGGTAGACGGTTCCCTAACTTTGGCTCGAGGATTGTCCGAGAGCCCTGGGATTTTCTTGCGATCTTCCTCTTCTGGTATGTTGCGCAATTGTTTATGAAATTGTTTTTTAAAAATCGTGGATGAGGATCGATATTCTTGCAGCACATTTTTATGCAGCAAATGTAAATTAATTTATAACAGAGAAGCTTACTCGAGGAGTGTGTACTCCGCCATTTTGAAATTTAAAAAATGCAATATGCATGGAAGCAGAACATTCCAGTATAATTATCTAAGAGAATTTTAAATTTACCAAGCTCTTCGGGCTTAAACGACCGTGCGCCCGTACTCATATTTTGCATTCACTTTTTTGAAACAGACGTATAAATAATATTCTAGTTGTTTCACCTAAACTAAGTTAACGTTTCCAAAAGCGTCCAACTAGCGCAGACACGATCACCGGAAAATAAACAGTAGCGAATGCGTTAATTCGTCTTCGGTGGCCACTCGAGCGGGGACGATTTCCGCGGCCCGGGGTCCGGGGCCCGGGGAAATCGATTTCCGTGGCGGCTTGTGTAACGATGCTCTGGAAATACATGGAAATACCCTTCTTTGTGCATACGCCACCGTAAAATCGTTAAATATTCGATAGGACTCGCGAGACTCGCCGCGAAACGCGAAATTCGCCGAAGAAACGTGCCTCGTGAAAGGCGACCCATTTACCCCGGGCTTTGAGCCGAACCCGAGCCCGAGCCCGAGACCGAGCGAAGCCAGGGCGGAGTGGGTTAAGGAGGAATGCAGAAACTCGCATCCGCGAAAGTCTGTTTCGCCCGTTCGACCGTGCCCTTGTTTATTTATCCAATCGGAGACGCGCTTCGCAACGCTCAATTCCGCTTTTACTTGGATCCGCAGAGTTTCCCGGGTGAAACGGGCCTCCTCGAAGTACGTCATTGTGCTTCGTGATTAGAGAACCGGGTGCAAATTAATGGGAAAGTCGTATCTTCGAATGTTATTGTCGTTGTATTTTTAAAATTGGTTTTCAAATTGGTGATGCCAGAATTATTTCTTTTATTCGCTCTTAATCGATGGGGTGGTTTAGGATTAGTCTTCGAAGGTGTGTTCTACTATTCTACTACATCGCAGCTCGTATAATATCAGCTGCAAACACGATAGAGCACGACTTCACGCCCGGTAGCGGTGTTATCAAAGTCAAAGCAGATTCACCGGGGATAGACTAAGCGAAGGGGACGCGTGGTCTGGGTTAGATAGATGTTGTCAGCGTGCTGTATTCAGTTCACTGGGGTATTTCGTGGTTCGTGGGGCTCATTAGCATGCCATGGGAACGCGGAGAAGATAGATCCGCCAGTCCCCGACCCTGCCGCGACCTACGCGCCTCCTCAGCCCATGGACAGCAAGGTGGCAAGGCTGCGAGGTAGCAAGATAGCTACCAGTCGCTGCCTACACGCTTCTTCGGGGATATCCGGCTTCCGGTATACCGCTGCGCTGCGCTGCGCCGCGCCGCGCCGACGCGACGCGACGCGACGCCCCGCGCTCCTATAACATCTTACCGAGAATGGGAACGTTTCGTTTCACTTTCTCGGAGAACCCCGTCGCGAGGGGAATTGCAATTGCGATGGAAACTGATCCACCCTGGACTTAGACGTAGCCCCTGCCTCGATTCATTAATTTTTCCGGGGAAACTCGGGAAGGAAGGTGCTGTTTTCCTCCAGGGATGGATGCTACAGCGCCTTTTAATCCTTTATAATCTTATCTGTATTCATTTTTGTTACTAATGCATAAAATGTTTTGTAATTTTTGCGATGCGGTTACTGGCGCTCTTAAAGTATTATTGTAGTCTTAGACGATACAGATAATAATGAAATATCGTACGATTTTTTAATAATTTTGAAAAATGAGGAATTGGCGAATGTTAACCCATTTGCACTTGATTGTTCCCTCTGAGGCACCACTAAAGATTGCTGTACCATTATTCAAAATATTGTTTACATTATTAAATATATCGGTATCGAATAAATTACTAAACATTTAGGTATTGTATGAGGTATTATACCAATTTCATATCCATCAAATTTCAAAAATCATAGGGAATAGAAATATTCTAGACTGGAAGAAATGTTTAATTTTCCAGTTAAAATAGCTCCGAGTTAAGAGCAAATGCAACGTGATTGCGTATCGTAGAAAATGTCGGTTATCGGCGCGAGGGTTAATTTGTATTCCCCTGTTCCTGGTGATGCGGTAGGCAGGTTAGCAGGGAAAATTCATTTCGGCGCGAAGAATAACGGTCGTTGAAAATAGAAGAAAGAAAACGGCGCGGTGCGGCGAGGGCAGCAGCGGCAGCAAACGGAAAAAAGTGTGCAGGAAACCGTGGTGCAAAAATAGACAACTAAAAAAGGACGAGGGTCCGCGAGAGCTCGTTATTCCGGTAAGACGCGGCGGGGGCGAGACAGGGGCGAGACGGGGCGCGGCGAGAAAGTCGCCGCTGAAAACTGTAACGGTGCTCGACGCGTTTTCAAAGTCGCTTTTGCGAGTCGCTCGAGCGCACCGATGCCCGTTAACGAGCCCCCGAAAATTAACGAGTCGCGAACCTTCCCGAGAAACCCTGCGAAAATTTCGCGACTACGACGCGCCTCCGTTCTTCGCCGCGAATCCGACGAATTCGATAGTACGAGTTAAACTTATTCGATATCGATCGCTTGCGCGGTCGATCGGACGATTGAACTCTTTAATTTTTTTTAGCAATCTCTCACCATTACCAACATATTTGTAACGTTTTTTCCGATTAAAATGAATCCAAACACGACACAGGTTAAGTTACATTTACTTGTTCAATTCACGAACTGACCAGTGGAGCACGACCGTTCGCATAATCGATGCTCCACAGGGTCGTGGATTAAACTAACAAACATGCTTCGAATTCTGTTGCGTTTGGACTCGTTTTAATCAAAAAAATGTCACGGGTGTGCTCTCGTCAAACTTTTCTTTAAAAATCAGTAAATTCTTCATAAAGACGTAGTAATAATTACAGATAAAAAATATTGCTCTCGATGATTCCGTTTCTGGAGTGCATCTTCCTGTAGCTTGGATATATTTTTCATAAATATCGCGTAGATCTCTTTCGGATATATCAAGGTATTACCGTAATCGAGCGAATCGTGCTGTAATTCGCCGCTCGACACTTCAAACACGGAAATCTCGAAGGTTTTCGCGATAGGTTCCGGTGTCTTAGCTGTTGAACGAGACACAAAGATAGCACCGGCCGGCCTCTTCGAGCCGCTAAACGAGTGGCTTTTATCTCGCGAAAGGTTCAAGGGACACGAGTGCCCCGAACAACAATGACGGCGAGTATGGTCGTGTCCCAGATATCCCGGCCGGCAGGGGAGCTTCAGACACAAAAACCAAAAGGGGGTTGCGTCGAGCGAGCCTCACTCGAGGAGTCAATCTTTTTTACTCGCGTTCTTCAGAGAGAATGAGAAAGAAAGAGGAAGAGAGAGAGAGAGAGAGAGAGAGAGAGAATAAAGAGTGGTAAATTTGCTGGACCTCGCTTTTACACGCTTTCGGGGTTGCTATCTTAAGGTATGCAACCCTGCAAGCCTAATAAAATCGAGTAAATCTAACGTAGTTTTTTCGCGTGTAAAGATACTGTAAAAAAAAAACGATTTTTGTTAGGGAAGCAACATTGTAGCTTTATTTTCATTTTTTTTAATTGTATAATATAAAATTACCACCTGGCGAAGTTGTATAACATTATCCAATTCCATGTTCAGAAAAAGCTTGCAACCTGCGGTACACAATTTTAGAAATTCATATCAACGAAGATGGTAAAATATTCGTTGTTGGAAAATCCATTTAAGCGATTCGATATCGACTGCTGTTAGCGACAACGATAGATCCCGCAGAAATATTCGCTGGCGTAATTGCCAAGAATTACAGTTTCCTTCGTTCGAGAACGACGCACCGGTGCGTTCCTTGCGCAATTCATCCTGCTTCGGTTGTAAATTGTAAATGTATATTGTAAATCCTGTCCCGTCGCGTGTACGTTTACGCGGAGAAAACCGAGTCTCTTCGTGAAAATAACGAAACACCTCGGACACAATTCGTTTATGATTATCTCGGACGTATCGTCGGGCGGGAAGGATTTATACACTGTTATATGGATCGTTAAGTTCTGGCGACCCCCGCGAGGAAAACTATGGAGTGTAGAAGCTCTGACATGGTGCTTGACACAATTTTTTGGCGATTATGTCGCGACGATTAACGCAGCAAACTGACAAAGTGTACCATATGCAAAATTTAAGATTAATTTAATCAAAGGATGATAATCAACAGGAAGGTAAACTAACATTAAGAAGATAGTTCTCGATGTATGTTTTCTAAAGATTAACGATGCCGGGGGTTCGATCCAAGAGAATCGGACACCGCAATTCGCTGCGGATAAATCAGAATCAATCTCTAATCTACTGTCAAGGGACAAATGCGTTCGATAGAGATTTATACGCCTCACCGACACAAGTCGGTTTTCCTTCTTCGAGCTTGTTTATCTCTTGCGAAATTTCGAGAAACTCATTTACTTATCGATGTCCAACCTATTCGAATTATTTCTTACATACACGCCAGCATTAAATCACGCAGACTAGATACCCAACCACTTTGAATTTCAGAAATCGTTGATTCTGTAAAAATTTTTATTCCAACAAAATACTCTATGAACGCCCTAAAACTACCTCCTTATAGGTTCATTTCTTCGGATCTAAAATAATTTCCACAAATTTCGATCAACTATTTCCGATCCGAAGTAATCAACGTCCCTGTAAACTCGCAAAACCCTCTCCCTCGAGCAGAAAACGCTCTTACCTCGATAATAGCAGCCAGGAAACAAGCGCCAAGGGCGACGAAGATTAATCCTCGAGCAGGAATCATCTCCGACACCTTCTCCACCTTCTTCTTAATATTTTCTTGACGCTTTGAGAGGGTAGCACCCTTACAGCATGCCCCGGAACCTCGGCACACTTTCGGTCACCGAAATCAATCGGCAAAACGAAATTCGAACATCCAGTCTCGTTACTCCTTTAATCACTGAAGGATCCAATAATTTACAACAGTTTTCGACGTACAATCTTCGATCGATAATACACGACCAACAGTCTACGATTTACAGTGTTCAGTCTACGATTATGATCTTTCACGTACGAAACACGATACAGTATTTAGCAACACCGAAGAGCAATTTGTTCGAAGGACAACTTTTCTTCGAAGATTACAGAGTCGAGAAGACTCTGAGGGACCACTTCTCAGAGGTCCTGCTTCGGTGGAGGCTGGACGTGAATTGAGGGAAGTGCAACAGTGCAGCTGTTATTGTTGGAACACGCGCTCGGTCACGTGGCCGTCCCCCACCAGCGACCGCACGCACCGCCCGCCCTCCGCCCTCCGCCCTCCGCACACCGCACACCGTTCGCGAACTTCTGCCACCGAATCGGCATCCTTGCGATTTTCGCGATGGTCGATGACCCGGCTGATACCGATCCGCTTCCTGACCTGTTAACGCTCGCCTCGGCCGCAGCTGGGTCTTCCCAGACCCGACAATTACCACAATTAGCCCTCCTTTCTCCCTTATTCAATTTCTACTTGCAGCGACTCCATTAATGTTTGGACACTCTTGAAAGGAGCATAACTTTTTTAATACTGGACCGTATGACTTTCCAGAAGTTTTTCTCTCTCTCTCTTTCTTCCTCTCTGTTTTTCGGATTAGAATTGCTCGCGATCATCTTGCGTGACTAATCGCGCGAAGAATGTTTTCGTAGAGACACAGTTTCGTAGTGTCACGCGAGATGCGTTTCGAAACTTTTTCCGAGCGATCGAGCGGGAAACTCGAGACCAACCTGCACACGTTCCTCGACCCGATAAAAAAAACCTTGGATTTTTGGGTAGATGTTTCGATCGAAACTCGACCCTGACACGCGCCGTTTTATATCGCGAACGCATCCATGTGAACGTGTTATCGAACCTTACACCATCTCCACCGTGTCGCATTCTTCGGTATCGTTCTTCGCGTATGTACATATTCATACGCGAGACAACGTCTGGCAACTTGAAAATTCAAGAAAAATTGAAACATTGCCCAAGCGTAGTTCTCTCGATACTGAAAAGAAAATACAGAAATTTGAAATGGAAAAATGTCAAGTACATGTATCGTGCACAGACGCTGTTTCTCGGTGACTTTTGTTAGCATGGAATCAGGGAAACGTGACATAACTTTTTCATTTCCAATGATATTTTCATAGTCGCAAAGAGCAGCATCCCCTGCGCAAAAGATTTTTGAATCTCTTCAACATTCCATAGCAAAAGCCAGCGTTTGGCGCAAAAACGAAATTCCTAGAAGCACGCAGTTCCTGACAGATGGTTCCTGAGACGCCCTTTGATTCGGTCGCGTTCCAGCTAGATCACGCTAACCCATCCGTCCCGACGAAACGTTATCCATAGTCGAGACGGTGGCCTATCGACAGATTGAAAAATCTGTGGATCGCAGCCGTTGGTGAAACTGGAGAATAAGCACGGTCCGCACACCACCGCGAAGTACGGGGTACTTGGAGGACACCGAGCGAGGATCGATCGAAAGGGGGACTTTTTCGATCCACATAAACGTCATCTCGGCGATCGGTTACCTCAGCTGCTCCGGCGCAGCTGACAAACCTTCTGCCGAGTAGCCACCGGTGGATAAGTGGATATTTTCTGTGGGACAGGTGCTCGCAATCTGCTCGGACAACAGCCGGCGCCCGCGCGTACGATTCTTACGATTCGTTACTGCGCAACAAATCGCAATAATCATCCGCGAATCATTGTCGTCCGTGGACGGTGCCGCAATGGGCCAAACTGAATCATCTTTCCGTCGAAATCGTAAAACTTTCCATAGAAATCAGATGGTCCGATAGTTCTTGGATTCTCTAGGTTGAAATGCAATGAGGTGATCCCGCATTGAAATACGGCGGCAGATTTGACCTGTCTCCTCAGAATTTTAAAGAGAAATCGATTGAAGAGAAAGCATGTATTAAAATCCTGATTTTCAATTTTTGTAATTCAGCTACTCCCAGTTGAAGATTTTAATTTTTCACAGAGGTTTGTTTCGCTTGCATCGACGTGACGGCGTAAATTCTGATGGATTTCGAAGACGGAGACGAGTTGGCCGGAGGTTTGCTCGAGCAGACGGTGTCTAGGGACAGGGATGAAGCAACGAGAGAGCAGACCGGATAATGAGTGGTTGATATAATACGATATAATGGGAACATATAATACGGTGGGTGTAGGCGAGGCGTTATTTATGTATGGGAAACGCTCGGTCTACAGTCTACAGGGATCGTGGAATCAACAGCTGGACTAGATCTTTCGCAACAATCTTCTATCCCTGGCAAACGGCTTCCACCTAACAGCTTGTCGATTAGTTTGCTGGCAAGTCGATTCCTCGACCACGAATATATCTGAAGAGAATTTCCGAAAAGGGCGGCCGGTGTCTCCGATCGGAAAGAGATAATCGTGCCGAGCAGAGGTAATTAGAATGAAAGGGGTGCTCCTGTCCGCCGAGCCTCGTGGAGGAAATGATTTGGTCGGTCGGCTGAAAACGGAAACGAGGAGTCGATTTCGGGCTCGTGAACGATCGCATCAATTAACATTTTGATGCTGAGAATTGTCGGGTGGTCGTTTCAATTTATAATTAAGACCCCCGGGCTAATTGCAGTCGAGCGGGCAACGTGCTTGTAACCACGGTGCCGAATAATTAACGCTCGCCGTTCGCGTTCCACGGTTTCGGTCTAGCATATCGAATCGTGTTTGCAACCCGGTGAGCCGCGCGGTTTGCAATTTTCTTCGATGCCCTCCCCTCCGACGAGATACTGTTGAAGACTGCCAGCCTTACCGGACATCGCGACCTTTTTCCCAAAAATTTTGCTGTTGCGTGTCCACGTGTCCAGGCTGAATAAAAATGATGTGGGTTCTGATCCAGGCTAAAAATTAGACTAGGGGGCAGCATCGTACCGGGACTGTGCATCGGGCCATCGGGCATGATCGGGCATGAGCACCAATGAGCACTCAGCACACTCGTATATGTACTCTCTCCATAAACAAAGGACATGGGATAACAAAGTACGGACTGGTACGGAGCGCGGAGAATTCGTCATTCGGAAACTCCACGGGTACGAACCACAGGTTGAGTATGGACACACAGATGAACAGCATCTATCATAATCTCCGCGAGAAGGTGAGAAAAATATTCCCGAGCCTCCATATTGTCTTTGCGGCACCGCGAAAATCTGTTCTTCGTGAATTAATTTTTAAAGACGCGAATGTCACAGACAGTTTACCGTCAATATTTGGTCTTATTCTAATCAGAAAAATGTCAGAAATTTTACAAATGCGTTTACGCGTTGTTCCAATATCGATGTTTTTGACGTTTGCCGGCTACTCGGTTTCTATTCTCTATTTTGTAAACAACAAATAACAATGCGTTAATTTTGTATCAGGAGGAGAAGCGAACTTTACAACGCCGTCGTGATCTACTTTATTTGATAGCTGATTATTTAAAGAATCGAGGGTGAGCATTTACCATTTATTAGTGTTACTTTTCACTGTATCGTTTGTTTCAAAAGTCCAGTCTAAAATGAAAATTTAAATAAAAATGAATTTTCGTTTGCAGGTATACAAAGTCTTCGAACACAATTGCAACAGAAGCACAATTAACCGAATCTGTTCAAGTCTGCGATAATATCGATTTAGAGACGATTCTGAAATGTTACGACATGTACTATACATCAACTTACAACAAACTCCCCACCTTGTGTAAACACTCGAAGTAATTACAATCAAGTTATTACCAAGTTATTACACTCTTTACAATTCATTAGAATTATTAAAAGAAGAAATACTCTCAAGGGGTGGGTACATATTTATGATAGTGGAAAGAATTATTCGTCAAAGTCTGTTTTTACCCAGACTTCAAGATGACTTTTCTTAGTCGTTCTTATAGAGCTTGAAAAAATGAATCGAACGAGTATACTGATCATACCGTTACGATCATTTAGTCTCGGATATTTTTGTCTGAAAAGTAAATATTAATGTTTCCGCAGGGGTCGCTCGAATGTAACCGAGACGAACAACAAGCAAAATGAGAATAAACCCGGCAAGAAAAGCGACAAACAGGAGGAGAAGGATGACATCAACAATGTCAGCGTCGCGATGACAGTGAAACCGATGTTCGCAAATCGGTCCTCGAATTCTGAATCCAGCATGAAGCTGTCGAACAACGGCTCGTTGCCATCGGTATCCGTGTCCATTGAGAACCTTTACGGGGACGACATCGAAATGCGAAAGATAGCCGAAACGATTTCGAGAGTGAGTCCATCGAACGAAAGTTTTTCATCGATGCAATCGAAAGTTTTTTATTATTCTGCAGAAACGGAATCACAGTCTTCTTTTAGTCTCGTTTGCAATTGAATTTCTTTAATTTGTTGTCGTTGTTGTTGTACTTCTTTGAATCACGCGCAGGAAATCTTGATGAAGAACTGCAACGTTCACTGGGATGACGTGATAGGTTTAAAGCAGTGTAAGAGAGCCATTATCAATGCCATCGTGTACCCCATGAAATATCCGGAACTTTTCCGAGAGAAATTTTCCTCCTGGAAAGGTATTCTACTATTTGGACCACCGGGTACAGGTACACTTAATAATTATTTCGAATTTCTAACACTTTCTCGACAAGATAGCGAAGGCGTAGATAAAAAGAACCCAATGAAATTTTTGCGTTCATCGGCTAGCAAGCTGAACCGGCAATACTCGAATCTTGTTCTGTCTCAAAGGGTGTAAGAAGAAGACTTTCGTGACTGACGAAAATATTGGTCGATTTCGTTGACCGTTTTGCTGTATTACACCGAATTCCGAAAGTTTTCAAAAGAAAAAATCTGTGCAGGTAAAACAATGCTAGCCAAGGCAGTCGCGACCGAGTGCAAATGTACATTCTTCAACGTATCGGCCAGCTCGTTGGTCAGCAAATGGCGGGGAGATTCTGAAAAATACGTTCGGGTAAGTAGGTGTCTAATTTTAATCACACAATTGTCTTGTTGAAAAGTGTGAAAGGCTAAACACCGATTGAATTGCACAGGCCCTTTTCGATCTCGCCTACGAGAGGGCACCCACGGTTATCTTTATCGATGAAATCGACTGGATAGCGACGAAAGAGGACCTCTCCGAACCAGCCAGAAGATTTCGAGCAGAATTGCTCGCCAAGTTCGATGGACTGACGACCGACGAAAATGCGAGGATTGTACTGTTGGCTGCCACCAACGCGCCTTGGTAAGCACATTCTCTCCGTAACTGTGGAAAAACTACCACATAAACTGTTCCGTTGATAATCGGTAAATAATATTAACAGTCGTAATTATGTTTCACTAGGAACATAGATTCCGCGTTGCTGAGACGCCTGGAGAAGCATGTTCGCGCCGATTTACCCAACGAAGGAGACAGATTCGAGATGCTCTCCGCTTACTTCTCGAAGGAGGTAGACCACAAAGTTTTAAAAGATGTGAACGCAGGACTAAAGAACTGTTCAGGTGCTGATATCAAAATACTGTGCAAGCAAGCGTGGCTTTGTCAAATAAGACCATTAATTGAGCTATTGGAGAATAACAAACTATCCTCATCGGATATCAAGTACGAATTAACAGACCCGACTACTCTAGCAACAACAATGTACGATTCGCGTTGTTGCACCATTTCAAACGAGGAAATACAAAAATACTATCGTTGGGAAAAAGAAAAATAACCTACACCTTTATGAATGATAAACATTATATTTGAAATAAAAAATACTTATACGATCAACAGTTCTTCCTTCGCTCTTGATTACTTCTAGCTTGCTTCAGACCGTGATAATAACCTGCGAAAGTTACAGAATCAATCGCGAGTCGTGCACATCGATATCGCACAATACTAGAAATGCGAGAACAAACAATTATACCTGTGTGAAAACCACTGATGTACCATGACATTAACATACTCGAAAGCGCGTCCGCGTCGTTCTCTGGAAGTCTGAAATTTATTCTTGGTTAAGACTTGTCTATCTAAAAATTCATTATTGCGATACAGTATTCTCTCCCATAACTGCGAGACAGTTATAGAAGGCCAACAAAGAGAATACTGTAACGGGTTTCTACTAGGCAACGCGTTAAATATGACAACAAAAAGTTGCTGATAAAGACACATCTAGCTTAAATCGCAGATTTTCGACCACTTACTTAGCCATTAATTGCGGCGGCAACGGAGGGGCAGGTGGCATCGAGTCTACCGTCGCAGCGAAGGACGGACCAGGCATGAATTGCTGCTTGTACGGTTTCGGATCCTCTGTGTCGCATTCCATTTTCTCTCCATTGTATTTCCTCGAGTTCGCAGTTGCGAAATTCGTCTCCTGCGTCTCCGCGTTCTCCTCGCTCAGTTTTGCCGCGAGCGCGTCTTTCTGCTGAGCTATCTGACTCTGCAAACCTTCGGACTCTAAGAGAGAGCTCATCTCCACTTTCTCTGTGTTACCGTATCCTGAAATACACAGGGTTCCCTGTTACTCGCGAGCCTAAACAATAATGCTTTACTGAAGCTCGTTCGCATTAGGTCTCCTGGACGACGATCACTTTTCGAAATCATTACCTACAAATTTTACAATGCACTGTCCACTGTTCTCGTAGGTTCTCGATATTATGGCTTCGTACGTTTCGCCGTCTTCCGAGTATACGGCGCGGCAAGGAGCTCCCACGGTCCATTTCTATTCAGAGAACGTACATATTCAAGTTGACATAATCAACCGTTTAAAAAAATGTTCAGATTCGATAATCTGCAGGTATCATTGGACTCTTAGACCTTCTACGTAAATATATAAAAATCCACAGTCTAATATTTATCACGACTGCGTCGACTGTTAATATTGTTGTACCGTAATAACCTTATAAGGTTTATTCGTATGCTGAGATTGCTTTAGATTTTGAGTCTTTTGTTTAGTTTGAGAATTGGCAACGTCCATGCCCATTCTCTTAGTGACTTCCTCTTTCGCTAAGTTCACCGCTTTGTCGTAAGCTTTGATCAACGCGCTGTCATCCCAGACGTCTTCATTGTCCGTAGTTGTGGCCTTCGAAACAATAAGAAACAGCGAACAATATGAACAAACGTATATCGTTCCTACTATGAGGATATAATAATAATTAGACTGCAAATCTTTATGCATTTGTAGCAAAATTGAGTAGATGAAATTCAAAATTATTGGATAATTTTAAAAATTGAAGATGTCAATATATGATTTCTCCTCTATTAAAATCATTATAAGGGAAGAAATAACATTCAATTTAGTTTCTAATTTTTGCAATCGACGCAGACAATTTTTATTTTGCATACAGATCCGCAGTCTAATAATAATATTCTAAAATCTTATGAATATTATGCTCGACAAGTTAACGCACACTGTTCATCAGATATAGATAAACGTGTTACTGTTGACCTTCGAAGACAACAGAAACCGTCAATGATTTCAGTAGATTTCAGACATAAATAATGAACATAACCATAAATATTTGAAACGCATACATACGTTTCCGTTTCCCCGGACGTAAAGGACAGCGTCATCGTCCATTTCGCTCAATTATATTTAACGATAGAATTTCCTTTCGATAAAATTAGCCAGTCATGTCTCTTTGTAAATGACAAACCGTAGAAAAATAAATAGTAGCAACCACGGTCCAGAGAGTTTCTCGAGCGTCCTGTCAATAGAAACCGAGTTTAGCTACTATATATATTATTGCCACTGTTGTCCGTCGGTACAATTGACACAGATTAAACTATATTATATATTTCCCGTGCTTTAAACGCAGAAACAAATTAATTGCTTTTCTGTAATTCTTGAAACAAACTTCTCTCAATTTCTTTCACATTCGTCCGATGGAACTACAGAACCATACAGAACAATGTTCCGATTTCCGATTCCGATATGGTGCAACTTTTCTCGCGCATGCGCGGCGAAAACAGTAACGTATCTATATATTAGGATAATGAGGTAGCAGAGCCCTGAGGCAGTTATATTGGCGGGAATGTATCGAAACAATCTATTCCGGACAAGAAGATTCCAGGACGTGCCCTACGAGTTACAAAACATATATAAATGACAAATACACATGTTATATCGCACCAATACTGGTTATGTTACGACACCAACACTGGTGCCCACTTGCCTATGTCGCTAAATATATAGCACAGAGGCTGGCAGTCTCGTCGATGATATTGCAAGTGTACTTCATTTCTATCGGATAATACTTCTTTTAGATGGTATCTACAGAGAGGATATTCTCTGCTTGTGCCCATTTGCCTATGTCGCTGAATAGCACAGAGTGCTGGCAGTCTCGTCGGTGATACTGCAAGTACACAGTACACTTCATTTCTATCGGATAATACTTCTTTTAGATGGTACCTATAAACAAATCCAGCATGGAGAAGGAATTTCATGTTTACGAGAACGCGATAGTCTAATATTCGATAAAGAATCATTTATCAATTAATAGTCATTTATCAATTCGTATAGTTGTTCCTTTAACGAGCCTTAAAAGGAATTAAATTCAGAGTCGTATGCGTCGTCGCGTGTTGTAGCAGTGGTGCCATCTACGAAAGAAGGTTCTCGGAGTTTTCGCTGAAACCCTGTGAAACCCTGCTACGAATGGTGAATGGTGTATTCTATTTCCTTCATATCCGAAGCTATTATCCGATTTGCTACAAATAATTCAAAAGAAGAGCTCCAACGGAAAACGTGCACAGAAAATATATGCCGAATGTTGTAGATGGAAGCGCCATCTGTAAAACGATAATTCCTTGTAATTGTGCTTTGCCGTAGAGTTGAAGTAACGTTATTCCGTAACAAATTGTGTCCGATCGTTTTAACAGTGATTCAGAATGGTAATTAATTGATTTTGATATTCTAGTGTGCATACGAAATGGGTACCGTATCGATATCATCAGAAATGGTTATAATTACTTGCAAACTTTCATCGCCCGGTTTCGTGTACGAAGGTGTGACAAATGGCGCACGTGTGTCATTAAAACGATTTTTTTCATTTCTTATATTAATTTCAAACACGAAACGATTATTTTCTGAAAGACACGAATTCGTTACATTCGAGGTTATTCGATTATCTATTTCTCGTACGACTAGGTTAAATAAGAACTTTTATGTAAAATAAACTTTGCGAAGGGACAATGCGTCTAGAAACGTTTTGAATGCACACTATGAGTCAATGTACACGCTGAATTTTCATTTGAAGTATATTAATGATGAATTAAAATATTGGTACGCAGGTGTCCTTGAATCCTGTTAGGATCCTCAAGAATGAGGCGGAGGAAGAAAAGGCAGAAATTGCCAGGCTAAGTTTATTCGTGGGAGCCATCGCTCTCGGAGATTTGGTCAAGTCCACGCTTGGACCGAAAGGTATGGATAAGATATTGGTGGCGCACGGTCGATCTGCGGGACAGGTTCAAGTCACCAACGACGGAGCAACCATTCTCAAAAGCGTAGGGGTGGACAATCCTGCCGCCAAAATTCTGGTCGAAATGTCTCGCGTACAAGACGACGAATTTGGTGATGGGACAACATCCGTAACAGTCCTTGGTTCGTATGTTATTAATGTGTCGATAGCCAACGCGACCGATCGGTCATGCGTGAACCAGTGGCTGATAGAAGCCTTAATTCTTATTTCAGCTTCCGAATTGTTAAGAGAGGCAGAGAAATTAATCGATCAGAAGTTTCATCCTCAAACCATCATTTCTGGCTGGAGGAAAGCCACCGAGGCGGCTCGTGAAGCTTTATCCAGCATTGCGGTAGACTACTCTAATTCTCAGCATCACGTACGTTTCCACGAGGAGTTACTGAATATTGCGCGTACAACTCTGAGCTCAAAAATTTTGGCTCAACATAAAGAACACTTCGGCTATCTCGCGTTGGAAGCTGTGCTGAGTCTCAAAGGATCGGGCAATTTGTCAGCCATCCAAATAATCAAGAAGCGTGGAGGAACTCTGGCGAAGTCTGA
The DNA here is from genome assembly GCA_028455795.1 of Lasioglossum marginatum. NCBI lineage: Eukaryota > Metazoa > Arthropoda > Insecta > Hymenoptera > Halictidae > Lasioglossum > Lasioglossum marginatum. The sequence goes on along the minus strand of CM052267.1, from coordinate 248,298 downwards.
TCTTGTTAATGGATTTTTGTTGGACAAAAAACCAGGAATGCATCAACCGCAAAGAATGGTCGATGCTAAGATACTCATAGCCAACACACCTATGGACACGGACAAAATCAAAGTAAGTTGGGACGGTACACATGCAAGTTTAAGATAATAATTAATGCGGGTACTTGTTTACAGGTATTTGGATCGAGGGTTCGAGTCGATTCGATGGCGAAAATCGCAGAATTAGAGGCAGCGGAAAAAGAGAAGATGAAAGTAATTATACTTTTTGATCTGATTTTTTCTTACACAACGAGTAGGTTACGAGTAAAAATTTCAGGTGGTACAATTTAGTGCCCCGGTACTGCTCAAAACAGTTTTAACACTACTAACAATTATGTTGAATTTAGGACAAAGTTGACAAGATCTTAAAGCACGGCTGCAACGTGTTCATCAACAGGCAATTAATTTACAATTACCCAGAACAATTATTTGCCGATGCTGGTATCATGGCGATCGAGCATGCCGATTTTGACGGTATCGAGAGACTAGCTCTGGTTACTGGCGGAGAGATTGTTAGTACATTCGATAGCCCTGAGACGGTGAAGCTTGGACATTGTGGTCTCATCGAGCAGGTATGTCTTTAGATTGCCTTATTACGGCGGTCCGATTTTAAAGTGTCATTTCTCCAGGTAATGATAGGCGAAGATACGCTGCTGAAATTCTCAAATGTTGCTTTGGGAGAAGCGTGTACGATAGTGATCAGAGGTGCTACGCAACAAATTCTCGACGAGGCAGAGAGATCTTTGCACGATGCTTTGTGCGTATTAACCGCCACTATTCGCGAGTCTAAAATCGTTTACGGTGGAGGATGCAGCGAAATGGCGATGGCTTGCGCCGTGATGAAAGCAGCGGCTAAAACTGGTGGGAAAGAAGCAATCGCTATGGAATCGTTTGCTCGAGCTTTACAACAATTACCAACTGTTATTGCTGACAATGCTGGTTACGATTCAGCTCAACTAGTCAGCAAACTCCGGGCTTTGCATAATTCCGGCGAGAAAACAATGGGTCTCGGTAAGTTTATATCTTACAAATAGTTTTTTTTCTGCTGTCTATTAACACGAAGTTTACGGAGCACTAAAAGCGACTGTTTCGCATTACTTATTATTAAAATATGATTGATTATAGACATGGAGAAAGGACAAGTTGGGTGCATGAAACGACTAGGCATCACCGAATCCTGGATCGTGAAGAGGCAAGTTTTACTTAGCGCGGCGGAAGCAGCGGAAATGATTTTACGCGTGGATGATATTTTGCGGGCAGCGCCCAGGAAACGCGTCAAGGACTGTGGACGTTGTTAATCGCGCAAACCTGCTAATTTTTCTTCGTTGCTTTAATTTTGTTTGCACCGCTTATTCGTCACACGAATTTTCTAATCAGATGGTCGACAACTTGATTCCAAATATCATCCACTTCGTCGATAAATGTCTAGGTTAATTGTGCATTTATGAATTTCGATATGCTGATACTTTGATTTTTGCAAATAATAATGTACGTTGTCATTTTATACCGCGCGAAATCTTTATAACGCTGGTTGGATAAAGTACGTAGAGGGATTCGTAAAACAATGAGGACGACTTGTGATCATTTTTTATAACAATACAATAGGTTTAACATCAATAAATGCTTTAACCTACATAGCCTTTCTTTCACTAACCTCTGCACTGGCGTATTTTATAAAAAATTAAAAACATTCGATCGACAGTTATTAAAAACTGCATTCATAGAAAATATGGAATTACAAAAATCTATAAATTACTGTCTTTAATCTGTAACGCATTATCATTTTCTTGTGGACAACTAGATATTATCATTGATTGTTATTTCACATCTTTAAATAGAAAATAATTCAAGTGAATCTAACTGTTCGAAATACTGTCACGAATCTTTTCATGTGCAAAATATAATAATATTTTGTAAGTAGGCACATAGAAGATTTAAAGTGGCACCACGTATCTAACACGTGATCCGCATGAAACAGTGAAATGCATATTTTTAAAATGCTTTTGGACGTATTGTTCAACAAAGGGTCAGACTAATAAGCCGATGGATGCAGTCTACAGTTATGTGCAACGAAAGAGCAATTTGTTGCTTTTAATATGCAAATCGTAATTTTGAATCGTATCCAAGTTTGTCGAGGTTCGGATTGCAAGCGAAATTAATCATTGGCGGTGGACCGCACATAAGTACGAGAGTGTCAGACGATGGCGGGAACATGTGTTTCTCTATCATTTCTGCATTTATGTGTCCTGTGCTGTAGGTCCAATTTTCCCCACTGGTATCCAACGTGTACCAGACCTTCAATTTATCTGGATGGTTCTTCGCAATTTCGTCTAACTCGTCTCGCAACAATATGTCTTTTTCAGTTTGATTCGCAAAAAGCAGGGAACACTGAGTCTCGTCTGTGGTGTCTTTTACGATAGCGCGAATCAATTGCAGCATCGGTGTGATTCCTGTACCACCGGCTAACATTACAACCTACAAAAAATTTATATTTACATTTTGAACTTTACGAACATGATGAACACCTCTAATCAACGTGAAATACATTTGCGTAACTTTGTTACCTTTTTAACATTGTATTCTGCGGGTGGATCTTTCCTCAAAATTTTTATGGAGAACTTTCCTTGTCCCTTATAGACCAGTCTACCGGATGGTCCCCTAAAATCTACTGTCTCCCCAATTTTCAGATTCTCCAAAAATTGGGATAGCTTCCCTCCTTCGGGGAATTTTGGGTGCACATTTTTAAAGTACACCTTGAAACCAATTTTTTTTTAGTATCAAATGTATCATTCATATAAACGATCGATTGCTGTCTTTCCACTCACTTTGATTACAAGATCTACAAAACCATGATCGTCGTCGCTGGAGACCGGCGTATAAGAACGTATAACAACTTCGCCGTCGATCTTTGCTGTTAGATGTACATGTTGACCAATTGGCAGTCCTAGAATATGATCCAGCGTTGGTAAGGAAAATCTAAACCTTCTCGTATCGTGGCTTATTATCTCTTTTCCAACTAGCGGTAGGCTATATTTAACAACTGGATCAACCAGTAAATGAGGGGATTTCTTTTTCTTGTCGTTGCTCCAACATTTGTAGAATTTCACAGCTAATCCTATCGCTACTATGGTTCCTACGGCAGCTAGTGCCGGCAGCACCTACGGAAACAATAAATTTTTCAATCTGCGATAACGTTTTAAACAAGTTTAAATATTAATTACAGATATAAAATGAAACTTTGTTTTGAAACGGGACACCAGTTTTTATCAATTTTAAATAGAATTAGAATAGCAAAACGTGTGTGTCAGTTTTCAAGTATTATCGGAGTCTCTTCCACAACGTAGCTGTTTGTTGCGAACATTCAAAGAATACAAAAAAAGTACTGCATAATGTTAAATAATAATACATTTGTCTGTGACTTAACAAAGAGGTTAATCATCGACACAACGTAAGAGTATTTCATTAATCGAATTTGCAAAGACGACAATTACTCGTATCGACAATTAATTGAAAGACAATGCCTAGTATCATTTTTTAGTTGTCTTTTTTTTCATAATTCTAATCGACTCACCAGCATTCGCAAGTTTGGCATCGTCGATCGGATAGCACGTGTTTTGGGATATCCGCGAAAGAATGCTGACAATGAGGCTAAGGTCGCAATCGTACGATGAATAAGTGCGTACGTATAAGTAAAAAAAAGTACTTCGCGGAAAGAACGAACAACACTCCTGATTGTACACGATTTGTCGAGAAAGGTCACAGAAACGGTTGCTTGCGGTTGCCGGCTTGCGAATAATTTTTCTGCACACCTCCCGAGAAATCACTGGTTTCTACATGGGATCAGACTAGACAGAAGACACTACCCTTTAAAATAGATCCTACTTCCCTCGATCCGAGAACGGTTCTACTATTCCAGAGTATTTATAGCTATATTACCGGCAGTATTACGTACGCGGGATAAATATGTTCCGTGCAAATTTTCAACAATTCAAGCCTTACGCACCTTTGCGTAATTATGGGAAAATATATTTTTAAAACTGATATAATTCACCAAACATGAGTTAAACATTAACTGCGGATAATCTGTTAACTGCTTGTTAGCCTTTGTACAATTCCAAAAGAAACAATGAAAATATTTTATAGAATGTAACTTGATTATCTTAGCGCTGCTACTCGCTACGCGCTTTGACTCTATGTATTTACTTGGTCCTCAATAGTGCAAATGTATTCAGTCGTTTAGCAAAATTGTTTCGTGAATTATACTTTTAGATCGTTCAATGCATTTTCATTGCACGGAGAACAATAAAAATTTCGTTTCCGGTAATCGAAGGAACTAATCGGTAGCCATCGAATTATACGCACTTACTAGTTTTACATATTTATACGGTCACATCATTAAACGCGTAACATTATCGAACAAATTCGCATAAATTCATGTCTGTTCTCAGCCTTTCGATTTCCTGCCTAAATGATATATACTTGTACTTTATTGCAAAGATTAATTTAATCGAAATTACTTAATCGCAATCGATTATTTCAAGTGAATTTTTAGACACCCGGTATAACTGTTTATGTTATCGCTAGCGTTTTAATTGCTTCTTTTATTACAGAATGATGACGTATATATATTTTAATTAATGAATATAGATAAGTAGGCAATAAAATTACATCGATTCGTGATTGTAAAAATATATACGCACATGCGAGTCTGATGATGCTGTGTTGCTTGTCGGTGTAGACATGATCGACACTATAATATTTATATGGTTATTTTGACAATAATTGGGCCACTTGCCACTCGATAACCACCTGTTGCCTTGTTCGATTCAAAAATGTTTAATACTAAATTAAAATGTTCAATGCTCTGGATCTTACGCTAATTAACATCACAGAAAAATTTCGACGAACACACGTATTCGAATCTACTGCCTAACTGGACTACTCAAGTTGTTTCTGCTTGATATTTTTCTATCGGGTGATGAAATAATTGCGAGAGACAAGGACGCGACAAAGACATCTTTGCGTAATCTGTCTTTCCATCGGTCAACAATTTCCAGTATAATGTTCAGGTCGAATGCAAAATATCGCGAATATTATAAAACATTATAATATAGGATATATAATTTTTTGAGGCGGCGATATCGAAATAAAAATCGGACACAAAAATAGTAATAAATCGTACACAATCTCTCTTTGGTAACAGAATAATGGATAAAATTAGTAAAGAATTTTTATGGCAGACGTGACGATTACGTTACACATTACATTATACAATACATGAGTTTTGACGAATATATACGTACGACATAAATATATACGTTATATTTTAAATTTTGAAGAGCCTGAACATTTAAAAAAAGAATATTTACAGCTGACGCATTTGTAAGAACGTAATATGTATTTGATGATTCTTATTCATATGTATAACGTTTATTCTTATCGCTTATTACATATTTACGCGCTTACATAATATAGCCTCTCTAACATCGCGTTTGACGATTTCTTCGGTATCATATGTTTTCTAACCCCACTGATGTACTGCGTATCCAATTGTGCGCAGATGTGATCAATCATCTACATACATAGAATTCTAGAATCGAGGAAGACAGAACCAAAGAGAAAATGATGTCTACCTTTTCAATTTCAACCCTCCATATAGCATGGTGCAAAACCAACATAATTTTTAGCACAGAATAATGTCGTTTGATTATAAAACAACAACGATTTAATCAATAAAGAACTAACTTATTTGCTCTATGACAGAGAGGCTATCCTCTGTTGATGATCTCTTTGCTTTTATTGTCAACAGGTCAATCAGGATAAAGACACTTTTCCTCCAACCTCCTAAACGTCGCGCCAGGTCTCCTGAATCGCGAGACGTTAGAGAGGTAAAACTGTATGCACTCTTCTTCGTAGGAAGCGACATCTTGAGATTGTCGCTGTGAATACATATGCCCCAGACTGGGAAACGATGGTAGAGGTTAGGTCACGGTGCATTATACCCGTGGGTTAGGTATACGAAGTGTTGATGTAAACTGTAAACAGATCGGCGAGTTTGCAATATGATTATATAGTTCGACGATCACGTTTTGCCTCATGATTTTTGATGCATTTAATTTTACACTCCAATGGCAGTTGTGCATCGTGTATTATTTACATGGTTTTACCTTTTAGTATTTCTGGCCCTACTTAATATGAAACTTGAACAGAAAATACAATGGAACTGGTTCATAGTTTTTATCCCAATGTGGTTTTTTGACCTCGTTCTACTCGGTAACGGAGTTTTCTTTATAATTTCCCATTGTAAGAATGGGCGTGTTCGTAATGTGTATTGCGAAGTAAGTTGCATGTAGATAACTAAATTGAAAGGAGAACATGAACTATTTACTTGACATATTTATTCAGTTTCATCAAGAACCAACTTATTATTAAATGTCTGCTATCGTTTGATTTCTCTCCTTGATTACCTTGTAAGTAAAATTTCTATTTCATGAAACTTTTACAAAAAAATATACTTCTAATCGTTCTATACAATTTGTATCAAGTAATTGCAATATTTTGTGTGTAGATGAAAGAATACTTTCATTCGCAGGAATGAATGTAATAAATTTAGTTTATCGATCGATATAGTATACTCTGTTACGAGTACATCGTTTAAAGTCAAAAGTTTCAGCAATTTAATACAAACGATTCTGATGAAACTGGATGTCTGTTACATTTTATGAAAGTTGAATATAGTTTCCTTTTAGGTGTGGTACACGATAGCTGTATTTTTGAAATTAAGCGTTGAGATTTTGATATGCGTCAAATTGGAAGTACCGCATTGGTTCCTACCAGCGAAAGTTGTCCTGGCGCCGCTTTGGATTCTTCTTTCGACATTGGCAGTTTACGTATTTGTTCGGTTGAAATAGCTACATCGGTTTTGATGGGGGCCCAATTCTAGTTGACTCAGCCAGTGAACGATTACAGATTTATCTTATTCCGTTTAAACTTAATTTTGTATTGCCATTAATTGTGTAAGTTGTATTTGTAATACTATATATCTGTGGTAATGCTAATTCATATTGTTTACGTCTCTGACAAATAGATGAACTATTTTGATTATAAAAAGAACATTCAAGACTGCTCGATCGATTACTTATATAGATATACTTGAAAATAAAAGAATAACGCATTGTTACATCTTGTATCTCAAATGTGTATATTATGTAACGATAAAAGGATCGAATGTATACAAATATCGCCTTGATATTGGGTTTTACCTTACATATCGGTGTTTGATCGGCAGTCAAACGAAAGAGTATATAGCATAGTTTCAGATGGTATGGTAGTCACAAGATGCCAATGTGGCTTACTATAAATACACTATTGCACAAGGATGAATAGGACAAAGATATAAATAAATAACTCCGTGGCAGTTTCATTATCAAAGCTTTTCTCGCTAGTCCCTAAGACTGTCATCCTTTGCGAACAGTGTTCCCAATGCTTAACATTAATTTCTGATAAGTGCATTTAGGTATTGTAGTACAAAAACAGTGAGAAGTCGTACAGAGTTATAGGTTGTCGGTTATGCAATATGGTTCATTGACAAGTGACTGCTGTCTGCATTCTTTGTAGAGTAATTGTTCTAGCAACCATCTGTCACGCTTACAACAGGTTCTATGATACAGAATTTTTTACCTTAAAGGTGACTGGAATTAGAATATAATTGTTGTACGATAAGACACGTTAACGGTACAAAACACATTGTCGGTACAGTTGATGGTAGAACAAGTTTAGTCGTGCGATCCTAAAGTACTTACGTTTTCCACAAGCTACTAAGTTTCTTTAATATAATATTCGTGTGAAAATTAAAATATTTAAAGCAAAAACTGTGTGGCTATAGTTGTACATGTCGCATTTAGAAGCGTATACAGAAGTAACATGCAACAGGTAGAACAATCAAGAATTATAAGATAAAGTCTTGTGCGATGTCTATTAACGTCATAAATCTTGTTCGATATTTACGTTATTGACTCGTCAACCGGTACGATTTTCTTTTTCAGATGAACGTAATATTTTTCTCATTAATTTTTTTACCACTCTTATTATTAAAACATGGAATTGTCAGCGGCACAATTACAGTCACGGAAGTTCCAGCCGGCCACTTAGCTGAACTTCCGTGTTTAAGCAGCGATGATCATCATCGTTTTATGTTCTGGCAACTTACCGATGACAGGCGCATTATCGGACCTGGAAATTCTATGGACGAAAATAAGTACAACTATGAGGTGCTAACCGGAACGCTTTATATCAGGGTAAGTTCTAATATTTTTAATTTACGATTATTAAGACCACGAAGATGCATCCATGAGAAATTAATCAACAAATTTATTTCTTCGGCTACATATTATAAAAAAAATGGTTAAAAATTTGGATAGACACCTTCCCGTTATTTTTATAAAATAACATATATTTTATAAAGTAAAATAGTCATTTTTCAACAAGTTCACGTAAGCATACTCTGTTTGAAAAGTAATTTTCAAGTTTAACGAATTCTTGTTTTACAGGGTGTATCAACAGCTGAATCAGGTTTTTACAAATGCATTTCAAAAGGCATATCCGATCATTCTTCCTTCAACATTCACGTTGTTGAGTTAATTGTTAAGAAAGATTGGGAAGATATTTGGGAGAATGACTTTGAGGTACGCTCGAATATTTTAACACCGATAAAAGCAAGTACATAGTCGCTACTTTAAATGATTTGTTTTTTTATAGACAAACTTGTTGCGTGGCATGGCTGCTGTTATGGTAGTAATTGTTGCCATAGCAGTCGTTCTTTTCATCATTACAGTGAAAAGGAGACAAAGTCGTAGATTTTTCGGTATGTATTATGATTATTTAACGTAAAGGAACAGCGAATTGCTTCGACGGTAAAATGATTATTGCTAACAGATTTAGAGGATTCGAGAGATAATTCCCCTGTAAAGTACACACCAAATACCAGCGCTCCTAATGTGCCAACGCCAATATCAGAAGAAAGTGGCTTCGACAATTCAGCTCTTGATGTCGACTTCCCAAGAGTGTTTAAACAAATGCAGAAATGAACAGCAATTTTGTGATACGGTATTACCTTAGAGCTGAATGCTACGGAACGTTAACAAGGGAATACAGTCCATTGTACAAACAATCTTTTTTATAGTAGTTTATAACGTATCGTATAGAAACAAACAATACACGAAGTTGTAATCTCTTCGTCTACGAATGCATCGAACTTTTCATTGCGCTATCGAAAAGCGAAACACGCGAATCTCTTAAGGACATAATTGTAATTAACATCTTCTAGATTAAAGTTACTGTATATTGTTGTATATTATACATATAAATAATTAAATTGTTTACGCAAATTTCGTGCTTTCACAAATTATTATTTCAACAAGTGTAAGAAAATAATATCAATTTTATTCGAACTAGGGGACATATCGCTTTCGCGTCTCATTGAGAAGTACTTGGTGTTGCTTCGTGTGTGGTATTCAGCATACTGTCGTTAGCTGTATCTTCTTCGTCCTCTTCATCTTCCTCTTCTTCCGGCTCGACTTCAGTTTCTAACAATCTTATTTTTCTATTGCTTTCGCTCAAAACAGCAGCCACTTTCCGGGCTCCGCTGACTGCTAGTCGCCTAACAGAGATACCTTGAAACGGTCGTGGCCAATTATTGCTTATGAGATCGGACAAGCTAACTGGATTCTTATCTTGATTGTCAAAAATTCGAGAATGGTTGAGCGGCAATTGTACTAGAAACGACGCCTGGCTATGTTTGTTGAGGACCAACAGACTGAGATACTCTTGTGTGTAGAATTGTAGATCCACAATAGTACCATCCATGTAAGTCTTAGAATATGGTTCTGAAAAAGACAATTTTTATTTATTGCATAAAGATTCGCAGTCAAATTTACAGCGCGTCAACGTACCCGATCGATGATCTACGTCTATCGTGCCCAATCTAAAGTTGAGCGAGATAGGTTCCATAGACGAAGACTCAACTTTGAATAATCGTAATATCTTGTGATCAACGTCGCAAGTCGCTACCAACAAGCCATCATTGTTTGTTGCGATTTGAGAAGACGCGAACGCTATCGACGGTGCCAATGGGATAGTCGAGATAGTGAAATGATCGACCAAGCCTTGATAAGCCTCTCCGAAGACATTATGTATAGCGGTGATCAATTTCGCATGAGACTGCAGTAACGAGAAATTAAGATCTTGTTTCACGATCAACGGGTGATCGCGAAGGCAATGATTTTCATCGAGCATAGCCGCCCATTCGCTTCCCTCGGGAGTTAAACACGTCTGCAGATTCTCGCGTCGTAAATATTGACCTAATTTTTCTAAATTCACTCCTTTTCTGCCGCCAACACCTGGCTCGGTCTTATCGAAGCCACGCAAAAATTCGGCTATAAACGTTAACTCTTGTTGACTGACTCGACTCACTTCGGACGGTATTCTTTCGTCCGTTAGTCTCAAAATGACAACGTACAACCACCTGAAATTAGAATATTTCAATGTCAGAGACATTGTCGGTAGCGCTTTTAACTTCTACAAGATACCTGAAGAACGCTTTGTAGTCTCTCATACTGTGGTCTATTACTTGCTGTATTTCCGATGACTTTGCTAGGAAAGCTTCCGATGCGTGAAGAGCATTCGTTATGATACTTTCATCCGTTAGTCCCAATAATTCATAGGGACCGCCTAATCTCACCATACCTCTCATTTCAGCCAATTGATACACCAATGCCATCCCAACACTGGTTAAATTTTTTAAGACTAATTTCTGTAACGTAATTCACTTTCTATTGCAACTTTTAGCATTCTTGTACACCTTTAATAATTTTCAATCGTTAAATTCTCTTTTGTACCTGAATATTACTGTAGCACATTTCAATGCTATGTCCGAGCTTTTTCAATCCCTTTTCGGTGAGATCTCGCAACAGAAAATTTTCCAAATTTTGCGTTGGTATGCCGATCATTAAAAGTTCCAAAAAATCAGCTGCAACTCCGCCAGGTGGATTTGTTTCGGCGTATCGTGCTAGCTTTTCGTCCATTTCTAACAGAATCGTTTCCCATGCTTCGGAGATGGCCATTAACGTACGCGACAAGTAATCCATCAAGTATTCTACATTAGCTTGAGCTTGCGCTACCTCGCATCGAAATAGAAACTTGTAAAGTGTTTGTTACATTTCGCGACACAATGGTAGTCTATATTATGCAAAGAACCTTTAAGAACGCTATGTTCTGCTCCAGCAGTGGACACCACAGTCTGTTCGCTTTAATGCCACTGTTGTCTTTCCATGTAATCCACATTGGTTTGTCGGATCCGCCGCTAATTTCCAATACTCGACCATGACCCACCGTAATTGTGCCACAGTAGAACATGCCAAATACGAACATCGTAACGTTTCCGTCATCTAAACCAAGCTGTGAAACGCATAATCGATTATAGTAGTCATTTTTCCACTGTTTTCTAAGATTAATGCAATTTCGAATGAACTTACGAAAAGTATATCTAAGGTTTGGAATAAGGATTCCTTGCGCTCGGGTTCCTGACCGAAGCTTCTATTTAAACTTGGTAAAGGTGGTAGATATTCTCCGGTTGGTAGCATATTTGCTTTGCTCAACGAACTATCGTTTACCAGATTCGTGAGAGGCAACCATGTCACGCATGTAATCTCGTTGTGGAAATTCAGCTTTGTTTTATGTATAATATTTTTGTTTTCGATATCCACGAGGCACACAATTTTGGAGTTCTCGTAAGAAACAGCTAAAAGTTTGCCATCCGGTCTCCACGCTAAGTTTACCATGGTATCGATTTCTTCTTGAGGACTTAGTAGCCATACTCTCTGCCAAGTTAATCTATGAAGAGTAACTTCTCCTAAAATGATTGTATATCGAGAGAACGAACGATTCAGAGGTGTTTGTTACAATAAATAATATTCGTTATCAAATAAATAACATATTAACTGTTTGAAAAACTAACCTTTCACATTCGCAATTGCTAGAAGATCCATTTTTGGCGACCATTGCATTTTGGTTACTTCAGCTGGAAGTTGTCGCTCCTCTAATTGTCTCATACTGCCAGCCATTCTTTCGGTTTTTATTCAACTTCGAAGCATCTCAATTCATTAGGACAGATGGCAATTTTTTGAGGTTAAGTTTTCCTGTATATTTAGCGTCCTTTTCGCATACGCGCATATCTATCAGTATCTTTGGAGTATACATACACGATACGTAAATATATGTACCACGGGTGATATATACCATACGCCGTACACCATACATACGTGCGTCGCGCATTATATCAATTATATGTTGACACGCTACTTTTAAATTACGATGAAAATATTTTCAAATCAGGTAAACAATAAAAACTGAATGTTTTCGACGTTTCTGCTTTGAGGAGGAAAGTTACACTTGTTGGTTTTTCATTTTTTACGAGCACAGTTTGCATAAAAAAAATCTGAAAAAATTCTGTAAAATGCGCCTCAGGATCCAAAATATGTCACATTTTTTTCAGAATTTTAGAACGCATCGGAGACCGGAAAATACGCAGAAAAGCGCGAAATATAATTTGAGTATATATATATATGTATACTCGCGGGAAATCTAGAGGGCTGAAATTTTACTCAGAGGGGTTTTTCTTGGTCAGCTTTCGAATGGTTCGATAGTTCGATAGTCATTGAAAAACCTCTAAGGGCAGTTTTGATTAATCGGCTAGGCCCTTTATATATACTCTCATGCAGAAGGAATGCGCCGCTCAAATAAATTGTTTAAACGCAGCCAGAAAGAATTCTGCGAACGCGGTTGTTGGCATTTTGGATTGAACGGAATGAATCGAAGATCGTAGCGGAAATTGCGTTAATGTAAAAATATAGAAAGATATTTTGAATTTTTTATGTATATGTTGATAAGAAATGTTGTTTCAAAAATATTGGGACCACTCGAGGAACCGTCTTTCGAAGTACATTTTAAGCAAAATACTGAAAACGCTGGAGAAGAAAAAGGGAAGAAATTGTTCAGAGTGCGAAGTTTAAAAAATCGGATGACGTTGTTTGAAAACTGGGTCGAGTTGAACTTACTCAGACACTGTCATCCAAGATTGAACTATGCTGCTAGACCCGGTGTTCTAGACTCGGCATCGGTTCGCGAGGGCTGCGGTAAGCGTTAAAACTGGTTCACCCTAAAACCTGAATAACCGTAGACGCCTCGGCCGCGGTCCACGTGGTTCTCAACCGGGTTTGGGGTCGCCTCGTGTCGACGCGTCGCGACGCCGGGCGTCCTCCAGTTGGCTTCGAGCGAGGTCGAAGGGAGTCTATTGTCGATCCATAGTCGATATCGAGGCCGCGGATGGAGCGGCTCAAGAGTAGTCAAGAGAGACATAGAAACAGAGACAGAAAGGAAGACGAGGAAGAAGAGGAAGAGAGAAACGAAGCCGATCGAAGGTTGGTCGCAAAGTTGGAGCAGACGAGGAGAGGAGCGAGGAGCGGTTCGAAGAAGAACGCCACTGGCCACGTGACCCGCCACCAGAATCCGCGGCGTCCGCCGAAAATCTAAATCCGTCCGAGCCGAGAAGAAGAGGCACCCGAACGCGTCGGCCACCGGGACTCGCCGCAAACGCGATAGTCAATAATCGTCTTCAGGGTCCACTGGATCGGCCGGTAATCGTCGCGATCGGCCCGAGATCGAGACCAACCGCGATCTTGATCGCGACTTCCGCGTTCAAACACCCTCTCCCCGATTGGCGAACGGAAGATCCTGATCTCACAAAGCTCACGGCACCAGGAGGATGATTCGCGTCGACGAAACCGACCCGGTTGGCGGTAAGGACTATCATCGTCCTGGGTACTTAGTCATGTTTCCACGTGTATCCTGAGATGGTGGTTCCACGATGCTAGGACTACGAGGAGTTGTTGTGTTCGGTGTAGTTGTCTATTAGGATGTTTGAGTGGTGCGAGCAAAACGGGTCAACAGAGTTTGCTGGTACCACTGTCGTCTTCCTGTGAGATCATTCTCTTTTCTCTTCTTTCTCTTCTTCTCTTTCGATTCGGATTAACCGTGTCTTTTTGGTGACCTTATTTGTTGCACGTGTAGGCGGTGCAGGTAAAAAGAATCAGAAATAATTTGCTGTCGATGATCTTCTTTGGATCCTTTTTCTACCGTGCGACGCGATACATCTTAGATTATGAGTTGCTGGGATTGTTCCAGTCGGAGAAAGTTTCCTGTAGCCGTGTTCTTCTTCTTTGAATTGCGTCAGTGTTCGGCGGAATCGTCTATTAGTATATTTGGGTGGTGCATGCGAAAGAGGTCAAGAGAGTTTGTTGCTACCGTTGTTTTCTGTTTCTTGGACCTACGTTTTCTGCGGAGGCGGAGGAGGTACTGTACAATATCATAGATTATCGAGAACATTTTCCTGTTGGCATGTTCTTCTTTTTCGATTCGGATCAATTGTGTTTCGTAAACTTATTTGTTGCATGTTAAAATTGCAGTCAAAGGAAATCCGCAATCTAGTTACTAGACTGCGGGCCTTGAGACATAGAAATCGGACAAAGTTGAATTTTTTTTATCCATTTTATTTTATTCAGTTTTGTATTTCATTTATCCATTTTCGTCACAATCGCATTAAATTCGTTTCATAATTTCCCACAGTAGCATCTTCATTGTTTCAACAACTGCAAAGATAATAGAACTACCATCGACTTTTTCGGAAAATGTGGTAAATAATCTCTTGATATAGCAATATCTTGTTCCAGTTCGGAACGCGACGATAACACAGATTTCTAAATAGTCGAAGTTTCCGAGGGTCTCGATGATTTCATTCTCGACACGGGGGAGTGGTCGATTCGTGGTTTTTCTTTAAATAAAATCGCTGCAGGGTGATTCACTGGAATCCGGGTCGATGAAGGGAACGTTCAACCGAATATTTGGTATGTTCGAACAATTCGAGCAAGTTCTCAGTTTCGTTGTTCCAACTGGAGGTCGCCGCGTCGCGCCGCGTCGCGCCGCGCCGCCGTTCCGCCAGGCAGCTGTCTCGTACAAAAGGGTGAAACGAGGTCGTGGCCGCGAGAAGCTTCCGCTTTTTTCGACGGCAATTCAACGCGTTTACCGCCGAACGATTCCATCGAAAAATCTGCTAGCTCAAAGTAGAACAGAAAACTTGAAAGTCAAAATCCATCGCTAGCCCGGAAAAGTCAAAAATCACTAAATATGAATATACACGACCGTCAAAAATGTTTTGGTTCGCGTGGTTCCCTCGTACACCAAAGATCACCGAAAAATAGACGATTAACAAGGTGTTTGATTACACGAGCCGGTGTCGCCGGGCAGAATATCCACGCGTGTCGCGATTCGCGATGGAACGTCACCGGAAATCACTGTCTGTAAAGGGAAACGAGTCGAGTTTCAGCGCAATCAGCTTCCATTCCCATCGTCTGTGTTTTCTCCAATCGCGATCCGAATTTTTACGAATTGTTTTCAATATTCTTCCGCCTTTAGCGCGTTAGACGAATTTGACAAATTTTTTGTGGTGTCAAAACAGAACAGGACTTTCTATGAAAGATGAAATATTAGGTGATCCTATAAAATATCGTTTACCAGTTTTGTTTATATATGGAAATGTTTCTATCGTGTTCCGATCACGCAATTTTAACGAGAGAAAATCTGACGAGATTGTTTGATTTATTTTTCAGAGATCGAGCCGAGCTTTCCCTATCGAGATGTGACCATTCGGCGAGGCATCGATTTCAAGGATCACTATAACATCCAGTCTGAGATTGGCCGGTGAGCGTTCAATTTTTCTGATATCGCGATCTCTGACATTATGTTTTAATTGAAATCGGGGAAGAGAGCAAATATTGTATGTACAAGTATAAGTCTTCCGACTTCCGCGCATTAATTACGGTCGCGGTCGACCAATTGGCGAGATTCGCGTTGTCGCGAAATAACGCGAAAAATTCGCACGATGGCATTCCGCGACTGACGTACTTACGTACGAACGTGCGATACAAGCCCTGGGGATGGTTGTTTATGCACGACCGAGCTCGATCATTGCAAATATCGCGGCGCGGCGAGCCGCAGGTCTGGCTATGCTGTTTCTGAATTTGTCACGATATGCTTGCTAGCGTTGCGCAATAATTATACAAGTTGCTCCGATACTTCGATACGTAACCTTAGAGGAACGGGAATAATAATTAATCGCGTAATAAATTGCGAACATCTGCAAAAAAGATTGCCAAATAAAAATGCTATTGGCAAGAGTACCGCATTCAAAATTCAGAACAGAACTATACTAAAATAAAAGGACAGACAGGATTTCATTTCACCTGTTAATTACCAGCTGCCCTTATTCCGAATAATTACCTCAACTTATCAAGATGATTAGAGGAAAAGAGAAGCTGTTTCTTGCAATCGAAAAAGACAATTTTTATTTCGTATACAAACTAGCGTAGTCTGTTAAGTACCATGTAGTCGTTCGCAAAACTGATCATTTGGAGAACGACAAGCTGAAAGATCAATCGAGTGGAGGCTTTAGGCTGTGTTTGGCGATCATGTTTTTAGCATCGGGAATGCGGATGGTAGATCTCTTGCATCGACAAAGGGGAAGGAAAAGTTTTGGAACCTTGACGTATTTACACCTTCCGGCGAACTGTAACCGTAGTATTCTCGTCTTGTTTACATCGTAGTCTTTCGGTTACTATGCGTGGCCGCCATTATGAATGAGTCTTGGACTTGAATGATCCCGCACGAGGCAGCTGTCCCTAATGAATCTACATCTATATTAGAATAAGCCAACACGTTTTTTGGATCGAGCTTTACTTTCCATCTTCCATTTGTTAAAACATTACTTCGCTGGCAGGGACATGTAATATTTGATTAGCTCATTTTAAAAACGACACAGTTTTAGCTTTCGTCTAATGTATACTTAGCGAATTAATATTAAAGATTCCTCGATAGTTTCTGGATCGAACCGTGCGATAATCGTACCTGTCGATCAAGGGCAACCATTGACAATCGATCGGTTCACTAATAGTTTGTCATTGGCATTCGGATTTTACCTTTGGCATCAGTCCATTCGTCGATACCCTTGTTCGCGCTCCTGACGCACGATCGCTATTGACGATGTCTCGGCATTCTCTTCTCTCGATTAAAAATAAAAATTCTGCGCGTTGTATTAATCTGCGAATGTATCTTGCGTGTAACAACGACCGAACTGGTAAACTAATTCTTATCTCTTTTCCAAAATAATATCTCGAAAGTTGTTCGGAACGATGACCTTGATAACATATTTCAAGGTTATTGAAATCTATTTAATTTCTGTTTCTTACAGCGGAAACGAACATTTTTATTTTGCATAAAATTCCGCAATAGCATCGAGTGCTTTAATCGTGCGAGCACTCACGGTATTCGGGGGCGTCTGTTCCGGAGGCATGACAGCCAGAAGGCCGGCAGGCCAGAAGGTCAACAAGCGGAATAACAGAGTAGAATGGCAGGATAACCGATGCCAATAGTAAATCCGACACACGTATGGCCGGTTTAGAATGAAAATTCCACGCCGGTTAAGATTTCGCGGAGAGCCAACGGTTCATTCATCTTCGAGGATTCGACGAAAACGCCTCCAGCCGTGAATCATTGGCGTTAAACGGATCCCAACAGTTCGATGTTCAAACACCCACACTGAATCACTCGCCGTCGCCGTCTTCCGATTCCGATACGTCAACGGGTTCCGCAATTCCGTTAAATCATTAAATCATGTTTTCCAATTAAACCGCCAACGCGCCGCGGTCCTCCGCCAATCATATTTCCCGTGTTGGCCGACGTCCATAGGCTGCGGATTTCGCGTTAGTCACGCGCGGGACAATTGCGATCCGAGCTGCGGTTCTTCAAATATATCGCAATACGAACAAGCAGCAATTTTCCTAAAATTTCATTATTTCAACGTTTTAATATTTTTCAATATTTCCAGAAAATTTCATTGGAAAATGTCGAAAATTGACATAGCGATGGCCCAAAACTCAAAGGATTTTATTCTTCTCAAAGGAAAGGTAACACTTTCATAATGACACAGCTCAAAAACTATTTATCCAATTTACATTACATTTTACAGAATATATTCGAAGTTTTCGAGTCGCTGCGATACGTGCCTGTTTTTCAAATTCCATAGGTTCCATGATATCAAACTTTTTTTGATTGGCCTCGACGTTAGCGTCTTCTCGATTTCTGCAAATTGAAACGGGAGATCTGAAATCCGTCGTTCCGACGCAACGGGACGCGACGCGCGACGCGCGACGGATCAGGTTGTTCTGATCGTTCGCGATAACGTCGGAATGCAGACCGCATTCCATCATAATCAAGGTCTCCGTCTCTGCGCATCTATAAATAATGCATTTTTCGAAGCGACTGGCGCTTGCAGCTCGAGACGCTCGACGCCGAGCGTCGAGACGCTCTTGACACGCGGTTCTGGTCGAATGTCGGCACGCGCACCTCGACGAACATTCGTTTGCACCCTAAAATCCATTCTCCCTGGTTCGACGCACCCTAACCTGGCGCATCTGCTCGCGCTAATCCGAGGAAATTATAAATTTCAAAAAATGTTACAATGAATGAATAAACTGTCACGAGCCAAATAGAATTAATCGATACTCCACGAATTAGCGTACGCTAATTCAGAAAGTTCGCCGGCAGTGGTCCGCGGAAAATGTTTAAGTAATTCCGAGCACGTGAGTCGAGTTGGACGCTTCGTTCGATTCGTTTCAATAAATTCCGTCTAAATAAATGCACTGTCATGGGCCAATACCGAGCGAACGAAAGGTCAAGCGTGTTTGGCCGCGCTCGGCGTGTCGAGGGAGTTTTTTCATCTTCCGGATCATAAACTGTTCCGTTCTGTCTTCTCTTACGATTGTAGTTGTCGATTAGTCGAAGTTTATGCGGTTTACGTAGTCAGGAATAAAAAGAATTCAACGAATATTTACTATACAAGCTCGGATAGCAAGACGAAGGGATATCGCTGCACGGTTACGCTGACAGATGTTCCGTTTTGACGATTCGTTTCGGCGCGGCGACCCTGTTGTCTATATGGCCTATGCCTATGCCTATGGTATGCTCTACTAACTCACTGACTCACTAAGTTGGCGTGGTGACAGCCGCGATACACGTTTCACCGTTGCGTTCTAGCAAGCCAACGAGGCAGCTGGCACTTCCTCCATCTTTTGTCGCTGTTCGCGATCATTTTTTCTTGTCCATGAAAATTCCTCCCGTCAAGGTTGAAGAGTGACGTCGCCGTTTGCTCGTCGCAGCGTGAAACGCGCGAAATTTATCGTTCGAGACGATACCGGGCTCGTAACACATCCGCGCGAGCGGAAAAGAAACGAATCGAAGATGCTCTAACGTTCGCAAAATCGTTTCGTCGCGATATTTAGAACAGAACGGAATTCGAACGGCGAAAAGGTTTCGGCATTTTCCATGTTGCGCGCACGTTCCTTGGCACAACAGAACAGATCCAAGTCGGAGTTTGTGCAGCTGTACAGATTTGATCGTGTTAATCTTAGATAGAGCCGGTTTAGGTCTGTATTGTTGCAATACATCGTATTGTTCGTCGTATTGTGCGCCTCGAATTCCACCGCGGAAGACGCGCGATCTTTCTTCTATCTCTCGTCGATGACGATTCGAATTTCTCGCTTTTGTCAGCTCGTTTTGACGAGACCGTTGAAATTTTCAATTGGTTGGAAAGTAAATAGTTATCGAGTCAATTATAAAGCTAAATACAATTTTATGACTACATATTATCTTTTCCTCTGATGAAAAATAATTAGCGGTAACCGAAGAACAGGTTTCGATGAAACGGGATTGTTACGATTTCCAGAGGTAAATTTGGCACCGTTTATCGATGCAAGGAAAAAATAAGCGGGCTGATGCTCGCCGTGAAGGTGGTGAACACCTCGAAGAAGGAGGACAGGCGGTCGGTCGAACGAGAAGTCGAGATTATGAGGAGGCTGCAACATCCCAGACTGATCCAGCTGTACGACGCCATCGACACTGGGAAGCAGATATACGTTATTTTGGAACTGTAAGCTCTTAATGACCCTACCACGCTAGATCCATCGGATCACAGACTATTTTCGTGTTTCAAGGATCGAAGGTGGTGAACTCTTCGAGAGGGTGATCGACGAGGATTTCGTGTTGACCGAACGCAGTTGCGCTGTCTTCATGCGACAGATCTGCGAGGGCATCGAGTTCATTCATCATCAGAACATACTGCACCTTGACCTCAAGGTAAACATTTTCAACCCTCGTTAGTTTTTCAGGATTAAGAATTCACTCATTTATTATTATTAGTGTCAAATGATTCGTATCTTTCGCGAAACAAGCATTTATTCCTCCGATAAAATTATTTTCCGAATCGTAGAGAATTGTATGCGCCAGTGAAATAAGCGATGGCAACCGATCACATTAACCGATCAAGAAATTGTAAACAGGAAGATCTTGAAACAGAAGAGTTGAAAGTTGCCAAGAGTCGATTGGATTAACCTATCGTTTTTGGCAACGACGGTTGTTCGCGCCTCGTCCAAAGCTTGATAATGGACATATACATAGAACGAGATATAGTTAGATTTGATTCACGCGCGTTAATTAAGACGAATTTACAATGAAATCTTAATCTCCCAATTCAGAATGAAATTTTCAACCGAACGTAGCAATTATTCGCGAACGTGTTAAACAGTTTTCTATTATCTTTTTTTTAAGAACAATTTTTCTATTTGTAGCCGGAGAATATACTGTGCTTGACCAAAGAGGGAAACAGGATTAAAATCATAGACTTCGGCCTGGCGAGGGAGTACGATCCAAAGAAGAAGCTGCAGGTTCTATTTGGCACGCCCGAGTTCGTTGCACCGGAAGTCGTAAATTTCGATCAGATTGGTTACGGTACCGACATGTGGAGTATAGGCGTGATCTGTTACGTGCTGTAAGTTTACCCTCGACTTAAACCTATTTCTTTAAAAACACGTGATCCCTATTACTCAGCCTTTTTGCAAATTCACCCTTTTTTACGGTCGGCGATTTTTATTCGTTCTCCAACATGCAATTTTTCATATTTCTAAATTCGACAAACGTTTGTACCGTTTCGCGTCCTATCCGTACATTTTTGTTTCCACTGTGTTTTATATTTCTCCTACTCATTTTCGTCATAAAAACTTTTAAATGCAAGACAAATTTTTCTCGATGCTCCGATTCGCAGATTGTCCGGATTGTCTCCGTTCATGGGCGACACGGACATCGAGACAATGGCGAACGTGACCATAGCGAAATATGATTTCGACCACGACGCTTTCGCAAACATCTCCGAGGACGCGAAGGACTTCATCCGGTGTCTCCTCACCAAAGACAAAGAGTACGTACCTATCGCTTGTTATTTTCGATGCGACGCGACGCAAAAGTGATTTGTGCAAAAATATCCGCGCGGCTAGTACGTCACCGATGTTGTGACACCGATCGACAGGTGTCGAACGGACGGACCACCGCGCCGCGGCTTTTTTGCACAAGATTAATAGAAGATGGATTTTTGCACGATGGCGAACGGCTCAGATAATGGAGATCGCAGCGTAGCTAATAGACAGCGTGCCAAGAAAACTCGGACGGAACACTCGAGACGCACCTGCTCTGTCATAAGAAATATAACCTGCGGAAACAATAAAATAGTGAATTGTTCGTTATCTGAGCCATCGTATCCACATTTGCGACTTTTCGCGTTGATTCTTCGACTTTCTCTCTCTCCTTTTGTGCCCGACTAGTCCCCGAGCCCCGAGAATGCTTTCTTCATCCCCAACATTTGTTCGCTCTCTGCTCGAATCGAAACGAACTAGCAAACTAATTGAAAAACGAAAGAAAAAGAAAAGAAAAGAGAAAACCGGAAATCCTCAAAGAATTTCAAAGTTTCAAGTGTGAAAAGTGCGACGACTAGAAAACTCTCTCTCTCTCTCTCTCTCTCTCTCTCTCGCTTAGCAACTCGGAACTGCCGGTTAAAATTTACAATTCCATAAAAGAGGGAGAAAAATCGCTGATTGCCGTTTGTTCGCAAGCAATCCGACGGGGTTCGGCTGCCTCGGAAAAATATTCGCAAAAACTGACGAAGACGGATGGATCTAAAGCAAAATGCCCGGACGATCCATCGATCGTGTTTCATCGATAGATCGGTTCCGCTGTCTATATACACGCAATACGCACCCTGCACGCCTTCCACCTCACCATCCGCACTCACACTTCGAGAAAGTACAAAGCTGTAGGTTGCCGAGCAAAATCAAAATCAAAATCGAAACAAAACATGAGAGAGTGAGAGAGAGAAAGCAAGAAAAAGATACGAGAGAAAAACATGGCGGTGCTCACGAGGCAGCTGAATCTTTCAGAAAACGAATGTCGGCCGCGCAGTGCAGGGGGCACTGTTGGTTGACGAGAAGGCCGAGCAAGCAGCAGGCTGATCAAAAACCAACATTCAAACCTGAACCGGTGAAGCAGATTCAGCAGATTCCGCAGATCTCGAGGCTGCTGGCTAACAACGGTATAGAGGAATTGGACGTGACCAAGGACAACCTGAGGCTATTCGTCGAGCGCTGGAGAGAGCACCCTCACAGTCCTTACATGATCGAATTACCTCAGTTGGGTGCTTCGAAGAGCAACGATCTCGAAGAATTAGTGTCCCTGCAGGGTCAGAGTCCGTCTCCCTGTGCCAGCATCTGCAGCACACCTTCGGAAACTACGGAGACTCCGCCTCAAGACAGTCACGGTTACCTGACAGTGCCATCGTTCAGTTTCGAAAGAAGAGCTTCCGAAGGAGTCTCGTCGGAGAAGTCACGCAGCGACGCAGCTAGTCAGATAGTCCTCGCGGAGGAGATCATCAAGCTATCCGAACATCTGAGGTCCATAGCTATGGGGACCTGTCCGAAGACTAACGAGGAGCCGGATAATAAGAAATCTGGTGAGAACGAGAAGAAGGTGAAGCGCAACGGTGTCCATCCCAGGAGCAACGGACTAGCTCAGGATAGTTCGCAGTGTAACGAGATCACTCAGAAATTGTCAAGTATAATGAGACACAGGAGGCTAAACGGGACCACGTTCCACAGCAGCCGCAGTTTCGATAGGTATTCGGAGACGAACGCTGCGAACGTGTTCGCGCCGTTCAAAAAGTCGAAGAACGAAGGTAGGAGCTCGGTGACGAAGGACGAGAGGATGCGCCAGGAAGAGGGGGCTAAGAGTCTCGTTTCCGAGTCGGAGAGTTCGGGCAGTTTCGGGAGAACCAGGATACTCAGCGATGGCGAGATCGATTTGACGCCACCCTGGAGGCGTCCCAGGGTGAAACATGTTTTTGGAGAGATTAGTAGAGATGTTCCACGGATCTCGGAGCTCCAGAACGTTCATAAGAGCTTGAACCTGGACGAACCGACCAGTACCAAGGATCTGCTGCTACATTTGTTGGAGGAGTGGGACGAAGTTGCGACCAGGCCTTCCGGCGTAGGCAGGAAATCGGTTAGCGCGGATTGGTGCGGGGAGGAATCGGTCGCCAGGAAGACCATGAATTCTTTGGCAGAGTATTTTCAGTCGAAACAACAGAAATCGAGCTCTTCCAGTGTCGCTACTGCCACCCCCAGTTCGATACATCGTTGAGGAAGTTTGGGTGCGGAGGGGTGATCAAGATCGAACGAAGCTTGCGACTGTGGATGATTCGATGAGTTCTGGGAACGCGTGGGAGCGGTACGATTATGCGTTTTGGCTAGGTTTCCGGGTTGGAGATCGCGGGGAGTTCGGGGATCGGAGTCGTTCTCCGAATTCCGTTGGGTTTCAGTTGTTTGGATGAATGTCTTCTCGAATCTCCGGATTTTCTTTGGTTCGTCAACAGCGTTTTGGAGAACGATTTTCGGAAGTCTGACGAGTACTTGTCTAGATGGAATCTTTGTCTTTCCTCTGGTCCGTGGACATTTGGACATCTATTTGAAAAGCGGATTTTAGAAGAGCGACAAGCAACAAGCATTGATTTTGGTCGATCGTGTCTGCGACGTGCGACGGGACGGTCGTGAAATGTGGATTGTTTCGGTATTTTTCTAGATCGGAGGGAAGGGCGTGGTGGAATTGCTGGTTGAATTTCGATGACACATCGAGAATCAGTTTTGTTCATTGTGTATTATAAATGTGCATGCGTGGATGTATGTATTGTTTCTATTCTAAGCTAAATTATGTAATAGTCACGTGTGCGCGACGATCTCTCGTGCGGATCACATCGGGATCACATGTCTGTGCATGTATCATTGTTTCAATGTATTATTTATATTATATATTTAATATAAAAGACCATGAAACGTGTGTTGTCTACTGTTTTCTTTCGCAATGTCCTTACGTAGCTAATCGACTTGGGAACGAAAAGTTTCGTTTACAATGATCCGAGTGCGAAATGTTCCGAATTCCGAATCGAATGAACGCAGGTTTGACAATTTCAATTTGAGTTTCCCCGCTCTACATTCTTCCAATTTAATAGCGTAATTATATCGAGGTTCGAGTGATTCGACGATTATTCTGCTTCAGGAGAAGACCATCGGCAGGTCAGCTGTTAGAGCATCGATGGCTGGAGGCTGCTCTGGAGAATCCGATCTGCAAAGACCGATTAAAGCGTTACGTGATCAAGAAGAGATGGGTCAAAGCAGTGAACACCATACTCGCGTTGAAACGCATGGGCGCCCACCTAGATTTAGAATTAGTTTAATAATCTATTCTTAGTTGGTGAAAATGTGTGAACGTTTCGGCTAGACACGTTTGACGAGCACGTTAGCGTAGAACAATTTCTAAGCGAGACACTATAAATCTGCGAAGAGCTTGGGCTAAACTCACCATTTCACAAGTATTAATATCTTCCACTATGTTTAACGCCGTTTTAACGAAACCGCTCGACAAAAAGGCTTGCATCGCATTGTTTTCCTTGTTCTTTTAGCGAGTAGGTTGTTTTGTATTTTCTAAAGATTGTTGGTGAAAGACCAAACACAGTGTCTCGATATATACGCGCTGTAACGTGCAACAGTATTATCAGCAGATTGGCATTGCTGCGCCGCGTTCGCGCCGCGATGATCAAAATAATTCCAAAGCTACAGTTGCCTCGGAAAGTACATAAGCTAACGATCGCGATTTCTCATGAAATTCAAATGATTTGCGTACAAATTAATTCGCTGCTCTTCCTTCATCGGTTTATCGTTCAAACAGGGTGTTGAATATTTAAATTTTTATTCGAACATAGCGGCTAATTAATTTTACCAGAAATTATATGATAGTTAGCTGATCTTCCGAGGCGACTTTAGATCGACGACGGTCAACTACCGTAGAATCTTGTTGTTTTATAACCGAGTATATATAGATGTAACTCGTTTAGCGTGTTATTTTCTGAAGGGATACCGACGTATACTTCCGCTTAGCGTTCTAATATTTTACTGACAATCGCGACGAGAACGATTAACGCGAACACAGTCGTTCGCTGTGTAGCGAAACGCGTGGTTTGAACTCTAGTAATCGGTTAGATAGGTGTGCACACGATTATTTATAGGTATCGTAAGAGAACAGCATCGATTTGCAATCGTCAATTTCTGCGAATGATTCTCGAAACTGTAAATTTTTATGAATTTATGGAGAGTAAACGTAAAATTATTTTTTACGCTACTTTTAACAATCGATGGAGAACATTTTTATTTTTGCATATATATAATAATTCGCAGTCTACTTACCGTAAACCACTTAAAATTAATTATTAATTTCGATCTCGTGGAGCTCGAGAAATATTCTAATCCAAAATGAGTCTTCCTGTTGAAAATTGTACAAATTTTGATCGAATGAAGCTCTTTTGAGCGAACAATTTGCTAAACTTGTAAACAAACGTATTTTGTAAATAAATATAGTTTTAACAAATGATTTTTAAGCTTATAGATTTTGTTCTCCGGATCAAGTCATTAATGTATTCAAATTATTCATAAGTATGTCTACTCTCGTCTATAGCGAATAGAAGCGATCAGGATCGTGGAGGGGTGGGTGTAGACGACAGACAACAGGTGGAACTATGTATATCTATTAATATAGTCGAAGATCGTGCTCCGCTCGACACTGTAGAAGACTTTATTTAAAGGCACGACTGGCGCGCAACACGCGTGTATTTACATAATACGAATTCCGATCGCGCGCGGCCCTCGTAAATCCGCGATTCGCGCGCACCCCCAGTACCCAGGAATTGCCAGGAATTTCGAGTTCGAACGCGTGCAAGTATATTTCGCTCTCTCGGTCCTCGGTGGCGTCAAACACGACCTTTCGGCATTTAGTACGGTCGTTACAGATGGTCGGATTCCCAGATACGTTCTCGTCTCACGTCCAAGAAATGCCGAGTGCAAATTGACCGTGATCCGGTTGCCATCGTACGCGCAATTTACTTCTCGCAAACGAGGGACTATAACTTTTCTAACGAGGCTAAGGACTTTCGGCGTTTATGCCAAAGTTTAATTGCTCCCATACGAATCTACGAAGACGGTACATACTAACGTATATTCCTTTACAATAACGACAGGACCAAACTTGTTCGGATTTCATAGGATTTTTAAGAAAATATTTCTATAACTTGACGAATTGTAAAAGAAAAAGTCCAACGGGAACGCCAACGAGAACGAGAGTATCTCGTCGGTAGCGGAACTTTTAGCGACGTCGGTATTTCAGATCGCGATACAACTTTTCTAATCTTTCAAACGGTTTCTCAATATCTCCCATAGATAGCAGCACTATACGGTAAACAAATTTCTCTCAGTTTTCCAATATATCGTGAGAATACGAGGAAACTCCTAACCGTGTTACAATTTATTTAACTTTTAAAACTGTTGTACAATAGCGTAAACGTTAAACAGTGAAATATTTCAATTGCCAGTTGCCAAAGTTTCGCGCGATAGTTCAAAATCATTATTCCCAACTGTTTATAACCTCATTCTGATAAAGATGGTAAGTAAAGACCGGTTATTTAAAATATAACAATGTCTCAGAAAAATTTTAATGCACTTTAAAACACATAACAATAATTTGTTGTTTCGATGCGATCGCTTCGTTGCGAAGCGATGCGTAAATATTCTCTAAAGTATTATCAACTAGAATTAGGTTATATTTACGTGAACATTTGTTTGAATTTCAGGCAGATCCATTGCAGAATTGGAGTCCGTATGCCAAAGAATACGATCCTCTGAAAGCTGGCAGTATCGATGGAACAGACACGGAACCACACGATAAAGCTGTCAGCCGTGCGATACAGACGCACTATGAGCCACCGCACGGATTGAAATCCAAACCGGAAAGAACATTATTTGTAGCTAGATTTGGTCCAAAGATCACTAAATACGATTTGAAAGATGTATGGATTTCATGTTTCAAACCATCAATAATATCGTCTGCATATTAAACATTAACAAATTCAGTTTTTCTGCAGGTACGGGGATGTTCTATCGGCGAGAGTTATAGTCGACGTTGTAACCGGCCTGTCCCAAGGTTACGGATTCGTAGAAATGAGAAACGAAGACGAAGCTAGAAGAGCGGTGAGACGTAGCGTGGATACCGCTTTGAGAGGCTATAAAATTTTCGTCGATTACGAGTGCAGTCGTTCCATGAAAGGCTGGAAACCAAGGAGACTCGGTGAGCCATGCTTTAAATCGCTTGGAAAAGTGTTATTTATTAAATATGTGTTATATTTACAGAGTCTGTAAGTTTTATTTATTATTTAGGCGGTGGTTTTGGTGGCAAGAAAGAATCTGGACAGCTGAGATTCGGAGGAAGAGACAGACCTTTCAAGAAACCAATTGTACCGAATATTATCAGACACCATAAATGAAGTGCGTTCAATAATTTTACGGACATTACCGTTTTATATATTTATTGTACATAAGAAATTGTTCTAAGAAGACTAAATCACAGCTGTTTAAGTACATATAAGTTCTCAAGAATTAATTTATAGACTGTAATTGAAAAGATCATATTACATCGATAAAATCAGCAGTTTGAATAATACAACATAATGTGCATTTAGTAATTTAGTTTTGCTGATTTGTCGAGCGTTTAGTTTATCGTACGCTAATAGCGGCAAGATGGAGCAATTTGAAATTACCCTAACAATATCATTGTAGCGCACCTGTACCCGCTGAAAGCTGTACATGCGAACCGTTTTAATTTTGAGTGCGATCCAATACAAATATTTAAGACCCGTATTTTCTCATGCGTCTTCTAAACTGAAACGGAGTGACTTTGGTATACATATTATAAAACAGAATTGTTAGCTCACCACCTCTGTCCCGTACTAGAAATAATCATTTTCATCATCAAATAATCAACAGCATTTTCATCGTAAAACCGTTATAGCTTATAAAAAGTCATCGTTTCAATGTTACAGATACAATAAATTTTCAAGAAACAATGAAACATTTTTTTTGTTCATACCAGGCGTTCTTCGTGAAATCGTACGAGTAAAATATATTTTGTCGTTCTTTTTTTACTCGAGTTATATTTGAATTTTATCGATGCACACCTTCTAAAGTTTCCGCTACTGATGTCATTCGGTAAATTTCGGAAGAAATTTATTTTTTTTCCCTTCGGATTGCGTAAATTTTGGCCGACGCCAAATCGTCTTGGTGACTTATTTTCTCGAGTCGGTTTTCTATATTTACAAAACACATCGGAAATGAAAAGTCTTTCCGAAATAAAGTGTAAGAAAAACACGATCTAATTATATATATGTAAAACAAATAGACAAGTTTGTTTGAAGGGAAATGTTGCACAAAATTGTTCTCAGATCATATCAAATTTTTATTAAACACAATGTATTTTCCTTAATTTAACTTCTGTGGTCTACTTAACGTCTTAATTTAACTCTGTATTAACTCTTTGGCATATTATTTTATTCTGTAGGAGAAACAAGCGCAGCCAATTATGAAATTATGAAATTAATATAAAATGTTACAATTTTTTAAACAATATCTAGTATTTATTTCGCAGATCGTAATTCTATCTGTCCGGAAGAACTCGTTAATTCAATCACCGAACCATTTCGAGATATCCAAGACGTAGCTATTTCCGTTAGCCCCAGTCAACAATTTAACTCGTTTTCTCCGAAATTAATAAACGCATCAGCGCAGCGGTTAATGGCTTTCAGCGAGGTACTAGCAACATACAGAGGGATACCATAACTGATTTGATTCGATTAACGGGACCTAGTTCCATTTTGATCGAACCAATGTTGGAATGTTTTCCTTGGTTGATCGGTTACAAAATTCTCCCACTCGTGTTGCTCGGCAACAACCTTGATGTTGAAACAACATTGTTCTTCGAAAATATATTTTGAGGAAGCGAATAAATTGCTGGAATATTTATCAGCATAAGGGTCAGCAGTAAGGGGGCAAGAGGACAAGGAAGGGATCGAAGGAACAGGGGATTAGGGGATTAGGGGATAAGGGGATAAGGGAGATAAGGTGTTAAGAGGTAAAGGGGCGAAACGCGAGAAGCTAGAAACTAGAAGGGGAAAGTTAGAAGCGATTAATCTGCGATCGCGACTGTGATCTCGGTAGCCAAGGTGTCGGAGGTTTCTGGCGCGGTGTGAGCCGACGTCGTCAGCGTCTTGGAACTTTATACTGTAGCGTCGCGGCGCCCTCTCTGCGGCGCGACCCCCTCCATATAAGGAGCCGCCTCGTGGTCCGGCGTCGGCCACGCGGCCGAAGTTTCAGCCTCCAGGCTGCCTCTGATAAGGTAGCCTCCTTCTTCGACGTCTCGCAGCCGCCTCCGGCATCGCCAAGGTCTCGAGGAGAGCCAACCCACATTCGTTTATCGCGGCTCCTATTTCGTCGTCGCCTTGCGTCGCGACGCCTCGTTTTGCCTCACCCTCGCCTCATCCTCGCCAAACCCTAGCATCGGCTCTCTCGGACGCTGCTCCCGTTTTCACAACACAACCCCGTGGCTCCTGGTGCTTTTTTTATTCACGGACACAGCAACTTCTCCTACGCTCGCAAACATCGTCCAACGAGATCTCGAGCGAGGATTTCCCTCTGCAGCGAGTTCATTCATATTCGCTCCTTTTCACGCATTATTCGCGCTGGTCGCGGTAAAATGGATCGTGCTTAATGGATTTTAATGGAATCGCTAAACTTCCGATTTACGAGTTAACTATTTCGAGGTGCCATTTAATCTTCTAGATCAGCTACGCCAGAGAAATTGTTCATGCCAATTGGTTTCTCTCGTCCATCCTTTGCCTTATTACGTCGAGTTCAATTTTATTATTATTTAATTATGGTAATCTAAATGTCACATTCTTTGATATACTAGCAATTATTATAGTACCTACGTTATACCATTCTCGTGTTTTCGAAAATGATAAGATAAGGCAGCATCGGTGACGGCAGAATGGCGTCATGTCAGCGGCCGCTAACCGCGAAAATTCGCATGACGTCGCAGTCACGTCACTCGTCGTTATAGCGCTAACGATTTCGCGACCATGTGCGTTTGGCTCTGCTCAACGCTGATTACCGTCTAGCATAAAGCGATTATCGACAATTCTGCTGTATCTTGCTTAATTTATCTTTTGTTATTTAATCGCTTATTCGCGTGTCTCGGGTGGGCTTAACCCTCTCTGGTTCACAGTGGTGCGGGGATAGCATGCCAGTGACACCGAAAGATTATGGTCGATTAATTTGTCAC
This sequence comes from Lasioglossum marginatum, assembly GCA_028455795.1. Classification (NCBI taxonomy): domain Eukaryota; kingdom Metazoa; phylum Arthropoda; class Insecta; order Hymenoptera; family Halictidae; genus Lasioglossum; species Lasioglossum marginatum. Next base: position 217,506 of record CM052267.1, on the reverse strand, counting down.
CATCTTTAATTAACGATGCTCGGCGAAAAATCGTTTCTCGACATGCCTTGAGAGCGTGACCCGCGACATTATTTTGAAATTTCATAAAATAATACTTTATCGCTGCGGATTTTCATGGAAAATAAAAATTTTACTTACATCGATAACTATGTTGTCGTTTCGAGTGTCGCGCATAACTGTCGATTAAAGGAATCGCGTCGAGCAAGTTGTTGTGATTGCTGCCACGCGAGTATATTTAGTGCGTTGTCGACGGCGCGGTGGTGGTAGTAGGGTGGGTAAACTTAAATACGAAATGGCCACAGGACAGATGTAATCTAGCTGTATCAGCATCGGAAATAACCGAGAGCCGATCTGCCGCGTTTGCCACCGGGTTCTCTACGCGCGCAACAATCGCATTTCGAATTTCCAAAGGCAGAAAAGTTGGTCAACGCAACGTTCGCGTTCGCTCGCGTTCGCGGTACGTTCGCGTGCCCCACTTCGACCGTAATTAGGTTACCGGAGTAAGATAAACAAAGATGAGGCGAACCCGTTGCCTCGCAGCGCAGAAGAGACATTCCTCGCTGCATCTCGTCGCGTCGGCGCGCACACCCGTGAAAAAATTTTAATTAAATCTTGAGAGTCTATCAACTTTGAAGGAACCTGAACTTTTTATGGCGTTACGCGCATGACGCTCACGGGACTTCGGTTTTACGATCTAGCAAGATCCAGCGAGATCCGGTAAGATCAGCGATCTCGTCGACGGCGAATGGCCGCCGATGTCCACTAAGATTCACGATCATCCCCCAGAACTTTTAATTAAACTGTAAATGCCTGAGCCTCCGACGATTTAGCTCGCTGTAACCGAATTTATTCGAGTCAGGACGAAATGCGTTCATAGTCATTCGAGGAAGAAGAAACAGAAATTCAATAAAAATGATGTTCCTCGTTAACAATTTAAACGATCGCGCAAAAGAAGAAAACAAAAACTATCGAATCGAATAAACTAAAAAAGAGCTACAACGGTGAAAAACAATCTCGGGGACCACAGAATAGCTGCTTGGAAAATTCCGGTTTTTCGAAAAAACGGCTATCCTGTTAGTTAGGAGATCGCAGACGCAAGATTTCATCTTTTACGATCCTCCGGATCGTGCTCTCTTATCGCGGATTCTCCTGGAGTACTCTTCTCGAGACTCGAGGGTTTGGTGGAAATTTCCGAAAGCGTTTGTGGGTGGAAATCGTCGGTTACGCGATGCTAGGACGATCGAGGATTTTTTCGAAATTCCCTGCAATTTCCGGTTCCGGTATTCGCTGTAACCGGGGGTCAGGAGAATTTCCAGGTGGCGACCGTTAAAAATACATTCCATTTTCCTCGTTCCTTTGCGCCGCGCTCCGGAAGGAAAACAAAAAACGAAATGTGAAAAGGTTCGCGAGCGTCTGATACACTGCCGAATAAACTGCTATTTCCGAGTAGCTAAAATTACACTCGCAGCCTGGATAAAGCTCCTCGTCTAATGGAGGGAGAAGGGAATCCGACTAAAATCCTTCGTGAGCTTGACATCTTTTGTCTTCCCCGAAAACTGCCGGAGATAACCCAGATCGACGCGGATGAATAGCGTTTGGAAAAATCGAACGAAGGAATACTGTTTCTCTCGTACAACGCGTTCGTTGTTTCGAATACAACCTCTGGCAGACAATCGAATGTAATCAAAAATGTGTGTTTTGTCCGGGAGTGTACTCGTAGACCGATGAGCGTAAAACATGATTTATAGGATCCTCGCTTGGCAACGATCTCGATCGGCCGGCCCGGCCGCTCTTCTCGCGAAGAGAATTCTCAAGTTTTCCCGTGTGGTTTTACTCCCTGTTCCTGCGTTATACGTAGATTATTCTTCGAACCGATCGCGATCGTTACGTCTGTTGGCAACTAGTTGAATTTTGTTGCAGGGAACCGAAGCTTTTCGTGGAGTTTATTTTGTATTTCGGTGAGGTAGAAATTAGTTTAGCGCGCCTTTACAATTTACCGTCTGTCACAGACATCATAATTGAACACAATCGTGGTAATAAAATAGACGTATGAATTGTTCCTGGCCAATTCTCATGAATTATATGTCAGGCAAATCCACATACCAACTATATCAACTTCCTCCCAATCTTCTGTAAATTCCTATGTGTTTCGGATATCTTCTTTCGAAAGTTGGACTGCAGTTTAATCAGATCTTCATGAAATTCTTGCGGGGAATGTTTGCGGAGCTAACAAACGATGTTAAAATAAAAACACGCGAGACAAGGCGAGCTTTTCTAGCACGCGTTAGACTGTCCCAGAAAAATATTGCACATTCGAGGCTTCAGCTTATTAAGTCCAGTATGCAAAGAAACGAATTAATCTTCGTCCATTTAACAGGCGTGGTTGTTAGCTTCCGCGAACGCTTTTATTACTTTAATATGTCAGATAAACAATAGGATAAAAATCGAGTGAAGGTGTTTAACTTGATTTTATCGAGAAAGAGTAACTACGCCAGTTCGATTTAACAAGCGATAACGTTTTAGCGGCTCGAGGTACGTAGGCGAGCTTGCGTCTGCCCTCCACCCCTATAGTTCATCCACCGTGCAACATTATTTTACGTTTCGTGCGCGAGCGACTAAAAACCGGTGGCCAATGGCTTATGAATCTCCAGTAACTTCTTCGGTAGTTCAATTAGTTCGAGCAACTTCGGACGGTGGTGGTTAATTGATCTGCTTAATTGATCATCCACGCTAATTGAATCGCTCTCGACCCGGCCTGTGATTATTAAATCTCACGTAACTCCTTGGATCTGGGTATCAACCACAGCCGAGCGAGAATAGTAAAAAATGCTTGGAACGCTGCTCTAAATAATCAGATGTTCATCGTTGACTCATGCAATTTGTATTTTGTAGAAAAATCGTAGTCATGTCAAAAGTAGACCCTCGCAATTATTATTTGGCATAAAAATAAAAGCCGCAGCGAGCGTAGATCGCGGTTCGGAGGCGGACAGAGGTCCGACACGGTCCCACTGCGTCGTGAAAACTCCTAATGAAGGTATTGAAAATTCGCCTATCACTTCCAATCCTGTGTCTCGGATCTCGAATCCGAGCGAATTGCGAGCGTGGCAAGCAGAGGCAAGTAGAGGCTAGCAGAAAAGCGAGCAGAGGCAATCAGGCACGCGGGGGCGGAACGCGCACCGTCGAAAAGGGGTCCACGGGAAAAGCGGGCGATCTTACATCGAGCGAGAAGCGGGATCTAAGAAGAAGGGACGAAAATAGTAGCGGTGCCAGGATCGTATCACGCTCGCGCCCCACGGACGTGTGGATCTCCTATCTATTAATAGCAAGACGAAAGGGAGCGATCGAGTCTCTCGGCCGAGAGCCGCATAGGCATCATCGTCCCGAGTCTTGGTGCTGTCCAGACTCTGCCCACAGGACTTCAGAGCCGCTCGAGCTGTCGCGGACTCCACATTCCACCAGCAAAAAGCTCTCTCTCTCTTCGTGCGTGCCTGTCGTTGGAGAAGCATCTGTTGCTCGGCTGGTGCCCCGGAGAGGCGATCACCCCTCGTACCACCACATACACACACATCCACCCACCCACCCACACCGTCCGTCACACATAGCCAACCAACACACATTCACACCGTTCGAGTGTAAGTTTCATCAATTTTTCATTAGTGCTGCAAATTCGATTTAACCGATACGTTACTCGCGCCGAGACTCCACCGATCAAGTGCAAACGAACCGAGCCGCGACTCGCGAGCTGCGATCCACGATATTGGTGCGACCGTGCACGGTTTTCGATCCAGTGAATCTCGGTCAGTGAGCCCTCCTCTTCTCCCCGACTCTTCGTTGCCGTAACAATCGTCCACCAGATAACGATCTACACCATCCTCCGAGACAGTGTGCACAGTGAAAAGGAAAAACGGATTTGCGCCTCTAGAAAACTCGATAAGCTTTGGTTCCCGATAAGCTTCGTAGTTCCTAGGACTCTCGAGAGCGCGAATGGATGGATCCTGCTAACCCGAGAATCGATTAGATCAAGTGTCGCCGTAATCTATCGAAAACAGAGATCTCCAAGAGATCGGACTGCCTTCACCTCCAGCTAAAAGTTCGTCTATGGGCAAGTTGGACAGCATCGATTCCTCCGGGCGAGCTTAAACAATGAACGCGGAAGCTGCCCGAGTTTGCTACCCTTTGGACTAGCTTCTTGGACACGTGACACGCGCCGGTAATCGTTTTAGGAATTCGCAATGGAATGAAATTCCCTGGATGAACGTGTTCCTAAACTGGTTTTGGAAATTGTAATAGCAACGCGGAGGATTTGCGGGTTGTAACGCGAGACCGCGAAGAGTATCGTAAGAGTTCTTCTTAGTGAAGGCAAACTCGCGGGAGTAAATTGCTTTTGAGTTTTGAAATACGGTGAGAACAATTGTTGGTATCTTTGGATGGTTTCGGTGAAGGGTAATCTCTTGGGACCAAAGTGCTTTCGGATGTTTTTCATGTAGGTAAAACCGTTTGGAATCGCTTCGGGGATTCGAAAGACGGCGGGTATCGATATAGGCGCCGCGGTAGCTACAGTTCCTCCCGTTTCGAGGCATCCGCGAGTGGCACGCGCAATTATGTAATGTTGACTGGTTGTTGTTACGTCGGATTGCACCCACGCTGGTCTATCAGGGACTTCGAACGTTTCGTTTCCGTCGCGCGACAGGTTCTACTTTTAACATCTCCCGATACGGTGTCCGCCGATTTTCGTCTGCATTGTTCCGCGCGAACAAGCACGAATAGGTCCGAGGTTCGAGTCTATATTCGATATACCACGGATACCCTCGCTGCGGAGGTTGAGGAGATTATGGTAGCTAGAGAAGCTGGCCCCGGGGTTTCCAGGAGCACGGGAACCGGAAATGTTGTCGGTGACGAAGATATCGAGGAGAAGGAGGAGGAGGTGGAGGAGGGGGAGGAGGAGAAGGAGGAGGAGGGTACAGACCCAACATCGCAACGGTGCGAACAGCGAGGGAGGTTTTACGAGAAAAAGGGGAAGAGAGAGATAGAGAGAGATAGAGATAGAGAGAGAGAGAGAGAGAGAGAGAGAAAATTGAGCAGGAGAGGGAGGGCAGAGAGAAAGAGAAGGCCGAATGAACGAAGGGAGAGAGCGAGAGAGAAGAGTAGAGAGTCAGTTTTCTAAAATTAGAGCGACGAGGAAGAGAAGGGGATGGCTCCTTATAGAGCTTGCGACGGCGAGCTTGCGGCCAGGGTTAGCAAACTGGCACTCTCTTTCTCGTCTCAGAATATCGGATTACCTTTGCACCAGTGCATCGTCTCTCGCCCCTTCGACTTCCTTTCTTTTCTAGCCTCTTCTTTCTCGCGCGCCAGCAAGGTTCGATTTATGCACGGCCGGCCACCACCCTCGCACTTTCTACCCCTTTTGCTTGCACATTCTCGCATTTAATTCGACAGAAATTCGCGCGCCTGCGCGAACGAGCCAGAGGGACGAGATCGGATCGTCAGCAATTCTCTTTTGCCCTTTCCGCTTTCTATTTATCGGGCTTTCTCCCCCAGTGTCCACCTGGTGCGAGTTTCTGTACCCGGAAATAAACGTGCGATCGCGTCGGAGAGAGATAATCTTTTCGGTTAAGACATCGAGATTCGTTGGGAAGATTAGAGATCGAGGCTTCTCTCGGAAGGTATCGTTGCGGAAAATCTGATCGTCCCTGCTCGTTTCGCGACGGCGCGGCGCGAGATCGTGGCCGACAGGCTGTGAACTGAACCGAACCCTGTTTGCTGCTCGGCTGTGCTAATCGGCGCTCTGTTTCCGTGTTGCAGCACCTTAACCACCCGCAAACATGTCTGACGACGAGGAACAATACTCGTAAGTATTGCCAACGGTCTCCAGGAGACGGTTTTCAAGTGTAATCGGATCGGAGCAACAACGTTCTCCGCCGCTTCGATCGTTACGAGCTTCGTACACGATATTCGATATCGCTGCTCGGCCATATGCGAAATAAGAAAAACGTGACACGAGGTTCCATAAATCGAATATGTTACGCGCGTACGTAAAGAGAAGGAAAAACGAAGCACGTGTGCATCGAACTAATCGATGTCCGATCATCCGAGAAACGAGATCGGTCGGTCGCGGTCGTCGAGCGGCTGGGAACGTCGGCTTTCGATTCGCTTTTGCAGTCAAAAAGATGGCACACAGGTGTGCTGTCTTTAATCTCTCTAACGTGACAATTTTCTGCTATCTATTCCAAAAACAAAAATTGTATATTGTCACGGAGATTTTAAAGGTACCACACGTGTTTGACTGGGAGTGTACAGTGACGTACAATAATATTCGGATACTCTTTAAAAGACAATAACTTTTTTAGGATTGGACCAAACGACTTGAATTTTTTTGAGAAGCTAGGAGGATCATTTTACTCAATAAATTTGTCATTTTTTCATGTCACGTAGTAAATTAATTGCTCTAGATTCTCAAAAGAATCCAACTCGTTCGGTCTATCTTTAAAAAATTTATTCTCAATTTTAAAATGAAATGAGTTTTTTAAGATGAGTTCAAACGAATACTACTGTAAGTGACTGGGTGTCATCGAGAGCGTAACCGTAAGCCATAAGCTATAAGCCATAAGCCATAAGCGAAAGCTAGCACGTTAGGCCAGGGAAGTGTCGCGCGGAGTCTTGTCACCGACAGACCAATTAAATTTCCTGGTTTATCGTGTTCGTTAGCGATCTGCAGGAAATCCGTGAACTCGCAGATATCGGCTCGCAGATTCACAGATTCGCGACAGCTATCGGTAGCCGGCACGAGGTCGAGGATCACCGAGATCCCTCGATCGTTCTCACACTATGAACAATACCCAACAAAAATTGCGTACACGTAAGATCAAAATTCAAGAAAACGTACCCCTTGTGCCCCAAAACTGTCCAACCCCCAAGTTTTGCTATGAAAGTACTACCCCTCCCCCAACAAACCACGTGCCTCTGTCTCGAAGTGTTAACCGTTTTTGCACGATCGATAGCACCCTTTCAATCGTGATCGCTCTTTCGAAAACGCGTTTGCTCGCTCGACATCTTCCGATTTCTCAACGCACAGCGTTAAATCTGTAGGTAAGTTTACAAAGATATTTGCAATAGAGTGTGTGGTCGGCGACGCGTTAACGCTAGGATAGAACTACAGAACTTGTCAAAATGACGGATACTAAATTGGTTAATTTGAGATTGTCGAGATTGCAATTATAAATTCCGCAGTCGGAACATCGGAAAAATAAGATTCCTCTAGGGCACGCCTTACAGGCTCAACAGGGAGAACTATAATGTAAAATCGTCGGTCGCTTCGTGGATCTAAGTGTTAAGGTCGAAGGATCTTCCATGGACCGCTCACGTTCTAGCCCGCGCGGATAGAAGTAAAATTTTGCATGGGGGGTTAGATAATTCGGTTTATTTCGGAATCGTGAAAATTCGCGGGTGGGAGACATTGTGTACATCGACGGATGATTCAGCGGGGTCTATATTCAGTCGGGTGGACAGAGAGACGGGTCCAAAAATGTCGAGAGATAAGACACAGAGACGTTTCACGGGCTCGTGAATATTGGACCCCAGCGCGGTGTGCTCCCTTATTTAGACACCGTGAACTTTCATGAATACCGGACGAGCCGGTTAATTATTCACCGTACACCGCGAGCAAACGCGTTTTTAGCACCGGGTCGATCATGCGACGCTCTCCCTTAATGTTCTCCATTTATATTCATTTTTTTGTCTTGTTGATTAAAACCGTGCCCCCCCCCCGCCCACCCCACCCCTAAAACCCCGTGTACACCCTATTCGCTAACAAACACCGTTTTCCGTTTTTCTCTTTTGCAGCAGTGAGGAGGAGGTGGTCGAGGAAACGTAAGTGTCCGCTAATAACCGAGTAACGAATCCTGTTGTTATCCTTGTAGCACATACACGACTAACCAGCGTGTTCTCTCGTTTTCTCATTACAGGAAGTAAGTTCCAGAGGCTTGTCTACGTTTAGACGTCCGCAACGAACGCGCGGAGTATCCTCCGGAGAGTCTACTCTTTCTTGTTTTGTTGTCTCTCGTTTTATTATCGGTTACTTTTTTTCGTTCGATATCTCGTTTTTCCAGGAACCTCGGGCTCGCAATCCCCATGATAAGAGCGCCGAGATCCTGCGCGATCGATTCGATCTTCTTTTTGACGATCGACGTGACGCGACGCGACGCCTCCCTTCTGGAATCATCTGTGCGCTTCGAGAGAGATCGTTCTTTACTAGTTTTTCTCGTTGCATCGCTTCGTTCAGGGAATACTGCTTCTTTCTTTTTCGGAAATATTAGGCTGGTTACGAAGGCTTTTAGTTTGCGTAAGGATGTGCAGGATGTGTATAATTTATACTTTCGGCCTATCGAAACAATTAAAGAAAGAAAGAGCTTCTCTTTCTTATAAACAGAAGCAGAAAATTTGATATATAGATTCTAAAGAGGAATGAAGCACAGACTTTGTGGCCGACCTAATATTTATTTAGCTTCGAACTTGACGAGCAGATCGTATATAGAGGTTTCGAATGTTTTTCCCCAAGGTGTACACCGGTAGAGCGGCTTCTAATAATAACGAGACTATGCGTTCATGCGATTTCGCCGAGGTGATCGCGTGTCCGTCGCCGATCGTTTAGGCGTCATTGAGCCGCGGAATGGTTTTTTGAGCGTGAACGTATTGCAAACCTTGTGCAACTTTCGCGATCTCAGGCACACAGCCATCGACAGACGCGAAACTTAAACAGCACACGCGTTCACCAAGAACAAACCACGGTTAGAATTAGAACGGACACTTTCACGAAAATAGGACGCCCGGTTAAGCCTAGCTCTCTGTTCTCTCGGTTTACGCGTTAGGCTAACATATTTTTTATTCCTCCAACAGACCATCCTTCGTGCTCGATTATAAATTAGTCGATACTGCAGGTTTTTCCTCCATTCGAACTGTTTCGTGTTTTTAATTTTGAGACATTCGTGAAATCGACTCGATTAAAACGTGGATTTTCAATGTCGCGTTAAATATTTTTTAAACAGGTTTCAGGGTATATGATACCGGTCTGTAGCACCGTTTTTGTAAAACATATTTATCAAAGTTCAAAATTGGATTCTTTCTGAAATATTTCTGATGAAAGCTAACGTAACATTTGCTGAAATACAGAATATCTGTTCTCTGGTGTTGTTATCGTACGTGATTTTCCGCCACGTTTCGAAGTTTTGTCATTTTTCCAACTTTTACACGATCGTCCGCAACGAGATCCATTCCGCTTGACAAACAGTTTCATCATCGTTGCCGTATTGTTATTATCGATAATATTTCCGCTTCGATACTTCGGTAGAAAAGAATTTGCCATTTTTCGAGCGCATCTTTCGCAGAAAAATTGTCGACGAAAAATCACGTCGTCCTAGAGTGATCTCTCTCGAAACCATCGTTAAAATTAGATCAGTCGTGGTTCTCTCACGAAAATAGAGCAGACGAATGGCGCGCGGCGTGTTCGAATGTGTCTAGTTACATATTAATTCGCCGGTGTCATAAATCCGGCTGGATTTACGGAGGATTTCGCTCGAAGGCGAATCGAGGAACATTCGAGACCGAGACCGAGACCGACATTCGACCGAGCACATTCGAATCGAAAAGGGCGGCATTCGTTTGCGGGAAACACGCAGAAAACACGAATCGGACGATTCCCTGACGGTGGTCGGTTGCTTGGGCATTTCATTTCTTAAAACAAATTTGAAAAACTCACAATGACTCACAAAAATGAGAAACCACTTCTTTTGTGTTTTGGTGTCTGTAAAGCTCGTTTTGTTTCTTCGTCGTCCGTTGGATTGATTAATTGTTTCGAATAAGCTGCGTTTCAACGCGAAAATTAATTATAAAAGTTTCCTGTAAGCTGGGATTTGCATCAACTTTTCGTGCCAGTAATATTAAACTTGAAACAATGAATAACAGTTTGATGCAATTACTTTTTCACTGCAGGGGAAGACTGAGCAGCGTTCTCTTTTATTTTTGCGAGTCATTTATCGCGAAAACCTGGTCGGATCGGAATAGAACCGTTTCTCGGTTCTATTAGCTCGGGAATGGGAATGAATTCGAATTAGAGAATGAATTATTCGACCGACAACCGATCCCGTCGACCGATGTCAAAGGAAAAACCGGGTCGTTTATTCTCCTTTCGACAGATTTGCTTTTCTCTGATCTTCGTTTCTCTGTTTTGTTTTTTCAATCTGCCTCTCTCCAATCTACTCCCCTACGCCCGAAAATCTCCACAATACAATACACAAAATATATACCAACCGATCGATCGAAATCACCATCGACCGAACGAACGACCGACGCGAATCACAAATACTCGAAAAATCGAAGGCAACCGGAGAGGAAGATCGAGTAAGTTTTTAAGTCGCCGGCAAATCACAAATTGCACAAATATTGTTGTATATCGCCTGTCTTGCGCGGGCAAACAAGCTGTGTTTCACTTCTCTGTTTCTCTACTTCTCTGTTTTATTTTTTTTCATACACTATATTTTTTCTTTCTGTTTCACCTCTTCGCCGCTGTTAATCGTCTAACCAAATCGTTGTTGTCTTGTCTCTACGGGTTCCGGTTATTTCTTGTACGTCTGCTATTTCGCTCTTACAAGTCTCTGGTCGCTATTCACGCAATGTTTTATTTTTCCATTTTGTTTTTCTTTTTAGTTTCTGTTCTATTCTTTTTCTACTACTATTTCTTCTTCTTCTTCTTCTTTTCCTTCTTTTTGTTGTTTTAGTTTTGATTTTGACACACGTGCACGAGACACCTTTCGTTGCGCGATTCGTCCGTCCACGTTATACTCTACATATACTGTTTTACGCTGTTGTACTGTCACAGTCCCCCTCGGATAAACGCGTTCCACTTCTCTAACGAGATGCGTTTTCCAATCGCCGAGGATTTTGTTTGCCCGCGCCACGTTCCTTTGATGTCCGGACCAATTATTCGGCCGCGCCGCGGGTCTTCTACCATTTCACTTGGCATTTCTTTCTCAGAATCACTGAATTTGTGAGTTCCAAAATTTTCACGAACCTCGAACAAATGCAAAATCTCGACACTTTTAATCCTTTTGTTTAGAATGCCTCAACAGTTTTAAGAACAGCTTTTAAAACATTTTAAGTTCGAATTTTTAAATTACACAATTTTAGTAAGCGATCGTCAGTACAAATTGAAACAGTGGACATTTTTAGTTCCTCTGTAACTTAACTTTTCATATCACAGAACCTTTTTACTAATTATTGGGGAAAGTGGTCATTTTATTTAGCTAACGAACCTTGATGCAGTAAATTAAAAGCTTGAACGTTTTTAGTTCTTTCATTTTTAAATCTTCTGCAAGCTGAATTTTCAGTGATTTCGTGTTTCAAATCGTAGAATTTATTTTAGAATTCTAGAAGTTTATCTAATGAACCTAGTTTCAGTCAATTCAAAGCTTGGACATACATGTCTAGCTTCTGCATTTTTACAATCCTCTGCAAGCTGGATCTTCAGTAATTTCGTTTTTCGAATCACAGAATTTATTTTCGAATTTATACATTTTAGCTAACGAACTTCAATACAGTACGTTGATAATCTACACATTTTTAGTTTCTTCGCATTCTTGAATCTGCATGTTCAAAAATATATTAAAAATGATTGAAAATGGTCCCTCGAAGGAATGTTTCGCTGAAAAACAAAATCAATATCAATATTGCACTTTTCAAAGATGAATCTTTGATTCTTCAGGATCTTGATTTAAATCAATCATTCGCAACGAGCGTCTAACTTAAAGACTCGCTTAAAAAATATCCATGTGGGGACATTTTACCTTTGGTGCGGTGATGAAGCGTCCGCAATGTTGCAGCCATAACCGCTGCCATATCGGAGCCGGATAGTTTCTGTCCCCTTTTTTTTTCCGTCACACGCAAGCAGTAAACGTTGTACATAGACGCGACTAATTCCCGATAATTGGTGCGAAGAGGGTGATTTTTCGCGGCGAGGACGTTTTAAAACGTTTTAATGGCCATTAACGTTATCTATTAACAAGTGACAGTATCTCGCAGCCACTTTAAAAGCTTGTTCCGTCATTGTCAAAGCATTTTTCATCGCCACGTCCCGCGGGACTCTCTCATTCCCGAAAAAAAGAACGTCGCGAAAGAGAATTGTTTCTTAGCAAATGGAATTTTCGAGTCAAACGTTCCCCCAATGAAAAATCACCTCTTTGGAAGCGAGAACGTGCCCGTGCTGGTGTCATGTCGTCCCTCTTTTTCTCTTTCTCTCTTTCTTCCTTAGTTTTCTTTATTTTTTCACTGTTCTGTCTCATGTTCTTTTTCGAAGACATTTTTTCTCTTCAGCTTCTTGATTTCTTCTCTCGTTCTTTTCTTTTTGTCGAACGAGAGAGAGAGAGAGAGAGAGAGAGGGTGCGACTCGAACTTGTCAGCTTCTCGTTCGTCACGCTTCTCCAACTGATTTTTATCTGTTCTTTCTCAGTTTCGCCAGTTTCACATTTTTTTTCGCGCTCTTCTTCACCAACCGATAACTCATTTTTGCCCTCCATTTTTTTGCTGACGTTGGTTTTATTGTTATATATCATCGTCGTCGTCGTCGTCGGAGAAGAAATTTTGTTGGCGCGCGACTGAAGTGCAGCTCTCTTTGTGTTTTACACGAGCGCGCACTCGCATACACACATACATACATGTATACTTTTATGTATATACTCTATGTATACATAAACACAGACGTTTCTCTGCGTGTCGATTTTTCTTGGCGTCTTTTTGCCGATTTTCACTGTTCCGTTTCTGTCTCGTTTTTTTTTCTTTTTGTCGCTGCTGGTTCGTCCCATTTTTGGGTGCTGTGTCGATGTTGTTGTTGTCGATGGTCAAACGAGTTTGTCTCTATATCGCTGCCAAACCCTGTACAACCCCCTATCCATCTCCACAAACATAATCCAGTATACGCACACGCGACCTGTCAAACCTGAATATCAAACCCGAACGCTAGCAAAATGCACGCGCGCGCAATAGAACTGAATAAAAACTGAAAAATCTCAAGTACTCGACGATTAGGGCAAGTACAGAATTTTTTGCTGAGACCGGAACTTTTGCTATTTCCGAAAATCTTGAGGTTATGGGAGAATCTTTCCAGATCACATAATATTCTGGATTAGTCTTGTACATCGGGTACTTGAGGTTTTGTATTTCTTTTTGTACACGTTTAGAGCGCGCGTGCCGATTGAGAAGTGAAACGACGGGTTTAATTGGTGGATTTAATTTCGGAAACCAGGCCTCCGTTAATATTCTCGGTCGATTCTCCCGCAACGCGATTATTTATACGCCGACGAGCCTAATATCCTCGCTAAGAACGTCACGATAGGCAGACAGCCTCGACTTCTGTGATCAAATATAACGATGACGCGTGCTTTAACACTTTACTTAAACTGAAATTTCTGCTGTCGGAAGCTATGTAGATTATTTACAGTTTGCAGTTTACAGTCTAGTCAATTTGAATGTGTATCATATTGTTCAGCACAAAACGAAAGAAACGCGGTCGCGCCGTTTGACAATTTCCAATCAGGTTTTTGCAATTCCTCGTTGCCCGAAAACTCGTAAAAATAAAGTTGGAAGCACGTTTTGCAGCAAGCGTAGTCGATCGAAAGCCCGTTAATAGGTTTCCGGTCGGTAAAGTGTTAATCGATCACAGTCGGATCGACAGCGTCAGTTTCACTTTTCAAGAGAGCCGCGTCGGAGCGACGCTCCGGTCCCACACATCACGATCACGATCACACAGTTCATCACACGTAACTCTCTCACTATCCCTCTCTCTCTGTTGCGCAAAACTGCATCTGTCGCATGACGATCGTTCAATTTTCTCGCACCTGGAAACCGCCCGACCGGGGAAACGGTTTGCGAGTAGCTGTACCATAAAAGACAGCCAGGTGTGACGAGGTCCTCGAGTCGAAAGACAGACGGTGGGCTGCCGGTTCTCCTCTTTTCGCATAAACGCAAACGAAAACGAGAGCAAATTCGAAACGAAAGCAAAACAAGCTGATGTATTCGTTATTTTTCGGCGATGCACGATCCGGCTCGTGGGAAACCGCGAGAAAAATCTATGAAAATTTGGGGTGCGCGAGGATCCGAAAATGTCGGGCCTGATCCTCCCAAAAAAATTCTTGCCACGTCCCAAACTATCTCATCCCTAATTCCGAAGATTGTCGAAAATCCAACCTATTCAAGAATTCTGAAATTTTCGAAAACCCGACTCGGCCCGACATTTTCGGGTTCTGGCACCCACCCCTCTACGAAATCCACGAGATCCACATTCGCTGGAAATGGTGGAATTGAGTAAAACGAGAATGGATAAACGCGGCTGGAACGCGGCAGGCTGTCCGTCGACCGCTGACGATGCTTTTCACTTTCAATTTTCTTTTTTTCTTTTCGTCCGATCGAGGCAGGATTCAAAACCGAACGAACGAACGAAAGCGAAAGAAAGGCGAACGAACGTACTTTCCCGCGGCTTTGTGCAGTCCCAAAAAAGCAACATACCAAACAAAAAAAAAAACAAACAAGCAAACGAGGAACGATGTGTATCGACTGTTATTAATCTGCCTTTCCTTTCTTTTTTTGTAGGGGTAGGGCGTCCCAAAAGTAAGTTGACATCTCGAGCTGGTTTCTTATATTCGTCAATAATACTTTTCTTTGTTCTTCGGCCGCTCTTACAATCGCCCCCTGAAACCCTCAAAGTCCGCGCTTTTGTTCGAACTTTTGGCGGGAACGAGACTCCCGGTACATCGATATTTCTATCGGTTCGAGACGTCTTTTTTGATCGATCTGCCGATTCAAAGCAGATCGCTATCATTTTGTTTTGACAACTTTGTCGGACAAAATTTCGTCCACTGTACTCTTTTCTTCGAGGTTCTTGACCGTGTGGAATCGTGTTCGATCATCACCGCGAGGAGCTCGAAATATTTGTCGGTGTGTCGGCAAGGTTGTTACTCAGCCGAAAAACTTTTCAGGCTTTTGACCGTGTTATACGGCGGCCGTGTTGCATAAGGGGTAGTATGCAACTAATATAACTCGCGTCGGCTGGACGATTGCCAAACGTTTCATAAATATGTGTACGATAACGTAATGCGGTTTATTCTTATACCGAAGCTGAGGTGTCCGCTCGTTCGGTACGCGCTACGTTCCGAACCGATGCAATCTAATTAACGGACAAACGGCTCGCCGGAAAAACATGACCATTGTCTGCGCGCAGCTCATGCCAACAGCATGATACACACCTCTCTCCGATCCAATAGATTCGCCTCACCGATCCTACTCTTTTCTCGCTCGAGAAAAGATCCACGGAAAATCGATTCTTTGTTTCTAGGTGAGCTCTAGACTGGCAACTCGAGCCCTTAACAAATACCCGAGATTCCATGTACTTATAGTACAAATACGAACATTTCTAATCACATTTCACAGATTTTTTTACATATTTTATATTTGTACATGTTTCCACAATTTTGTACATTCCATCAATTTTAACGTCAAACTGTCCGTATAGATTTTTCTTATCTATTTGTTTCAACTTACATTCCTAAGAATTATAATGTCTTTGCTCGGAACTGTTTATATGTATACATTTTTGTTACCAATGTACTCCTTTTTCGCGTTCAACCGTCACCTATATACAAAGAACTGTAACACCTCCGTCCAATTCAATTAGCCTACATTTTTGTCACACATATTTCCAAAAATGTTCACCCAACGATCACCTGCATTCAAAGAATGACCGTATCTCTGCCCAGCGTGTCGCATACGAGTATGTATGTACATGGTAAATCGTTCGCCAGCCCCTTATACAACATTCACCATTTTCGTCGCACGTTTCACGTTTTCTCTCCAAATTTTCCTCGTGTTCACGCATGAATCGATGCATACATACCACTAATACAAGCCACACACAAGACATACACACACACACACACACACACATACACATACAGTAGTGTTTCTGTATTTGGTAACAGTAAGCTCCAAAGTCTCGATCCTGCCAAAAAAGGACTCTAATCAAACCGTGACTCAATGCTCGAATGAACAGCTGACCCCCCAACACCCCGAAAAACCACCAAACCGCTCATGTTTTTTTTTCTTTCTCTGTCTCTTCTCGCTCTCTCCGCCCTCCACCCTCCCCCAGACTTGCCGGTGTTTTCTTTTTTTGTCTCTCTGTGCCCGCCCCCCGAATTAATCAATCACGAATTAACGGCTCTCTCTCTCTGTACATATAATTATTTTCCCGTGTGCCCGTCGAAGCACACGCGTGCACACACGAAAACAAAACAATTAATCGGCGATTGTCTCGTTGATCTCGCTCGAGCCAACCACTCTTTGGTGTCGTTTCACTTTGTTTTGCTCTGTGTCCTGCTCGTGTTCAGGGCTCGTGTTGTTGTTGGATGTTGTACTTTGTTTTTATTTGTTTCCGCCAATCTTCGTGCACCACCACCCAAAACCCTTCGAATCCGCCAAACCAAAAACCCTCGAGTCTGTCGCCGTTTCTGTTAATCGTGTCCACAATGCACCATAATCGACCTTCGCCGGTGACATTGACCGACATAGATTTTCACGACCTTGATCGGTTTCGGTGATCTCTAGACAATTATACATGATGGATTTTTCACGTTTGTTTATTACGTAAAATGTTCAAAGTTGAAAAGTCCGCCTACTACTTCAAAATTGAATTTCGTAAAAATCGAGTGGAATGAGTTTACCGGTTGTCAGACCGTGAAAGAGAGTTGATTAAAATTGTTGGTCAGTGTAATTACCGCTCCCTGTCGTTCTCGATCTGTTTGTTCGCAAGAAAAGCAGAGTGGGGGCCACTGAATCGGCGAGAATCGGCGAGAATCGGCGAGAGTCGGCAAGAGTCGGCGAGAATCCGCGAAATTCGAGGCGAATCGTTTTCTCGTCCGGCTTGTTTCGCAATACCGTTGCATAACAGCCGTCTCGCTGCCAACGGTATTAAACGTTGTTTATGATTTCGCTGTGAGCCGAGAATCAGAGAATAAACTGACCGAGGACAAATTTTGGACGAGGTCCCGCGCGGACTCGGCATTTTCTCGCGGTTTTTGTCATTGAACTCGATCGACTTCGAGTCCGTGTTCAACGATTTTCGATGTCGTCAATCAATCATTAGTTGAGACATTTTGTAACTTTTAGTCATGCTTGACCGTGTACTTGAATCTCTTTCTTTAGATTGCTTGCTGTCTTGGACTGATATAAACAGAAAAGATTTGGAAAAATTAGAAAATTATTTCGGACAGAATCGATCGACTGTCTATGCGGTAGACAAGGTGATTTTGTGAATCAGTGGCCCCCAGGACGACACGACCGTCGATACCCGAATCGTTTCTGTGATCTGGCCAGTTCCTTGGCTTCCGACGCTTTTTTCGGCGTTTATCGATATAATTATTGACAAACGACCGACGACACCGACGTTGCTTGCACTCTCGCGTCGGTAAAGATGAAGAAGGAAATGTCTGACGAGAAGAAGATTGCGCGTTTCTCCCGTTTTATCGTTTTTATCGTCGTCTGTTTCGCGCCGGTTACAGCGATACGAGGTTCTCGTCACGAGAACAAAGCTAATGCGCAAATTTGAATAGTCAGCTTTGTTGACGATTTCCCGCCGAGACGTACATAGATGTATGTACAATATACATATATACGAGTACGGTGAGCAGCAAAATTGGAACCATTTTTCTGGAAAATCGTTATCTACATGTTCGTTGAAAAGGGATCTGTGTTTTTTAGTAGCGAAGAACCTTTGACTGTTCTGACAGATGCAAATTCTTTTAGCATATTTCTTTCTATAAATTCTGACGATATTATCGAGATTTTCTACCACATTTTTGGAACTCTGCTCTCTGAATTTTTAT
Source organism: Lasioglossum marginatum (assembly GCA_028455795.1). Taxonomy (NCBI): domain Eukaryota; kingdom Metazoa; phylum Arthropoda; class Insecta; order Hymenoptera; family Halictidae; genus Lasioglossum; species Lasioglossum marginatum. Next base: position 199,591 of record CM052267.1, on the reverse strand, counting down.
TGAGTTTCACCGGTTCGACTTCGCTGCACACTGTATATGTATACATTAAGAACAACCACGTCAGAGTATTTCTTTCGGACACCGATCATATTCTTGTTCTCTTGTTGCTGTTTTGTCCAACGTTTTCAATCTCACTCTTCGAAACCTTTGCTGAAAATCGCTTCTGTACAAACACGCTTAATCGCTTGTTACTCGAGCGGCTTCGTATTTACCATTGTTGATCTTGTTCTTTTTTGTTTCTCTCAAGCTAAACACTAAACGAAAACCGTAGTTCCTGAATCATTGATCCCGAATCATTGCGGACCCTGACGACAATCGAGCGGCTGGTCATCTGTAAAATTAGAAAGATCCTCTACCCTCGATTTCTATCGCCGATCCAGGATTCGATCCACAAAGTGTCGGTTGATCCATCGCGGACACGTGCTTGCAAATACTTTGCATTTTTGACGCGTTTCCAGATTCGCGAGACAAATCGACATTTTCTCGTCGTTTTAACACATTGACGCTTCAAAGCGATTACTCTCAAATTTATATTGCTGACGAGGAACACGCGAGATCTTCGATTAACGATCACTCATGGACAATGACCAAATTTTTAATCAGGAATGGTCATAAAACCCGCAATATACTCGTAGACAATGTTCAAATCCTTGATCAAAGATCAGCATTGACTCTCGCAACGGCCAATTAACCGTTAATTAAGCTGATCTCGGTTCGATTTCCCCGGAACAATTTCGTCGCCAACATACTCAAAATTATCCCTTTGGAAACTCTGAACGAATTTGGACCATTCTGAACGATCGAGACTACAAAATTTCAAGCGAAAATTAATCGGGAAGCACGACGCGCGACGTTTTGCCGGTTCTCGAAACAAAATTTAAAATCAGGCGACCGCATAATTCATTGGTAAAACTCTCCATTAATTTTCCAATATCCTGTCCAAAGAGGTCTAATAGATTCCTCCGAAGCCGCAAACTCCCCCTCCCCCTAGTTATCCTAAACTCATTAACGTCTCCAGCTGGCGTTCTCATTACTTCCTCAATTATATACCGTTTCTCTCTTTGTCTCTCTGTTTTTCACATCTGTCTCTCACGCACTGTGCCGCGCCTAATCTTCTTCTCTCCGAGAGCGCTTTGTATACTGATATTCTGTCCGTATGTTGTACGTCTGTCCGTCCATTTGCGTGTCTGCTGTCCGTCCGTCTGTTGTGTCCGGCTGATAATGCGCGTCGTCTAAACGCGCGCGTGCGTGTGTGTGTTTGTGAGACAAAACGCAATCCTTGTACAAAGAAATTAAACAAAAAAAAGAAAAAGAATCTGAAACGCAACGAATACAAAAGGGTTACAAAAAGATGCGAAAAAAAATATATACAGGAAAGAGAAAAGAAAAGAGTAATTCGCCACCGAGTAAAGAGAGAGAATGGATGGAGTGTAATAAATAATGGAAAGTGGAACGTGAGAGTGCCGTACGGCGTTCTGGTTCTGGAAGATCTTGCGAGATCTCTCAGAGGACGAGGCGGCGCAGGAACTAAAGAGAGTTACTTTTGTTTTCGCTCCGGCCTACATCAGGGACTCTGGGGAGAATCCCGAGTTTATGAAGGTGAGGAGAGATCCCTTGGTGATCTCCTATACATATATACATACATATATTTTATATATACAATAGTATACAGAAATACGTACTTAGATATACATACATATATGCAAGTATACGCGTGATATCGCGCGGACAACTCTTTTGCACGAACAACAACGGCATTTCACGTTCGTTCATGTCTATTTTTCCGGGTGCGAGCAGAGGCAGGAACAGAAGCGAAGCGACCTAGACGAACAGCTCAAGGAATACATTGCAGAATGGCGGAAGCAGAGGGCCAAGGAGGAGGAGGAGTTGAAGAGATTGAAGGTATGTTACCTGTCTCGTCTACGCGTTCGATTCGAATCAAGTTTACTTCCAATTCCAATCTGGTTTAAGTTGGGATAAAGTTCAACGAGAATATAAATTCCGAAAATATCAAAGATAACAAAATCAGATTTGCTGCAATTTCAACACACGCCTAAAACGGTTAAAAGATTGACTGACTCTAAAAAAATGACTATCGGACATTTTACTATTGTTTGGACTTTGTATTTTATTTTCCAGGAGAAACAAGCGAAGCGCAAGATCACTCGCGCGGACGAGGAGAAGAGATTGGCCCAGAAAAAGAAGGAGGAGGAAGAGCGTCGCCAACGTGAAATCGGTAACGTTCGATATTTTATTCCGTTCCTGACGCAATACATTGACTTCTTTACGTTTCGTCTTTGAATCTTACAGAGGAGAAGAAACAACGTGACATGGAGGAAAAGAGAAAGTATGGTTGTGTCCCTTTTGGGATTCGATACAATTTTCACGATTTTTCGATTCTATTTTAGAGATGGTTGTTTAATGAAATGTTGGCTTGTGACAGGCGTCTCGAAGAGTCGGAAAAGAAACGCCAAGCTATGATGCAAGCGATGAAGGACCAGAGCAAGAAGGGCCCTAACTTCACCATCACTAGGAAAGATCTGGCAGTGAGTATCCTCAAAATACTAATTATCGTTCAACGAACGCCTTCTTAAAATCCTTCATTTCGTCGCAAGTCTGACTCGTGGTAGGGAAAAGTAACGACGAATAGATCGAATGTTCGAAGGTAATTAATGTTGTGGATTTCTCGGTGTCGATTAGGGTAACCTCACGTCGGCGCAACTCGAGCGCAACAAGACGAAAGAGCAGCTCGAAGAAGAGAAGAAAATCTCGCTGAGCATCCGTATCAAACCCCTGGAAATGGATGGTTTGTCCATTGAGAAGCTCCGGTCCAAGGCCAACGAACTCTGGGACTCTATAGTCAAGCTGGAAACCGAGAAATACGATCTGGAGGAGCGACAGAAACGCCAGGACTATGACGTGAGTCAAAAACTCTTTCTACAAGTTTCTACAGCTTGTAATTTTCCAAGTTAATATAATTCATGTGCTCGAGTTCTTTCAATAAAGAAATGCGAAAGATACAAGTAACGCTTCCCGTTGCAGCTTAAAGAATTAAAAGAACGTCAAAAGCAGCAACTGAGGCACAAGGCTTTGAAGAAAGGTCTTGACCCTGAAGCCCTCACCGGCAAGTACCCTGTAAGTAGTTTTTCTAGACCTAGCCTGGGAGATCGAAATAAACCCTCCTCCGCAACAATAAAGCTATTTTCTCGGTGCAGCCCAAGATCCAAGTCGCCTCCAAATACGAACGTCGCGTGGATACCAGGTCCTATGACGACAAGAAGAAGCTCTTCGAGGGTGTAAGTATACCTTTTCTTCAATTAAAACAGTCGCTGATTCTTCGAAACTCGGGCACTTGGTCAGTTTTAACTCTTCGAGAACGACTCGTTCCTCTACTAAATTGTTTCGATACTTGATAAAGGACGTTGTTGTATTAGTTGTGCGTTGTATTAGTTAAAACGTTTCGACAACGAAGTACGAGCTACAAAACAAATGCGAAAAATTTAATATTGTATAAAAATATCTTAACAGTATAACTTCGTGTAATACATTTCAAGGTTGTGTCATAGTCGGTACAGTGCACAGGCGTCATTCTTAAAGGGTTAAACCTCGAAAACGCGACCCTGAAAATCCTCGAAGAGATGTCGACGGTTTGAAGATCTCGATCGATTAAAATTCGAACAATTTTCCCGGCGCGAGAAAATCTCGTCGACTAATAAAACGTAAAGAAAGAATAGTAAAAAATAAGCGACACAGCTCGTTAGGCTACTTGTAACGAAAAGAAAAGGAACGATTGATCAGCGAAGAATTGAATCGCAGGGATTAGACACGCTTCTAGCGGAGTACAACGAGAAACTGTGGAAACAGAAATCAGAACAGTTCATGAAGCGCACCAAAAGTGAGTCCCATCGAGCACTGTTACAGTGTACCACGGTTTTGCTTGCGTTGCTGATTGATACCACCACTTCCCTGGTCCCCCCCCGCCCCCGTGTCTCTGTTGATTACGTCCTCAAGATCGTTGAAACGATCGAGTTTTCTAATTCGTGTTGGACCCCCATTTACCAAATAGTGGATGTACAACACAGAAAACAATCGAGTACAACACAACCATATCGTATATCGCTCGCGAGGAACTGAACCCCACTTGATCCCCCTCGATGTTTATCGTAATTTATTATCGAATACGACGCTCACAAATAGGGCTACGATTCCACCACACTCGAGAGATCGATTTATTTCTAATTTTACGAAATATCTTCTCTATCGAGTAAAGTAATGTCTACTCGAAATTAATTCAATGATAGAACTTCTAATAATTTTTTAACGGCATTGCCGCCAACCTTTTCGGTGGTACTTTAATCAGAAAAATGTCGCGAGTACGTTCGTAAAAGTTGCATTAAAAAACAATTAAAAGCAAAACAGTTTCGGAGATGAAATTATAATGGGGATAAATTTCACGTACGTTGAGACATTACTATAGTTTCTATTTGATTCGCGATACACGCAACCATCGAAGACTCGTCACAACACAGACATCGTTGTCAAGTGACTAACGTTGGGTCTGCGGAACTGGAGAGTACATGGATTAATGTAACAAGAGTTCGTCATTAACTATCGTCGGACAAGCCAACGTTGTCCTACCTCCGCCCCCTTCGTCACCAGCACCCTTTCTACACCCCAGAACCCAAGTTGTCGAAACGATTCAGTGTTCCGGGAAAGCCGTGTCTTGAAGCTGATTCCAGACTACGTATATGTAATACCAGTCGTTAATACCGTTCCGATCTCCCGTTGAACCCTCGAGAGTAAACTGTGAGAACCGATAAAACCGAGCAGAGGGTCCGGGACGAGTGCCCCCCTGTGTGATCATGTATCCTAGCATGCGATTTCCTCCGTTGGTGTTCCAGGGTCTGACCGAACAGCAAAAGGAGATCATGGAAAAGCAGTGGACTTCGCAGAAGGAGCAATTCCTTGGTCGTCAGAAGAGTACGTATGCTCGCTCTCGAGCAGACGCACGCGACGGATTTCGCTGACAAATTCAAAGTTGGAATTTTTCACACAAGTGAAAATAATCAAAATTACACGAGTCATATATTCTTTTATGGGGTATCGTAAAGATCCACAGTTTACACATTGACATTCCTAGATAAAATAGTAGGGTACACCGAGTACAAAGAATCGAAGGAAAAATTTGTAAAATAATATCGAGAAAGAGAATTGCACTATAATTGGGGGAAGGGGACGACGTAAAAATTTGTGATAAAAGGTGAGAATAGTTGATCCATAAATTCCGAAGCAGCAAGGAGAAAATAAGAAGGTATCGGGGCCTAACACCTTGTAGCAGGAGGTTTTATGGATCGGTTGGAGGCTCGGTCGGCGGTTTACGGTGCTTTTATCGAGCCACCGGCAAGATAGTAAAATACGCGAGCGTAAAAAGCGTTCCGCTGTAGTTCTCGTTTATTATTTCACGTATTCGCATATGCGTCTGCTCGGTTCGCGATTCGCGGTTCGCGGCTCGCGGCTCGTGAAGCCTGATCAGCCAGAACATTCTCTGGAAAAGTGGGTCAGAGACGATGCTACGGATAGGTATATTTGGTTGGTTTCGTTGGGCGAAACGCGTTGAAAAGCGAGGAGTGAAACATCCCGGAATTAGTAACGAGCATCGATACCTTTGATCTTCGATTCGGCACCCGACGAAAGAAAGAAAGAGCAACGTTTCACGCATACTAGAGTCCTCTCTATGTATAGATGAATTGTTCGACTCGCAAAGAATGGTTCTCACTGTCGAAGCTTTTGGGTGTAAGCAGTGTCCTGGTGGATTTATTTTCTATAAAATGGATTCAAGATTCTGCAAGCATCGCGCCTAGCTTCGTTAGGAGGTTTAGGACACATTCTGATTATTCACCCCCTGACGGCGCTAGTTGGGAAAATATTATCGGCTAGCACCCAAGAGGTTCGACAGTGAGAACGGTATGGGCCTGGAAAGCCTGAAACGTCTGTGTAGTAGTTGTCTATGCCAAGTCCTCGCTGTCATCGCCGAAGCTCTAACGACCATATCCTCGCGCGACAAGTCTAACATGTTTGTTTTACTTGCAAACTATAGCGAAGTTGCCGAAGTGGTTCGGCGAGCGGCCGGGCAAGAAGCCTGGAGACCCCGAGTCCCCGGAGGGCGAAGAAGACGTGAAGGCTGCGGCTGACGACGAGGAACTCGAAGAGCCACAATTCGAAGAGGAGGAAGAAGAAGAGGAGGAGGAGGAGGAGGAGGAAGAGGAAGGTGGAGAAGGAAAAGAGGGCGAAGGCGAGGGAGAGGAAGAGGAGGAGGAGGAAGAGGAGGAGGAAGAAGAAGAGGAGGAAGAGGAAGAGGAGGAAGAGGAAGAAGAAGAAGAATAGACACCTCCTCGAACGAATCGGCACCTAACCACCAATTCAATCGATCGATCATCAAACACACAATCTCGAAACATCCTACGAACCATCGAATATAGTCGTGGCGGCAGTAGAGTCAACAATGGCGCGCCGTTGTCCCAGAATCCCGCTGTTACGGGTCCCTTCTCGTCTCGTTTTGGCTTAGGCGAGACCGGAACGGCAGCGGAACTACGACACCGGAAGTCGGACACCGTCTGCACGCTGTGTTTCACCGCGGTGAACCCTCTCTCTAATGGCGAGGATTCCGGCGAGATAAAACACGCTGTTACTACTTACCAGCTGTTCTACTACTACTACTACTTCTACTACTATTATTCTACTACTTCTATTGCTACTATAATTATTATTATTATTATTATTATTATTATTATGATATTGTACAAAAATACACGCACACACATTATTAAAATAAAACGGTTTATCGTATAACACCGCCTCGTCTGTTGATTGCCTCCAAATGCCTGATTGCTTATTTTTATTTTAAAATAGTTTAAATTTTAATTTTAAATAGTTAGTAGTTTCCTTGTAAACATGAAATTTCAATATATTAGACAAATATACTTTTCATTCCTCCGAGTCTAAATCCGTTAAAAATGATTTCGAGTTCTCTGATGAAAATGCAATTTGCATATACCACCAGCATTACACGCGACAACAGTGACAACCACTTTCTCACGTTTCTCACAAAAAAGTCAAATTAATTTTATCCACGTTATCCTTCACAGCCATAAAACACGCACAGCATTATATCTAACATTTATTTTTCATTATTTCATATTCACCGTATTTCATAAAGAGGATTACGTTGCATTTAATAAAACCTCACAATTCTAAAAGCCATTTATTTTAAGAGAAAAAGACATTTATTTATGACTACAAAGACTCTTATCGAAACAAACTGTAACACACATTAAATCTAACCCCTTTACCTCAAGAAATTTTTAATAACGCCTCAAAAGATTTACAGATAAAAAAATTTCGTTCCGATCTCTTGATAGAATTTGATTTATTTCGTACGAAACCGTATAATAATACATAATTACAAAATAAAATAGAACTTTGTTTTCAAACTCACGGCTCACGGTGGTCGAACAGTTTCCGGCGAACTTAACCTTGCCGGTATCCGCGAAAATGATCTTGAAACGCTTTTCTCGACGCGATCTATTTTCGCAACGTGCTTCGAGATCATTCACATTTCTTGAACAATCAACTGCAACGCAGTCTGTTTCCCTTTAAACAGTAGTTCGATTAACGAAAGAAACAACACAGGCGAGCACAGGCCAGAGGCGAGTGTCGACGGTGTCGACTCATCGCGGGCCCGATGTCAGATATGTATAGATCGATTTATTAGCCTTCCGCAAATACACGATGAACGTAACGACACCTGGGATTCGCGCCAAAACTTATAAACAGGCGCGAGACGTTCAAGCGTTGCCGTTGCCAACAGCGTTTAACGATAGTCCCACGAATTTTAGTACCCTAGCAGATTTCGTAGTCAATAGAATTATTCGCAAAGCTGTCATTCTAATCAACAATAAAATCGTTTGATCATGCTGATTAAAGCGATCAGGCAAGAGAAATTAATGAACATTCAGAGAAAGAAACGTTTCGACCACTGGTTAAGGTAATTTTTCTCTGTGAATTGCAGAATACTGCAAATGCTGCTGCCGAGTAGACTTGACCTTCACGGGGTTGATCGTCACGTTGTAGTTTTTGCGAACGGTCAGTATGTAGACGAAGCTGATTAATAAGATTTTACTTAACCGACAGGAGGCGTAAAGAAAGTAATCTCTGTACGTATGAGAGGGATGCCGAAGCAACCCGAGGGTTTCCGGATCAAGACGAAACGGTTCGTGCTCGAAAGAGTGTACGCGTGACGCGTGTGCTGTGTCCCGTCAGTCCCGTCAGTCCCGTGTCGGGAAAAGTTTTTCAGAATGTTGCCCTTGACAGCATATTATTATGCGAAGATGGTCATCGGAGTTCGGTCCCCTTTTGTCAACATGTTCCCCGTTCGTCGTCTTTTTCGCCCAGGTACAGTCTTATATTCTTTACTTGAGCAATGCATCGCAAAATTTGCGAATACGTTTCTATACGGCTCTGGACAGACATAGATTGGACTTTTAGGAATCACAATTCACCACTTCTGATCTCCTCATTGCGATGTTGAAGCGTCAGTTGCGTCAGTGCGTAGAAAAAAACCCTTTTAATTTCATATACTATACGCGTATATGCGAATCTAGCGATATGTGTGTGTGTGCCACCTCCCTCTCGCTCGAGCACGCGGGCACTCTTAAAAGAAGTTAATCTGTCGAAAGGAAATCATGCAAATTTACATGTAGGACCGCGGTCCGTTAAAATTCAAGGCAGGCTTCAGTGACGGAACAATGACGCGAAGCATGGAGATGGAGAGAATGAACGTTAGCCGGTTTTCCGTTTCTGTCTCTCTCTCTCTCTCTCTCTCTTTCGCATCAGCATACTTCCGCCGGTGAAATATGCCTCTCTTTTTCTCTTTCAACTCGTCTCGCTCCGACTGACCTGCCGGCCCGGTGCGGCAAGTGACGGCGTCGATTCCAATGTTCTCATTTTCAAGCAATTGCCTCTAACAGTTCCTGCTTCGTACGTCGACAGTTGCAATTTTTAGGAAACTTGCCATACAACTTCTATTACGAATATCTATTTTCTGCCTAGTAGTATTGCACCTATTTAATCTTTTAATTTAGATACGTCGCTATAGTGGCTGACAGCCACTAATGCAGTGACAAATTGACCGCATAACCAATTGATGTGTATCTACTAAATAATTATCTGTAACGAAGCGTCCACATATTTCAAAGCGACAGTATTCGTAGCATATTCGTATCGGTGTCAATTTTATCGGCATCCGTGTTGTCAGGAAAATGTACTTAAGTTTATACCGCAGAAAAGCAGGTTGTCCTCGAACTTGGCGCGAAACCAAAACAAACATTCGTTTCCTGAGAAAGAATTAATTACGAATGAATTTCCTTCATCGATTAGCAAACGATATTACGTCTACATACATACATACATTAATATTACACACATTTGCAATTCATTGACATACAATATCATAATTTTTATAATGCTCAGAATTTTTCTTTACCGACATTTCAAACTGCATAAAACTGTTCACTCTTTTGTTTGTTCAACTGAAAATTCTGTCGACGTCGCTTGAGCATTAGGTAAGTTCTATATAGAAAAGGGGAACTTAAATTTAGAATTATAATCGTTGTGCTCGAATACTTTGATTAAAAGATAAGTTCGATAATGAGAAAGAAGAAATAGTATATTTTTAGTTACGTCGTTGCAGAAAGCTGATATTTACCGCATCGTTTCCCCTCAAAGAACGAAAGTGTTATTAAATATCATCGCTTCGACTCGAAGACCGGTCACGTGACAAGATGCGCTGCCCTCTGTGTCATGTATTTAAATTATCTAATGATTTTAGTATCCGCAAGCGCGTTGTTAAATAAGGAACCCTTTCTGCATCGCATAAAGTAATTTCGCGAAAAAAAGTGTTGTGAGGTGAGTGAGAATAGCTCGAGGTAAACAAGCAGTTGGTAAACAACAGTACGTTTCATATTAACCCTTGAAGATCGAAAGTGGTTTCTTACAAGGACGTGTAGCTACGTTGCAAGGGCACCGGGTACCGAGTCCACGACATTAGCACACGTTCCACCTGGTGGATGCGAGGGTATTACTCCCATCGCTAGCGGTCGCAACTATTTATAATGGGCAGTCGCTTGGCTCGGGTTCTCGCGTGCTCTCTCTCTCAGTCTAGTCTACGCGTTCTCCATTCTGTCCTCTCTGTCGCTCCCTTTCGGGGCACAGTGGTCGTCCTTAAGCTAGGTTAATAGTGTCGCGAAGCATTCAGTCCGAGCGTCAGAGGCCGCGCTCCTCTCTTACCTGAGAGAGTGGACCGAAATAGAGCCGCGACCGCGAGAGAAACGAGAAACCGGCGACAGGCGACAGGCGACAGCCGACAGCAGATAGCCGACAACGCGTCGTTGTTCGCGTATTTATGTGCGTGCCCCGAACAATAAACAATAACAACGTCGCGTGTCACAGCGTGGAGAGGCCGGGTCTTTGTCGGGACCTGTTGCTGTCGAAAAAGATCCCGCTGGATGTCGCGCGTGTTTCTCTGCGAGTATAGTTGAAATGTGCGTTTCGAAGGGAACGCGGGCCCGTGTGTCATGGCGGTGATCGCCGCGAACAACGGCCACGTTCTCGCACGCCCGGTTAAATGTTGCCCGACATGGAGAGGAACAGAACGAGAATGAGAAGCAGCTGACTAAGAGACGGCTCGGACACCAAGCAACAACGATCGATGAGGTGAGTCGAGATTTCGTATCGAATTCAACAGAAACGAAACGAAACGAAACGAAACGAACCGGTCCGGTCCGGTCCGGTCCGGTCCGGTCCAGTCCGGTCCGCCGACGGGTCCGCGATCGTCGCGCCCACTGCCACGCGCTGTCACTGTCAGGCTGTTACCGTCGCGCCGCGCCGCGACAATCCACAAATGTTTGAGGACCCGTTTCGCGGAGACCGAGCCTCGCGCGACATCCGGAAATATACGGAAATTGACGATTTCTGTCGAGCCGCGGCGTGGTCGAGCGTAATTTCGTCGCGAGTCGACAGAAATCGGTCGCGCTTCTCTCTCGCGATCCAGCGATAAGTGCCTCGGGTTTCAGACTGAATCATGATCGAATGGCCGGTTTTTTATTTTGAAATTTTATGTTGGAATTATGCGGACGCTGTTTGCGAAACGATTAGCAGCGTGATGACGGTTGCCTGGATGTCAGATACAGGATTCCTGTTTTTTGTAAGATTGCGAAGGTTTATGAGAACGCTTTTTATTGGAGGTCGATAAAAAATTAATATCCGTATGGAAATATATTTTTTGTGATAGAACCTCTCTCTCTCTCTCAGACATGTTTATTTAGCATTAATTTGTATATTTCATGTGCATTTCTTGAAGACGTAAAACTGACTTGCATGTTTCATGAACATTTATTATATACAATAGACATTCCGTCATTCCTATCGATGTTGTCGTATCGATCGCAACGAACGTTAAAAAAAGCACCGTGCAATAGCACATTTTCAATAGAAAATGGAAGGAACAGATTGGCTCTAATATGCCATAAGAGTCCTTGATTCGATCTTTACATTCACTTCTCACAGTTGGGAGTCGAGGTCAAGTCTGCAGACTATACAGAACTCGTAGAATTTAAAACTCGTCATTGTTAAAACGCGCGTTAAATCATTAAAGGCACTAAAATCCGTGTTACACGCTAGTATTCTATCGATTTATTATAAGAGGCGCGCTGTATTTCTGATCCTTTTTTTAGCACCCCACACGCTAAAGGTTCTAAACTGTTCCCGAGTTGGGGAAGATTAAACGATTATATGAATTTAACGTAACTACAAATGCACGCGTTTATAAATAAATGCTTGCGCGCGATTTAATTCTCGGACTCAATTTGTAGTCACAGTTTTAACGAATCTGTTCAACCATTTAATTATCACTGATCAATTCTGTTTGTTCGTGTCGTCCATAGATTTTCCATATTTTAGTTTGTAAGTTTGTACCTTCGATCTTTTAAAATTAAAAGTATTTAAATTAGAATTTTTTCTACGTTTGAAAAAATGAGCATATCGCAGTTATTTATTTTGCAATAGGTCCCAGAGGATTGTTTTCGGCGATACTGTTCGCAAGCGAAACCGTGCCAGCTTCTCGACGCGACGTTTTCTATACCGCAGATAATACTTTAATCGCATGTAATTGTTCCCGGATGACTCGCGTGTAATGTTTAGTTGATGATTCAGAGAATTTACTCTATAATAACGAGAAGGCCACGTTTTCATTCGAGGCAATTGTTGCGGCTGTAGAATCACTCGCATAGGCTAATTTATTACGTGCTTGTTATTCAAGCCGCGCACAAGTGCTTTTAATTATACCCGGATTCAAATTGACTTTTTTTTAATAAGCAAGGACAATTGCGGCGTAGCTCGAGTTACATCAGTCATCGTTCGTATTCCTGTTCGATTCGAGGACTTTACATTGACTGATAGAAATTCATAATTTAGCTAGTCTATATATGTATACATATACATATAAAATAGAAAATAGAAAAGGGTGTGTGTGTATGATCACATCGATCTGATTCGGTGGATTTGTCGCACGTGGTGTCTATCTGTCGGAGTTGAAGTTGTCGGAGCGCGGTGGTTGTAAATAATCAGCCGGTTCGGAGCTGATCCGTGCGCGTTTTTTGTCTGCTATAATAACCTTTTCAGGTATACCGCCAGTGGTCGGGCCGTCGCGTCGTGCGCAACCCGCCCGGAGGCCGAAGGGCCTAGCTGCGAAGGGCGTGCCGTAGGCACGCCGCGAACAGTTAGTTAATACATATTAGGATATCGAATAAAAATTCTTTTTTCATTTTATTGGAATATACTTTATTGATTTTACAGGAACTAATTCACAGAGAAATTCGTGACCCCATAAGCCATAAGTAATCGCAAGCTTGGGAAAATGAATAGAAATTCTTTTTCGTTGTTCAATAATTCGTTCAATTAAAACAGAAATTTTTCACTCGGGTAGCGGGTAGAATATTTTACGCTTTATCAATTTTACACGAATAAATGAAAAAAGTGATCTCATGTATGATTTACAAAATTAGGAAATTGAATAAAAATTCATTTCTGTTGTCCATTGATACGATCCAATTGAAATATGAAATTTTCATTCGAACGCAATATGCTTTGTTGACTTTAAACGAATAAATTTATTGGATTTTACGATTTCATAAATGTTTTAGAAAGAGAGGCGACCAAATAAAAATTCATTTTTATTGTCCAACAATTTGTCAAATTGAAATATAAAATTTTCATTTGGATACGATACACGTATTTCGCCCACTGCAATTGAAAACTTTAAAGGAATAATCTATAAGGAGGAAAAATTCTTTTCTCTCGTTCACCAATTTACCAGATTGAAATATAAAGGGAGAACCATCTAAATCATTTCTAAAATCGGATGGCTGAACAAACACTTTGGTCTCTTACTGAATAGTTCGTCAAATATAAAACTTCCAGATTAATTCCGTGTGTTTCAAACACCATCTTTCTTTTCCGTGTTAAATCTTTGAATGAACATATTTAGAAGCCTGAATAGAAGTTCATTTCTCGTACTCGGCGGTTTATCAAATTGAAATATATAAGCTCCATTTCGCCCGTTAAATGGGAAAACATTCTGAAGCACATAGATCCTCATGCGTTCCTCATGAATATCCTTTTGCTTCTTTCGAGACCGTTCTTTTCACTCGCCGCGCCACTCCGCGCCGCGCAGTTGGTCCCCCCGTATCGTGGCTCTTCTTTCTTATTCGGGATAAAAGTGCATATACTTTTCTATGTAGACGTAGCGCGGTGTATGAATTCGCATCAAAGCTTCCGTTATCCTACGTTCCAGTTCAACTTGAGAGACGGAAGAAGCTTTTGTCACAGATTATTCTGTAGGATGCTCTTATAATTCTCAATTTCCGTGCTCCGTTTTCTTCTGTGATTCTTACATTCCCAGTTTCTGTTGGCTCCTTCTGTTACTCGTTACTCGTTACTCGAGGCTCGGTTCTGCTCCTTTTAAAAAAGTACGAAAAATCGACAAATTTCATTGGCTTGGTTCGAGGAAGCGAACCAAGTCAAATTGTAAAAATAAGAACAGTTGAAGTAGAAGCAGACGGAAATCAATGATATATGTAGTACAGTGTACACATCGTGTAGTACAGTCGAATTAATTGAAAGATTTCAGTTGCACAGCTCCATGCTGGGATCCTCGACTTGAATGAAGAAAAAGTGTAGCAGAGGTAACAAGATTTTTCTAAAATGTGCAAGGATAAGTAGGAAATTGTCGTGACGATTTTTGCATGTGCACGCACGCACTAGCACGCCTATGAGGGATTAAAAGTCAACGGAGCGTTGCACCGTCCCGCAATTGCGGGCGATTGCCCATGATATGGCCTATATAGGTTGCAAATTGTTGCGTAATAATACACGAGAGTCGTGTGAATACGTATTTCCTGTTATTGCGCGTTTGCGAGTTAACAATGGATGGGCTTTGCGTTCGAAATATGTAGTTCGAATTACGCGGATACGTACACTGGGTGTATGATTGAAACATGACCCTTTTTTCACCTCGTGATTGCAGGTTAATTACAAAAGCCAACGCGAAACGACGATCCATCGTATCGCGTCGGTTTCGACTTTCGACCGAATTACCGTGTTGCAGCTCCCAGGCCCAGGACACTTCAAAAATTCATTCGCTAATGTTGCAATAGATTCTTGTATTATGTAATCCTTGTAGAAAAAAGAAAATCATGGAGTCACTTTAAATAACAAAGTGTACAAAATTAGTCAGACTATTTTTAAGTGAAAAAATAATAGTGAAATCGTGAATCGTGTATATATCGGTAACAGTAGAACGTATTAAGAGCAGTTTTCTGCGGGTCAAAGGGGAAAAATTTGACAGGTGATCGATTCCTGAGCAACGACTCTTTCCCACGTCAACACCTGTTGAAAACGCCCATCCTCGGAAAATTCGATCGACGCGACGGCTCCGTTTCCTGGTTTCCCATGCAGGAAATTAAGCTCGTATTAGTTGTCGCCGGGACATTTGCTTAGGCGACGCGCGACGCTTCGTTATGTTTCCACAATAGCGAAAGTGTCAAGCACGCGCACGCGGTGCAAGCAAGAAAATGAATAGCGTTCCCATATGTGATCAGTGTCTGCCCTTGTTGTTACGGGCCATAGAAACTGCGGTTGCTATGGTATGGTCACAGTGTACACTATTGTTTTATCGAAGGACGGTAATAAATAAGCTGTGGACCTTCCCGGTAAATCCAAATTTTCCGCAGTGATTACAAAAGATGGATTATAACAGTTAACAGACATTACAGAACTTGGTAATTTTTAGTTTACCGCCAGGTTACGGCCAGGTTGTTGGTGACAGTGTTAGCGAAGGAGCGACTTCAGAAAAGCAACGAAACATAGATTCTTGCTCTTTTCCACCTGATTAGGCGCCGCTGTAAAACCGGCACGTAGTCGACCGCCTATGAAGAGAGCCACGTAAACGGTTCGTATCCCCCTGCGAATGCATCGTGCGCATTGCACCGGGAATACAGAGGGTTTCATCTCCTCTACTCCTCTCGCATCGCACAATGAACACGATAAAGGATCGCAAACGCGCGAACGATTTTCGGCCAAGTGGATTACTTGAGAATCGATCGCTTCTCCAACTTGTTCGTCCAATTTCCAACAAAGGGCCTACGGCCTACACATTAACCCTGGAACTGTTGAATCGTTGAAATGTTGAACTGTTCAATCGTAGCAACTTTGATCGATTTCGATGAAACTTTGTGCATGGAAATATTGGTAAATATTTATAAAAACTTGGACAAAAAAGTATTATTTGCGCATTACCTAGTACTTAGTACGAATATATTTGATACCAGCCGTAAGTATCTAGCCTCGTACATCCCGCGCTTGTTTGCATCGAGACCGTTAGCTCCCTTATTAGTTATTTCTAATTTAATGAGCTCGCTACTATATAGTTGCATTCAGATTGATGAATCCCTCGCAACGAGCTTAACGAGTTTTCTATCATTTCTATCAGGTTTGGTAGGCCCTCCACCAACTCCTAAATGCTTCCAGGTTGCAAGAGATTCATTTATATTTTCCCAGGGGACCAGCAACACAGCAGCCTCTCGTTCAGCTCCCTATCTTGTTCAACGAATGAATATATCCTGCATTCGTTTGCATGCAGTTTAAATGTGTCCTGTATCGTTCACGAGTTTAACGAGTGTTTTCCCATTTAGAGCTTTATGGCTCCCGTATTATTTGTATCAGGTTTTATGGTCTCCGTACGAAAATCTAGTACCTTCTAGAAAATCTAGTACCTTCAAAAAAACGTTTGAAACAAATTAATAGATCAAGCAACGAATTAGCACGAAATATCCCAAATTATACAGTTATAAAAAATATATAAAAAAACTTTTTAAAAACCACGCTTATATTAAAGTGCACTAAAAAGGAGAAAATAATTTTTTT
>CM052267.1:136053-182955 GCA_028455795.1 Lasioglossum marginatum | reverse complement strand
AATAGATTGTGAAAGTTGCTGAAAATTATTCTGGTAATAGAGCGAAATAATCTTAGGTTCACAATAATTTATCTAAGAAATACTTTTATTACTACGTAGAAGAAATTTTATAAGGTATGTAAGTACAAAATATTTTCATGTTTGTATGTTTTAATATTAATTCTAAGTATTTAATGCTCTAAACAAGTTATAATTATTTAAAGCGTAATGGGTCGTGGAAAGTCATTAAATGATCACGAAAAGGGATTAATCATTGCGTTCAAGGACATGAATCTGTCAAATCATCGCAGGAACATCGCAGAAAGAATTCATAGATCTTTAAATGTTCTTAATCATTTTTTGCAATTGGGCAATGGAGCAAAAAAATCTGCAGGTCGTCCAAAGAAATTGAGTCAAAGGGATAGTGGAAAAATTTTTTATGAAGCTTGAGAAAATAAATTGTACGCATCTCAAATCAGGGCAAAATTAAATTTATCAGTTGTTGTACGACGTGTGCAACAAGTTTTGAAAACGAATAAGACGCTTCAATACCGAAAAAGAGCGAAAAAGCCTCCTCTCACCGAGCTTCATAAACATGAGATTGAAATTTGCACAAGATCGTATGTCATGGACGGAAAAATGGAGAACTGTGATTTTCTCAGATGAAAAGAAATTTAATTTAGACGGTCTGGACGGTTTCCAATATTACTGGCATGATCTGCGTGATCAGAGAGAGATTAGAATGAGCAGAAATTATGGAGGAGGTAGCGTGATGATCTGGGCAGCTTTCGGCTACAACGGTAAAACTCCGATCATGTGGTTTCCGCCAAAGGCCAATGC
The DNA here is from genome assembly GCA_028455795.1 of Lasioglossum marginatum. Lineage (NCBI taxonomy): Eukaryota > Metazoa > Arthropoda > Insecta > Hymenoptera > Halictidae > Lasioglossum > Lasioglossum marginatum. The sequence goes on along the minus strand of CM052267.1, from coordinate 182,136 downwards.
GGATAAGTACCAAGAACTGTTAGAATATGCGTTAGACGAATATGGTGACAGAATTGGTGGTCCAAATTTTATTTTCCAACACGATAATGCACCAATTCATCGTGCAAAAGCAATTAAAGCATATTTTCAGATGGCAGAAATTGAGGTTTTACCTTGGCCATCAAGAAGTCCAGACCTTAACCCCCTTGAAAATCTATGCGGCATTTTATCAAGAAAAGTTTACAGTAATGGCAAACAATACGCAACGGTTAATGAATTAAAAAATGGCATCAAAGAGGCGTGGTCTCAAATCGGATCAGAGACTTTACAGAAATTAATAGACTCAATGTCACAAAGGATATTTGAGGTCATAAAAAACAACGGAGGACCAACTAAATACTGAGTTTTCACGTCAAATAATTAATTTGTACTTATATTTGTAACATTTTGTTAAGTCCAACTAGAAAATGATTAAGTGAACCTATATTTATTTCGTACAAAAATTCCAAATTTTTGTAATATTGATTAATAAACATATTAATAAAAATGATATTATTCAAATACATTATATGTTATACTAATTACATTGTAACGAATCACATACTAATAATAAAAGATAGAAATGTTGCATGAAAAACACTGTTATATCATAAAAATGATATATAAACCTATCATTATTTCGGCCACTGTATGTCTATCGAGACTATTCCAAGAAAAGACAAGAAATGTTTTGCAATTCTTCCCGCTAAGAAATGTTAATGGTCCTTTATCGGAAGAAGAAACTCCCCAGATAACGGAGTTCCTGCTGTATTTTCAGCGGCAGACAGTGCTCGTTTATGTTTCTATACATACGACTGCAAAACACATAACAAAACTTCTTACCATTATCTTCCTTCCGTTTCCTCGGCTAAGAAACGCTGCTGTTTACTTCGTGGAATCTTTTTTCTGTTGCTTGCTCTCTAACCAGCCCCGAAGGCAGTGTGGGATGCTGTTTGCAATTAACGTGTTTGCTACAACGACCGTAATTTATCTAACATTTAAATGGGCTTTGAAAATGCAACGCTGATAATATTATAAAGGAATTATAAAAGAAAGAAATAGTGTTTTACTTAGATCTCAGTCTCAATCTCGAAATCGATGCAACGAAATGACAATTTATTTTGTACCACGTTATCAGCAAAATCCTTGAATCGAGCTGACACCATCGAATGCAAATTCTCGCAATTCGAGCACTCGCGAAGCGCTCGGGCGCGGGCGTGGACGCGGGCGTGCGTGAAAATTTATCGTGCTCGCTCGCCGCTTCCACCTTTGATCTTCAATCGCGCCGGAAAATGTATGCTCCTCTTGTCCGTTAACAATCGCGACACGTCTATCGATCGTTCGACTCTCTTTCGCATGTTTCGTGTCGCTCGGCGAAACGCTCCGCTTGCGACGACTTTGCACATTTTTTCAGAACGGACGCGCGGTGGTTATGGAATTTTCAATCACGCTAGATCAGGTTTAAAACGCATTCGTACATAATTTAAAAACGAGTATTTTCAAATTGGACCAAATGGCCCGGATGTTTTTTTTTGGGCGTTAGAAGGATCAGTTCACCGCGCGATTTATAAATAAGTTTTTTTTTTAAATTGCTATCGGTCGCTATTGCGGAGAAAAATATATAACGGAATAATAATAATAATAATAATTCGTAAAGTATAATAAATAAGCAACTGTTTGTGCAAGATGTCGAGTCTGTCTCGACAAAGTAGCAGAAAGAGTTCAAAATGATTTTCTTGGGAGCAGAAACCAAATATTCAAATCGCAGACAGGAAAGATGAAAACGAACGACCTTGGTCCGAAGAAACGTGTTTTCATTCTGGTTCGGGTTCGGGTTCGATGCATTGTAACACGCGGTGCAAGCGAAACGAACAAGTGTTTTCGCGCGGAACAACGGGAGTGCATTTCGAAACGGTGAATAATGGACGCCGCAACACGACATTGTATCGGAGTATATCCTAATCAGATCCAACCGGTTATTTATTAACAATGCAAGGTTGACGAACAGTCGGACAAGCGCGGCCGACGCAAACAAGTAACAACGTTTTCATCCGGGTATTATAAATATGCAGCGCGGCGCGACTGGCGTATACTTATTTTTAATCATGAATCTGTATATTTATGTTAATATCCGCGAAATGAAATCGGAGAACGTTTGTTTAACGCGCGCTCGCCGCTGAGCGGCCGCTTGTTGGCAAACTGTATTACGCGATTTAATTAAAGCAAGTCACGTGCTCTTTTAGAGCTGCAATTTTACAAATTTTATTTGCGGACCGAGAAGAACTTGTATTTGGTAGATGAAATAATTTGCGAAGCGAGATTAGAGCATTCCTGATATATGACCGAATTTTAACAGTAACTTTAAACAAACTTTTTTTCTAAACGAACTTATTAGAATAAAATTGATTTAAAAGTAAAATTAAACGTCTCAATTAAAATGGAAAATAGGATATTTGTTTTATAAAAGTTACATCCTAAAATCGGGCCTTCCATACATACATACACGTACATACACGTATACGCGGAATACAGTATATTCGGATGGTATTAGTGTGCCATATATCCTAGTTAAGTATGAAGAATTAAATCATTATATTGGATGGCAATTTTGCTGTAGGCTCTGGACTGTGGACTGTGGACCCAACGGATTACTTCTAAATTCATGTATTTCAGGGGATGTTATACCGAACAGGTGCTGCAACAAACGTGATTCAGGAATTAATTGGGTTCTCATTTTAATAAGTCCACTATATTTAAACAAAATTATCATTCTGTACAGTTAAAATTGATGTTGGAAAAATCATCTTTATTTTAGTAACAATATTGGTTCTAAAAGAAAAACGTTGCGAATAAAATATTATTCTGAATCATCTTCCAGCGAAAAATTGCGTATCTAACTTCTATTTTTACAAATGAAGAATTTCGATTGTAATTTTGCAGCAGACCACTACCGTGCTTTGCTCGCTCGAGGAAAACAATGTTGCAAATTCCGCTCGTCGACGTGTCCACTTCTGAAAGGTTTGCGAACCTTTTAGCATCCTGTCAATCTCCCGAGCACACGTTGAATAATTCCAGCTCCTTTTGCAATACGAATCGCGTAGTTGTAGTTGGAACGTTCTAACGACCGGTGCTCGGGAACTTGTGTATTTTCTTTACTACTAAAATGCCTGCGATTTATGCAACGGCGCGGCGATACTTACGAAAGTCCATTGGTGTTTCCCCGTTCAACGATGCTCTCTTCTCATTGTCAGAGCACCCTTGCCCGGTTTCCTTCCGGTTTGCTGGATCGTAGTCCTGGATACATCTGGGCTTCGTCTGGAGCTGAAGACAACGAGAGCTGTATTTTAAAATGTTTCAGTTTGCACTTTAGTCGAGACACTCGAGACCTGGAAAATAGAATCCACGCTGGTCGGAGTAGAAAATTCATTAAACCAGTTAATTCTTCCTTGGAAACAGCTGCAGGGGTATTCAGAGGATACCTAAATTCTACGTGGATATTTAAAAAAATATAATCTGCCGTCTACAATGGTGAATTAGGCTAGTAGACTGACGAAAATCTTTAAAAAATTCAACTGTAATTACTGGACTGTGAAAAATACAAGACCGGGGAGTTCTTAAACGAAGTAAGCGATTGAATAATAAATTGAGTCAGTTAGCGAGTTAAATATGACGATTCCATGAAGTCGATGAAGAGTTACGATCGTAATGAGCTGGCCGAATGCATACCGGTGTCGCCTGTTTCTACAGTTGGTCGAAGGAGAGGGAGAACCGGTGAGAGACAACAAACTGGAAAGAAAGACGGGAACACATTATAGTGTTCCCTCTGAAGGCTTCAAACGCAGTATGCTTCGCGTTATTGATTCGCGTATCATGTTCTTACCGGTCACATTTATGTACTGTGATTTTTTCACGCGACGCAGTTCATTTCTGTACAGTGATCAAATCGACTCGCTAGTGCCAATATTCGAGAAAAAGTGCATCGACACTGACGCAACAAGTGTACAAGAAGTGTAGCAAATGATAAAATACACTGCGGTAGTTGAATTTAATAGAAAATTTTTCTCGTCCTATATACTAATCTATTTACGTTAATAATTGACAAGTCCAACGTACAATTTAAGTGGTATATAACATCATGTTTGGTCAAATTTTTTAAATTTATTGAGTGAGGTGAAATTCAATTTTGTTGAACGGAAATTCGCATGAAATATAATATCATATTTCGTGATAGTGTTCATGGTAGATATGTTAATATTTGTTGGTTCGCAATATTTAGGAACGCGTCATGCACCGCATCTAATGTTAAAAGCACCATTTCGAAATTGTTGGAAGCTAGGAAAAATGTTTTCTTGATCGCGAAGTTTTTCAGCGAAGAAAACTCGCCCGGTGAAGTTTCTTAATACATAGTGAAATTATGGCTCCAGTCCCGAGAGCAAAAAGATTACGAATTAAGAAGTTAGCATGTTTGAAAGTAATTGAACCAAGAGGGTGGTTGACTTCGCAACCCCGTGCGCCGAGCCGCGCCGAGCCGCGCCAAGCGTACTTTTCCCGAGCGAATACTTTCTTCTCCGCACGAAAGTTCGCCCCTTTCAAAAATTGATTTCAGTTTCCGATTCGGTTTCCCGGGATTAAATCGCGGAGTGAAATAAAGGATGCGTTATGCATGAGAAGAGCAGTTCGCCGTTCAAACAGACCCGTGAAAACCAAAAATGAATTTGCGCCGCGCGCGCCAGCAAAATTTCAAGAAATTCATCGTAATTACAACTTTTACCTTTAATCACGGCCGAGCACCTTTTCATTACTATACGCTTCATTACATGTGGCGCTTTGTGCCGCAGCTAAATTACCATTGTATAATTTACAAAGGCTGGAACTCGACAAAAGTTGACTTCGTCTGTCGATGGTTTTAATACAATAGAATGTGATTAATTGTATATAGGAAGGTTCCAGTAAAATGGAATTTAATTGTGTTTTATATTTCGTTGTGTCTCGTTTGTTTCCACGCGAACCGTCTTTCATTTTTAGTTAAGAAGGACGTAACTCACTGGACAGCATGGACACTGTAGCTATTTAATGAAACCATAACGTCATTGTAACATGGATCAATTCTATTAGGTACGTTGTTGGTAATACAACAAACGACGTTAACCGAGAAATGGCGTCGGTGGTGGGACAGTGGAGGACAAAATAATAAGATAATTTACATAGTTATACATAATATTTCGTATATTAGGTAGGAAATATATGTACATTGAGCTTTATTATATTAAGTCAACCGAGTCACTCTCTATCGTGTGTATACTGTACATATACATACATATGTGTACCTAATACTTTAATTTTGTTACTGAAAATGGTTTCGTTCAATTTTGTTCCACACTGTAAGGGTAAGATAGATGCGGATGTTTATGAAGAAAATTTCGCAAACGAGCAGGGAATTCGATTGCGGAAAACGCACGCTATAACGCGAGATGCCGCGACGCTTGCGCGTAATCGAGATGTAACAGGCGTGTAAAAATTTGATGCGAGGCCGGCCCTCGGGGAAGTACAGAATAATTGAATTCGTGGGTGGGAGCACTATCAACAGAGGCCAGGATGTACAATTAATAGAACTTGAAACAAATTGATTAAAGCCGTCTAATTTTTAGAAATTTCTGCACAGTTTATCCAGATTATAGTTCATAAAATATAGAATCGTAAAACATTTATATATCCAAACCGAAATTGACGGTCCAGCTGTCTGACGTACAGTCGGTCACGAAAATATTCGGACACTAGCTATAACTAACTTTACGACTTGATTCGTTTGTTGATAAAGCAATAGGGAATTGTTTCTAGCAATAATACATCTATTAATGTTGATAAACATAAATAATTTATTTGAAAAATATACATACATTTCATAGCAAAAATTATTAAAAGAAATAATGTACCATTTGTGGCTCACAAAAATATTCGGACAATATTAATTTTTCTATTTAGACAATGTAATTTAGCATTACAAAATTTGTTCAATACTTCGTGGCATAACCATTTTGTTTAAGAACATGTCTTAACCTCTTTGGCATATTATTTGTAATTTTTTTTAAATATTCAACAGTTATATTCGACCACTCAGTTGCAAATCTTTGTATTAATTCGACTATCGATGTAATTGGGGTTTTTCGAGTTTTTTTATCCAATTCATCCCACAAATTCTCGATAGAATTAAGGTTCGGTGATTGGGGCGGAGGATGAAGAATTTTTGGACAGCGGTATAATAAAAATTCTTGCACAATACGCGACTTGTGCTTGGGGTCGCTGTCTTGGTAAAACTTAAAATTATTATTAAGCCCCATTTTTTCAGCACTTTGAACTAAATTATTTTTGAGTATATTTAAATAATGATTTTTGTCCATAATACCGTCAATAAACACTAGGTTACCGACTCCATATGACGAAATGCAACCCCAGACCATTACGCTGCCTCCGCCGTGTTTCACTCTACCTCTTGTATTTTCAAAATTAAACTCTTTATTCGCTTTCCGCCATAGTTCTTCCGTCGGAATTGTACAGATTGAATTTGCTTCCACCATGTCTCATCCTTAGAAATTAGCTTGCATTAGCTCTTGCAAAGGTTTTTCGTTTATTCCTATTCTTTTCGTTGATAAATGGTTTCTTTCTAACTACTCTTCCATTGTAACCAGCTTGCCTCAGCGTTCTCCGAACTGTTTCGGCTGACACATTCTTGAAGCTTTCTCCTAATAGCTCACTAACTAGTTTTGGAGCACTTAAACGCGGATTTTTTTTCACTTTTCGAATAATTTTGCTTTTCTCCCTCGTACATAAGAGACTTGGTCTTCCAGTTTGCGGAATAGAATCAATGCGATTCTCAATATAAAATCGTTGATAGATATCTGCAACAGTACTCTTACTTATACAAAGCATTGCACTAATTTCGCGATAGGTTTTTCTTTTTTCTCGATGAAAAATTACAAGCTGCCGCACATCGAAACTCGTATTTTTCCCTTTGCGATCCATTTTGAACGAATTCACGGCATGGTCCGAGGTGGCATGGACATCTAATGGTCCACGAGATTCTGTTTGTAAACAAACGTTTTCGCGTTCTTGGAATATCGCGTTCCCAGAAGACGATTGCCAGAGAAATATAATACGTGTTCGAATATTTTTGTGAGCCACAAATGGTCCATTATTTCGTTTAATAATTTTTTTTATGAAACGTATGTATATTTTACAAATAAATTATATATGTTTATCAACATTAATAAATGTTTTACTGCTAGAAACAATTCCCAGGGCGATTGCTTTATCAACAAACGAATTATCAAGTCATAAAGTTAGTTATACCTAGTGTCCGAATATTTTCGTGACCGACTGTATATTCGAATATAGTCGAAGCATATTCGGCGTACAGAACGAAAACAATTGGAAAATTCGCGATAAAGGCACGAATAGTTTCGAAATTGCAGAGTAATTAAAAAGCGCGATATGCATTCACAGGTCCTGAAACTTTGAGAAATGTGGGAATCCGTGGAATTTTCACAAACTTCGACTTTCTGGTCGGGAAAACGTTACAGAGAATGTTTCGGAGCGGATGGTAAACACGCAAAGCATCTTGCGCGATGAAGATAAAGTTTTCCTTATGGTTGCAATTTTCCTATTTTGCATGTGTCGTTGCCGGTACCATAAAAATGTTCAACAAAAACTGTAATATGAATACAATTCATCTCTTACGACACGAAAAAGTTTGAATCATTGGATTAGTACAAAGGTCTTTTCGGTCTTTTCGTTCTTTTCACGATTGTCGTGTCTTCGAAAGAGTGGGAGTCAAGAAAAATTGTAATTTTATCACGCGTAACGATCGATAGTTAAGAAACCGCATTAAATCGTGTTCGAGTATCGCAACACGTAATTGCCGTGCACGGCCTACTCTACAGAATTCGCCCGTTGTTGTACCATACACAACAACATAAGCGCCGTATTAATTCACGCGTGACAAACAGCAGTTTATGAATGCTTCATTCAGCGTGCAGCGGCGCGACGGTGGCTTCCGCCGCGCCGCTTTCTTTTACGTATCGTCAATAGTCATACAATTATACTATACGTTCGCCGCGTAAATCCACGAATTCGCGAAACAAAACACGGAGGCTGAGCGCCATTGTGAAATCGCAAGGATTGTGTCGCGGACCTTGCACAAAGAATACAACCTAGTAGGTCATGTACAGAGAAAGAGAGATTATCGAAGAAAAGTATTGTATTTCGTTCATCCGCAAGATAAGGATAAAACCATTATATTATCGATAGATTACCAAAAATGGTAATAATAAAAACGTTTAAATACATATGTTTGAACGAAGAACTTGTTTGATAAAGAAGTCCACTAATTTTTTAAATGCACAAAGGCCGCAGTTTACGAATAAAACTTGTTTGAAAAATAGCGCAGCAATTCGAGTGTTTTGTGGAACGTTTGCGACCGTCAAAATATTGAAGCAGCTGATTTGTCAAGTTTGCTCTCAGTGTCCAAACATAGGTACGACGGTAAACTCGAGTATTACGAAAAAAAGCATGGCTTCCTTCGGTTGTCCTTCGTGGCTGGTCGACGGAACGTGAGCGTATGGGAAATGTAACCTTCTCACTGTTCATGCTTCAGTTGCCATTAAATGGTCGAACAAGCCTATAGCGCTCTTCGTTAAACCTGTGTAGCTAAGTGTAAATCTTCTATAAACAATCACCCTCGTGTTTCTGAATTAATACTCGGAAAACCGAAAACGGAAATACTTCAACTTAATATATATATATTGATAATACTTTATCTTCGAATCGGTAGAAACACTAAAAAATTGAATCGAACACGAAAAACATTTCTCATAGAAAGATTCGACATTATTTATTTATTATTTAGTTCAGTATTATTTCCTCGGGACAGTGTCTTGAAAAATTCTCTTTACGTTGTTTAAAGTTTGAAATGGTGAACTCGATATTCGAAGCACTGTTTTGTCGCAATTTCACCGAACAGCGCGCAATTGCTCGCGATTCTTACGGTTTCGCAGGGCAATCTGCAAAAGTGAAGCATGCCGAGGCATGCCCCGAAGACATAATCATCGGCAGGATCTTGAACAACGTCGCGTCGTCGGTAAAATTGTGCTGCCGGTAAAACGGTGGCTCGAAAACTGAACGAAAAGGAAAGTGTACAGTGCATCTGCGAAATTGTCTCGATATCGTGCGAATCTTGTCTGCGACAATGTTCATCGAGTGTCTTCGTTGGTTGAGTTGTCTTTCCTGCGAGGTATCCCCGGAGCCTGTCAAGGTCTATGGGTTGAGCTTCAAGTGAGTTTTCTCTCCATTTATCTTATAATTACCTTCCGTTCTTATTTCAATCATTTTACAATTGTTTCTCCTGTCGTTTCATTCTGGTTTTCAAAGCTGTCTTTGCACAAGTTTTCACGAATTTTTTCAGAGGAACCACTAAACTTTTTCTTGTGGCAAGATTTTCAAAAAATTTCGAAAGAGCATTAAGAGTCTTCGAAACAAGTCCTGCTACATCCGAAGGAAACCAATTTTTCTTCAACATCGTCTAACACGAAGATAAAGATTTTTTAAGATAATGTCGACGCGTGACACCTTTCTTGCGTCGGGTGACAACATTATGAAATTATGCGCATGAATAATCGAATATTCTGTAATTTATTGCATAATAGTAAGAAGTGATGAATGCGAAGATTGGAGAAACTGGAAGAGAATTCTTGGGACACCAATTTCCGTCATCGTCGCCGTTAAATTCGAACTTTTGTGTAACTTCCGAGACAGAGATCAGGATAAAGGCGGAAATTATGTCACTGCAGTTTCAATTTGCTACACCCTCTTGTTTCTGACTTCTCCACGTTAAATGACACTTGTCACGCACCTCGCATTTCATTTCCTTTCGTAAAATGTTAGGCTAGCGCATGTGAAGTGTCTGATTTCACGGAGCCTGGTGTTTTCTTGCTTCATAGTTCCGCGGAAAATCAAATTAACCCATTTTTCGAGTTTTTGAAAAAATTCACGTCATTTTGACCACTTTTAAGAAACTGATTTCATTAGAGTATATAGAGACTTTTTACCACGTTTTTATTAAATTGATTGTATATAAGGTACCAGAAGGTTCAAAATTTTCAATCTCGTGCCACCATTAGGAAAACGCGACCTCAAGTGTAGGGTTTTGAGGTTCTCTCCGGGAAGTTCAGTTTAGAAAAGTAGTTGGCACTCTGCATGGAATTCCAAGAGTACCATATTCTCGAGTCAACGCGTTTTACAACAATAATAAGGATAACTAGACGAGGGGAATTTACTGCCGGCATTGAACTGGTTTTTCTCAGCGGAATTTTATGGGTATGGGCGCGGGCGCGGGCGCGGGCGCGCGGTGACTACGTACGACGTCTCTTTCTTCAAACTCGCTGAACATTCCGGGTACGAATGTGGAACGGGTACGAACAAGACCGAATAAATTTCCATGAATTGCCAGGAGTCAATTTACAAAACGCGCCGTTGACAATTTGAATATCACCGCGACGCGACGCCCATCATGGATCCATCGCGAATCATGGAAATCTTCGGAGCTCTGTTCGATCCAACTTCGCGTTGATCGAGTAGACTCGGTAGACGTTCAATTCTTGAAGGTGAATTTACCAGATTAAGGGAGAGATGTTAAACATATTAAGAAAGAAAATAAATTTCATAATTTTCATAAAGATCCGCTGTGTACCGATCCCACGAATCCGCGCTAACGTATTGTTTTCTGTGACGACCGCGTCGCGTCGCGTCGCAGAATAGAATCCATTGCAGCAACTCGTCAAATTTCGAGCAGAAGCGTCCGCTCTAATTTCAGCACGTGGAAGTTTCAGCAACCGCGAGACTCCATCAGAATTATCATACGCTTTACATAATTCCGTCAGCTTGTAAATTCGAGTACATTAAATTCCGTCGTCGTCGCTCGCCATTCCGCCATTACGCCATTCCGCCATTCCGCCAGCAAGGAAAATAGAGCGAGCCTCGGTTACCTCGCTTTCGATTTTCATCTCTTTTCGACTTTAATGCATCGAACGTCGCTTTCGGCTAACGAAGCGAACGCCGCGCGTTGCGCGCCGCGTCGGGCCTCGAAAAATCCGGAAATCAGATCTCGAATGATCAAGCGAGTTGAGATGAACCCGGAGTTACGTCCGTGAGACTGCATTTGTGTAGAAACTGCAATAATCGATTGCAGCACCGACGAGAGCGAAGCTAGGAATGCATTTTACTTTCTTTTTTAATCGAAGCGTTTGCATTAACGGGGTAGACCTGCTTCACTATCTAAAACTGTCGTTCCAGGAATTCTCCTTTTTAAGGATTATTTATCGGTGATAAATTCCGGGATTTTTCAGTGGTTATAACATAACGTTTTCCTCTATTCTTCATTTTTCCAGAACACGATATTAAAAAATGGCGGAGTTATTCGCGGTTTTTGGATGTCTGCCATTGCTGATAAAAATTTCTATCAGAATCAACCAAATTACATCGATATTGTTGAACATCGAGCCAGCGCTAAGGATTTTATTTGATTAGCGTTCTCCAAGTTGCATTATTGTTAACGCAATTGCATTTCGAAGGAACATCGATAAAAACATCGACAATAGAGGATCGAGGATATAATGCAGAATAACGATCGCCAAGACTGGGCACACGGATTTCCATTATTCGCAGAGAAAGATTCGCCTCGTCAATTTCAGTTGACCGATATAAAGTGTGAAATAAAAATTTCCCGGATAGTTACCAAGACGGAAACGAAGTCTGTCCACTGTTACGTAACATTCTACTACCGTGCAACAACCGAGTGAAAAAAAAAGGTTCAAAGAGTCTTTGCACTATAAAATTCACCGAGCTGCATGTTTTCTTAGCGCTTCAGAGACAAATGGATATCATCGTGGGCACTGTTGCGAATTTTTTGTTAGACGAATATTTTTACTAACGAGACGCTGCACAGTTAACTTGGTAGACAAAGAATGAAACACGTAGTAAATTTACATTGCTATCGTGAAAAGCATTGTTTTTAATCTCGTAATCTGATATCTTATTTAGCGAATCACGAGTCTGCGGAAGTCTGCTGCAATTTGATAAATATTTTCTTTCGATTGCATGCACGTTTGTCGATTGCTTGTATAAATTTGTTCTCCTAAAAAAAACATATCTGAAGCCATCAAATCTGACGATCTTACTGATCAGTCAATATTGCCGCAGTATACATACGTATTGTTACGACGGCTGGTACACAAAAGAACCATACGGTGAAATCATTTTGGCAGAGGCATTTAACAATTTAACAAAGTTTTTACCTTTTGATTGACAAAACACGATCGACCAAACTATCCAGACCAGAATTGCCGGCTAATTGAAATCGCGTGGTTGCTACTGCCGCGCTCTGTCGAAAGAGGACAGTATATGTAATTAGCTATTAGTGCATTGCGGATCTTCTTCGAACCGTGTACATAAACATTAACAGTCGTCAATTGCATTTTTACCTGAGGAATTTGCTTGTCACAAACAATCATGATTATAATTCCAAGAAGTTTATGGCTCTAAACAGTTACCAATCAAAGCTATCAGCAGTCTATCTTTGACTTGACTGTAACGATCATTATTATGTCAGTCTTCGTTGTTTCCATCGCACCGCACCACACCGCACCGCACCGAAGCGATCCCACGCGAAACGCGAAACAAACACTGCGTTCGGGCGCATGCATTTATTCGAGTAATTATTATATTAACGAAGGGCCTAGGGAAAGTTATCGGCCGGGAATAATCGCGCGAATTTCAGGGAAACTTCTCAGGTTTCCTTCAGCTCGCTGCTTGTTCCCGGCGCGGCGCAACTTTATTATTAGGTTAATTAGTCGTGGGGCGCGCAGGAACTCCTCCGCGCCGCTAATTTCTACATTATCGTCCGATGGAACTTTTACGAAACGAATACCGGAAATTCTTGGTATCGTGCGGAGGAAAGTTTCTTAGTTAACCCGAGCCCGAGCCCGATTCCTGCAGATTGTATGAAAGATCCCGTGCCGGAAACCGTAGATTAAAACGGTTCAAACGAAGTATTGGATCTGTAACTGTCAAATGCAATCTGCAAAGCCGTCGCTTTGCTAATACATAAAGACAATTGCATAGAAACTACACGGTGTTATCTCGAACATATATGCGTACCAAATTTTAAAACACCTATAGTAGCCATTTATAATATTATAATAAGCATTTTTATAATATTTTTATTCAACAAAATTAAGTAATGGAAAATAGTTTGTGGTCTGTAAACCTGGCGTTAATCGAATAGAGAAATTGTTGTGTTGTCTACGTGTTGCCGATAGAATGTCCAAAGAGCGAACATCGGGAAAGAAAACACAGTAATCTGGCCAATTAGGGGGGTAAACGGTTCGTGAAAGAATCCGAATAGACCGTGGACCAGACCTTCAATCGGTGAATGGTGGAATCCCGATAAAGTGAAACTCGGTACGAGGGAGGCTGGTTCGGGATAAAGGAAAGGGGAGAACAGAAAGTTCCGTTTCACTCTAATTGTGGAGGCTCGGCTAAGGAATCAGTTTCACCCGGTGCGATCACAATGAGAAGAGAAAGCGAGAGAGTGTGAAAGAGAAGAAGCTGGAAGAGCTACAGAAGCGAACGCGCATCGAGGACTGAAAGCTCGATCAAAAAGCTGCGACCTGCGACCCATTTAGGGATTCGAGGCTTTTGTGTACTCCTTGGTATTTCCGCGCATCTGCCGGACTCGATCCGACGCCCTCTTCGTTAGCCAAAGTCACCGTTTGCGACAAAAAACAATGACTCCACTGCGACAGTACAGAGGATGCCCGTTCGCTTCGCGCGTTCGGGATCAAAGAAAATGGACGGCAAATGATCTTTCACCGATGGAGACGGTGTACTAAAATTAGCAGCGGCAATCACAAGTGCTAATCGGATACGCAACTCATTGTTGAACTGAAAATAATAGAGAAGGAGCGCGAAGGGCAGATTCGTTTCGCTTCGATCGATTTGGATCGATTCGTGCGGGTACTTTTAGTACAGCCAATGGCTCTAAAGATCACTACAATTACTGAAATGATATTCTATTTTAAAAGATTATTTTTATTTTAGCGGTATATAAGCCCCAGCCGCTATTTAATATTAGCAAAAATTAACATGTTGTTTATATACCATACCCGCAGTTAAAGGGTTAAGAGATTCCTCCCTCTGAAAGAGGTGCACTCGACACTCGACACGCAGAAACGAAGAGGAAAGAGGTTTTCCCTGTAACTTGGCGACCAATGGCCGGTGTCTCTTCGTGTTTGACTTTCGCCGCTCGACGCCTTCGTTTCACTTTCTCGCGGGATTAAATTCCATTAGAACTTTACCCGCCACGGGTGCGAGCAGCGTTCCTCTTTTCGTTTACCCCTACTTTTTTCCCAGCCGAAACGAGTCTTCCTTGACCTCGATTCATAATGGAATTAATGCGACTCTTTCGATGGACACGCTCGGGAAAGGTCGGAGGTCGAAGCCACGGCTCGCGAGCCGTTTCTCTCGCTAATATTATCATTGCTACGGTCCACGAGTTAATTGTCAAAAGGCTAAAATCAAAATCGGACGAACCTAATGAGTTCTTGCCACCAGTTCTGACATCTTTCACGAATCCTTTAGAATCCCCCAGGTTCGGTCGAGTTTCAACAATTGGTCCCCTCGCGAGTTGAAAGAATTCCAGAAACCAGAGAAGGCTAGCCTTCGTGGGAATAACAAAAGTTTCTATACAAAATAGTTAGGATTTAACAACTGGTTACCTATAGAACTGGTAAAAATTGTACCATTTCTTTCGAATCATTAATTCAATAGTTTTTTTCGCTTGTATTTCGCTCGCGGGCGCGCGCACGCGTCGCTGAATATTCAAAAGCCAAAATCCGCGTCGGTCTTTATCGACTAATGAATTTCTTTTCCCGGCTTGTTTTTCGAACGCGAACAGAATTTGATTGCACGAGCCCCAGTCAATTTTTGGAATAATAGGACGCGCTGCAACACGACCTGATTCCTCAGGATGTAAATGCGGCAACAGAATTTTATTAACGCGCCTCCACAATCTACACGAGCAACGCACCCGCGAATTTTATTTCGCTCGGTTTGTGCCCGTCCTCATGTTCAATTCATCGTGCTGCAGCAATTTTTTTTCGCCCTCTTTCCTCTTTCCTCTTTCCTCTTTCCTCTTTCCTCTTTCCTCTTTCTTCTTTCTTCTTTCTTCTTTCCTCTTTCCTCTTTCCCATTTCCCATTTCCCTCTTTCTTCTCCACCTTTTGCTCCTACCTCTCTTTCTATTTTTAAAGCTGGGAACGAGCAATATTCCAGCGACGTATCGTCGACACATTTTGACTTAGTCGGGCTCTTGTAGCGTTTAATTAATGGCGGCTACGCACGCTTGCCAACTTGACGATGCTCGCTTTAATGACCAACTCTTCGTTTCCGAACGTTCGATGGCTGTTCACTGTTCAACTGTCGAAATTCAGCCGAGTTGCTAAAATATATTAGGTTGGTGCAAAAGCAATTGCGGATTTCGTTCTCGAATTTGAAACCTACGTGGCCAACCTGGATCGTCTATGTCCGTAGCGAAATTTCACTCTTGAATTTATTTCTTTCCAATATTTATTTTTCCCCATCGATCTTTTGAACATTTGCCGGTTCAACGATTATACAGGCTGTCCTGTGTGCACCGGTTAGGTAATTTCTAGCATTCTGCTCTTTAAACTGAAACAAAGTTGACGTGCAATTAATGGAAGGAGTTATTCATAACTCGTTTATCCTGCACGGACATTTGTACGTGTTGCATGTAGATTAATTCCCACGTATTGTATGCAAATTCATTGCCTTCTGTGACAAAGGTGCGCGAGGGTCGTCGATTTAACATGTTGACTGGTGCGGTGACCATCGGTAATTGCCGCTAACGAATCGTTTCGGATCAATTTAGATTCGATTCTGACTGCAGATTTTACTTTTATCTCGGAATCTATTAAAATGTAAATTCACATGGTTTCCTAATAACTTTTTAGAAACAATTTCAAAAGAATAAATTCTTCCCTCTCAACTACAAATGCAAAATGTACAATGTACAGTAACGTTATCTCGATCACGAGTAAAACAAACGATTCGCAGACGATGCGTGAAAAATTTCAGTGGCAGACAACGATGCGAAAAATTTTTTTTTGCCCGCGTATTTTTGAAATCCAGCTCGGAATAGAAACGAACGGTTGATCATGATTTTTCTGTACTGTAAGTAGAGCTTTTTGCTTTCTTAGGTGCGCATATCCTTGTGCAATAACGCGTATCTTGTATTTTTGTCCTGCGTCAATCTCCCAAGCCATTTACGCTACTTTTTCCACTGTTTCAAGCACTTCGAGGGAGGGGGCACACATTCGTTAATCGACATCGCGATTCATCAACGGATCAATCGGCTCTCATAACCGGAGGCTTCTCTCATTAACATCCTCTACCGACTTATTGTTTTCTGTATCGTCCCGTCGATATACATATTGTGCATGTACTCCAAACTAAAACCTGCATCGCTATCCTGTATTTTCATTTAAGCTGCCATAGTCCAGTGATTTCGAACCATTGAGAGAGGGTATTCTGGTCTAGAGTCTAGAGTGTCGATGTTTACGCGTTTTTACTACGTTTTTTTCTGCTCGAGGACTTTTGCGTACAAAAGATATCAGAACACTGTTTTGTATTCATTTTTTCAATCTATTGTACATATACATATGTATAGACTGACCATAGTACAGTTTCAAAACTGGCCATCCGGAGCAGTTTTCAGATATGAAATTCTAGATCTGAAATTTCAGATCTGAATTCTAGTTTTTCAATATTTATAGTGAAAATTTCAACATATTTTTTGCAAAAGGTAATACTAATCAGAATCGATAATAGTAATGAACTAATAACGATAGTTGACACAAATTGTAAGAAATATCCGACCATTTCAAAAAAAAATGGACAAAGTTTTGAGATGCGATACTACGCGATTCTTGAATAACGTGTTACTTGAATTACGCTATTACAATTAAATCGAAGAATTAGTTCCCGTGTTTAGATACAATTTTATACATGTTCGACGGTTTTACCTGTATATATTTATTATTATAATACTTGGATTGGGTTTTATCCACGTAATAGTCTTAATCTTTTATATTACAGTTTCTCGACGTGTCCCCCGTTTTCAGGAAAATTCGTTTGGTGTGCCGAGCGATCGTCCGGGGTTTCGCATATTTATCGAGGATCGCGACGCGACGCGCGACGGTTCGATTCGAAATAAGCGGCGCGGCGGCTGAAATAAAAACAACACGGGAACCGGACACATCTTGCATCTAATCGGATTGACGCCGGACTTGATTTCGCCCGGTGTTACCCGAGATACCGTTCGAACTCGTTGAAATTTTCATTGCGCCTGTAACCGCGAACCCGATTCACGCAATAGATTTTCCCGTGCTTTGTTTCGTTTTCCTCCGGTTTCCATTCTCCCTGATTTTTCGATTTTTTCTCCACTTGCAGACACTGTCGAATCCTCGCTCCCTATTTTACTTCCTAGCCCGCAGACGCTTGTCTAGCTGATCCGTCCGCTTTCCAACGAGCTGCATTAAAGACAAATCTAGCGGTGGACCGGTCGATCGTATCTTGTCTTGTCTTGTTTAACACGAGGTGTGATAAAAAAAAGAAGCTCTGTCAGTTTGCTGATCGCTTCGTTGTAAGTACCCTTGTGCATCAGTTTGTCAAGCGAAGAGTAGAGCCAGAGTTTTCGCGTGCGAGTGAATTGTCGGACACAGAAACTAGATGAAAATGTATTCTTCTCCCTGATAATTTTTATCCCCCCCCCCCCCCCACCGTTACCGCTCTACGCTTTGGACGATGTATAATTGTGTAACGCCTCGGCGAAAGATCACACAATTTACGGCTAAGAACCTCGCTTTCGTCAAGTTCGACCGAGCAAAGAGTAAAACAGAACATTCTCTTTAGATCAAGGGCAACTTGTCTGGCCGCAGGATGTTTCCGAAAGCCTCTGCTGTATCAATCCTTTCCGTCTTCATAAACGTTCATCAATCTTTATCTTTCTCTCTCTCTCTCTCTCGAAAAAGGTTCGGCCGAACGAAAGAGCCAGGCATTCGTGGATCGTGGAAAAGGGTGTGTGTGCCCCGTCCCCCGAGGGCCGTCAGCCCTTTGACTGATCGTATACCAGCATCTCGGTGTTTCTCGTGTGCATTGTAGGTTGCTCGGATTCACGCCGGAGCTAGGACAACGGGTGCATTTCGTGGAGGGCACGCAATTTCCGTGCCGCGAAGACAAGCCAAAAAAGTCAGTTAAGTCGGAGGACAGGTTGGCAATACGAGCGAACGGTGTGTGAGGGAATAAACTGGACCAGTGGACCCGCAGATGCGTTTAGAGTACCTTCGAGTACCCTCCGAGTAATCGGGATTCGGGGGAGCACCTCCCACCGCTGCGCGGAAGCCACACGATTCCCCAGATAGCGTCTCGACCACGCCTCTCTATCCCCACCCTCTGGCCCTAGCTCCTCCCACTAGTCCCAATTTTGCTCTCCAGAGTTGTACAAAGTGGTTTCTGGAACATGAAATGAAACTGAGTTTTGATGACTCAGATATTACTACATACATACATAGAATCTTTCGGGTACATGTTCCTGAACGAATTTCCGATTAGTTTTCTTCGTGACGGGCATTCTCGGAAGCGCGTTACGGACGATGGGATCATTTAACACGATATATTCGTGCTTTCGTGCCACCATCTAATTCCGCGTTTCTATTCATTCAATTGCTTTTGCCTCTTGTGCTTCTGCGCCAGATTACGGAATATCGTGTCTGATGTTCTTTTGATACACAAAGGCGGGGAAATTGAATTGTGAAAGAAGTTAGGGTAGATTTACCGATCCGCGTGCTGGTGTCTATGGCTTTTCTTCCCCCTTTGGATTGAATTCGTTCTTTCCCAGTACAACCGTGCAATACATCGTGTTATTCAAACTACAAGAAAATTGTATTTCAAGGTTCGATACGAGTACCGAAAACTACGAAATTGCGTTCAATTGTCGAAAATCTCTCGTTTTACAATTTCTCAACTGTCTTACACGCGACAAATATCAGCGGTTTTCTCCGCGGAAACGGTAAGTCGCACGCAACAAACGCGGCACCCAGTACATACATGGACGATTGCAAACAATTTCCACCGATTTTTGCGAAAGTTATTCGACGGTTGTTGCTCCTACAGTATTTTTCCATTCCCCATTCGACATGACGCGACGCCTCGGTAAAAAAAGAACAGCTCCCACGTGGATGGAATATATTTTTTTGCTGTTTGCTTTTTTCCGCCCTTGATTAACCCATAGAACCGCAAACGCAAAACAGTCTTTTCGCAAGGTTTGGCAATCCGTGGAACAATATCCTATTCGTGCAATATCCTATTGGTTTTCCCACCTTAATTTCCATAGATTTCGCCGATTGAAACCACTGAAGGCGCGCGCTCGCGTCCGCGGTAAAGGTGAAGCGTGGTTTTGTAAACGATGCCGACGCCGAATTCGGCCCCATTGGAGTTTTCGATTCGCGAAAAATCTAACAGAAATTCAGGAGATTCCCTTTGGCGAAGCAAACGGGAATTTCCGGATCCGATTTCGCGATGGGCGATCAGTTTTCTACAATCGACGCATTTTCTTCATAATTTCAGTTTATCAAAAATTTACATAGGATAAAGAAATTTCTGGAAATTCATTGCTTTTGACGTCGTTGTCGAGTCAATGAAACTATTAGCACCGGGAAATGAAATTTTATTTTATGCCAGTTTTGCGTTGGTCATGGAAATTGAATTGCCCTTTCAAGTTCGCGGTTTGTTTATTTCATTCCGTCGGCAATTTCCACGGAAAAATATTTCATCGCGTGTTTAACGAACCGCTGTAATGAAACGGAAGAGGGGAGGGGTGGGGGTAATGGATTTTTGACATTTTGTGGAATTCGCGAAGACACGGAGTGCTGCAATCGTAATTAACGCGTAGCATCGACTGCATAATCAACGCGTAATTCGACGAAGTCGAATTCGAGTAATTTATTTAGAGTTTAGAGGAACGACGACTGAAAGACCAAGTGATTGCTGCAGGAAAATCTTCCTAGGACGATTAAACGCGAGATCTAGTAAAATTTCACGCAATTTTATTATTATATTTTTAGTTCGTCGAAAGAGTTTTCAGTTGATTTAGTTTAATTGGTCCATTGAATTCTCGTATATTCCGTTCTAATAAAATCATATTCGCTCGAAGCATCGTGTAAAATGTTTAACTGTAGGAATAAATTGTGTCAGTCATACTCGCACTGATAACGCGTTATTCAAAATGTGAGGCTGCGGATTTTTATACAAGCGCGCATTTGTTTAGACAGATCCAGGTCAACAGGGGTCGCATGCAAATGCATTTCAACGTTTAAGCATTCCCGATTCGTCGGAAATAAAACGAAATCATCGGTAAACACTGCTGAATAAATAGATGCATAAAATCGAGTAATCGTAATACCTCGGAGCTGCTGATTCCCTTCTTTTCCGCTCGATTGTGCACGATATAATTGATCAACTGTTTCTTATCGCCTACGCGACGCACCGCGCCGCACCGCACCGCGCCGCGCCGCACCGCGCCGCACCGTGCCGCATCGTGCCGATGGGGTCAAGATTGTCAGGTTTTTTAATTATGATTGATACCGCTGCGCGCGCTGGGTTGGCCAATAAATAACCTCGGCGGTTTCGTCGAGAGATCGTTTACGATTTACGGTGCTTTCGTAATAAAAGGTTATTCGTGATTTATAAAACACACAGTCCAAAAGCTCATTCTTGCGTATGCAATTTAAAACGAGTTCACGATGTTTCATTAAATGTTTTAACGTTTATTTTGATTTGAAAGCATATTTAATTACATAGTTACTTACGAAAGCGAAAGAAGGAAAATAAAAGGAAAGAGAAGCGACGGGACGGGACGCGAGACAAGACGAGAGTAAGTAGCAGACACTGCCGCCGGACCTGAATTCTTCGAGTTAAGTGAAACGAACGTCCCCGTCGGATGTTCCCGAATACGGCTGTCAGGTTCTCGTTAAATTATTTCAAGGGATTTGCCTGAAACGGAACCCGCCCGCGCTGACATTTCAAATTTAATCGTTCGACTGCGCTTTTATTGCAGAACGCGGGGCAGAGCATTCTCCCTGGATGCTCGGTCGCAAATCGAGATTCGCTAATAGGATGAACGTAATGCAGGTCGGCACGTTTAAATGGATCGGGGCCGGGCTGAATGGACACACTCCTGCGTGAATTTTAATCGGATGCGAAGCGATTTTGATAATTTCGCGGCAGCCACCGCCGCGCGTCGGCTCACTTTCCGGGCTATGTTTAAGCAAAAATTCCATTTTTCAACTGTACACCACCTGCCAAAAATGCTGTTCGAATTTTTTAAATACTTTAAATAGCACAATTGAAAAACCAAAGGCGTTCAGCTTTCAAATGAGTCGAAAGTTATTGTCGTGCGATCATTTTTTACGGAATTATCACAGTTTTGTAGTGTTTGAATACTTTTTGAACTCGCCGATGATAATTCGTGTAGTTTGAGAATCCGCGAACGTATTATAATCACACGTTTCGTGTATAATGTTTGTTAGTCGCGTTTCATGATGGAATGCCGCTGGACTTAGTGATTCGAGCGACGCGCGGCGGCCCCCGGAACCTTTGGAACTCGCCTCGAAAATTTTGATTTATTCGCGCGGAAACGATCTGATTTTCTTTCGGACGGTGACCGCTCTGTTTTGTCGAGATAAATAAACGACTTTCGTTAATTGCTCCCGTGAAGACACTGTTCCGCTAAAAAGGCGATATTTTTCGTTTCGTTGTTGAGCTTCCACGCGTTGTTCGCTATGCATTTATGGCAAGTGCTAACCCGGTTTTCTTGTAATCGATGCAGACAATTTTTATTTTGCATAAAGATCTTTCAAGTGATTTTTACAATGAACCCAGCAGCGCTCTGTATAACATTGCAAATAATCGAAATTTGATCGTGGAGTTTTCCCTGTCGGAACGTCGGAATGTCGGAACACACGTGTCAGTTGATTTTAGCGCGTTTAGTATCGCGCTCCTTGGATGGTTGAAGCACACGGGCAAGTCTTCCGACAGTAATTTCGCATCGCCATGTTTCTTGACTACGCATATATTTATGCGTGTTGACAGTATATAAACAGAGGACGCAGGTGGCGGTAGGGCAGCGTAATATATTCACGTGCGTGAGGATTAAACGGGGGGCGGCATGTAAAACAGGTGAACCGAGCGGGAATAAAGAATCGTGTAGATATACATACGTATGTATAACATCGGCATTATGTATGCGCATAACTTACCGCCGACCAGCCTCGACATTTTTGCAAATACAAATCCGTGACTTCTTGGGAAAGCTCTCGCGTGTCTCGTGATTTGTGGATCGTTCGATGCATGACGCGATCGTTGTTGACTCATTCCCCTATATACTGCCCTATACAACCGAGGCGACGCGACGCACGCCTAACCGATCGAAAACGAACTCTGTTTTTGTCTTTCTATCCTTGAAGCCGCCATCAATTTACTTATTTGGAGTTCGACAATTATCATTCCGGACTTTATTCATTTAAGGCAAAGATGGATGGTAGTATTTAAAATAGGAGGCAAATTTGAATAATTAAAGAATTTGTAAGAGAAAAGGTGGTATCGCGCGCGTTAAGATCGGATCGAATCGAATCGTATCATATCGAATCGTATCGTATCGCGGAACGATGGCTAAGGAAAAATGAAACGAGCATTCGCAATGAGCGGTTCGCCAGGTTGTCGAGCGGTTAGATCTGAGGCGACGCGACGCGCCGACCGTGCGATTTTCAATGGTTCACAGAATAGTTGTTATCGAGTGGCCAGCAGCTCTCGGCACTCGAGTTTCGCAGGGTGCGAGAAACACGGTAAAAGTCGAGCGACGACTGAAAGAAAACCAGTACTTTCATATTTTACGTATCGATAGACTACTTCGCTCGCATTTTAGAACGGAATTACCGCGTTCACCCAAGGTTTATTGATTGCTTTTCCTCTTGCTTGTTCTTGGTGCAGTTCCAACTCCGGAGGTTCAGCACCTTTTAGAAACCGATAACATTTAAACGGCGAGTTTATTTTTGTAAACGCGCGAAACTTTCGAACGATGATGGTGGAAGAACTTTTAACGATTCACCTTCCACCCTCGATGTTCCTCTTACTCTTTTCTCTTCTTCGTTCTTCCGTTCTTTCGTTCGTGTAGTATAAAGTATAAAGTATAATGGCGAAAATGCTAAAAACTCGTCGGGTATAAAAACAATCAATAGCACGAACATTGCCGTACCGCGATCAAATATTAATACTTTGGGAAATGGATATCAGCTGGGAGATATAACGTTCCGTAATCACGCACAATCATAGAAAAAGCGAAGAAGGTGTATCAATTCTCTTTATGCGATCAGGTTCGGATGCGATTAAATGCGCTCTATTTTTAGAACGAAAAGATTTACTATCGTACGATTTTTTCCATTTGTTGATTATTATAAATCGACGACTTCTGAAAATTCTCCGCTATGCTAATCGGTCGTATCGATTATTCTGCATAGAAATGAGGCTACTGCAATCCGGTCCGAGCGAAGCAGTCCGACAGAAACCACCGAGAAACTATGCATTAATCGATATCAATTATTATTTAGTAACTACGTTTCTAAAGATTACCGGAGCTCGTTCCTTTTTTTCGCGATAATCGATTGCCATTGACGAAAATAAAAGCATTTTTGCGAAATACGCTGCTTTGTTCGGCAATAATTACTTGCAATTATTTTTGGAGACGCGACGCGCGACATTTCGCGACTGTCACGTTGCGGTTTTATCAAGATAGAAGATTCTCGTGGCAACAGATCCTTTATTAACTCGAATCGATGTTAATTACCTGCGAAATAGCTGACCCAGTTCAACTTCTGTAAAGTCAAATCGTTCTTTAGTAATGGTGAGTTTATTTTAGTTATTTGTTAACAGATTTCTAAAGCAAAAGGTATTTTATTTCGACAGAAGTCGATGTTAACGAGAAATTTCAAACGGTAGATAATTAAACAAAATTCATGTATGTAAATTCCACTGTAAAAGTAGAAATGATCACTAGTTTCGCTAAAAAATATCTTTTTTAAAAGAATTAAACAGCAAAGATATGATATAAATAGAGGTGAAGCAAAAATGATTGGCCTGCACTTTCAATGGGTCCGATTGTTTAAGAAACGAATCGATATTAGCAAAGCTAAAGAAAGAAAAACGGTGGCTGCACGAATTCACGAAGAAAAGAGAACCGGTGACGTAACCAATCTGTCCCGACATCAACGTAACGACGGCCATTACGAAATCTTCGTGTCGAGTGTTTCTGTTCCGTGTAGAGCAGCCTGTTCTTTTCGTTTTTCTTTCTTCGTGTCTTGTATCTGATATTTAATTAAGTAACGTCTACTTCCACAACGCCCACGGAATCTACGTAGGGCGAAAGTATGTACACAGCGATTTTTATTAACGCATCGTGTACATCGATCAAAAGTATCTATTTTTCTATTTTTCCTTCGGAATCTCCCTGAATTTTAATCGGGATTATTTGAAAGTTCATGTTTTTTATTGCAGTCAATTGAGCGCACGGCTTTATTTACGCAGAAATATTTGCATTACTTCCAGCGTAATGGGAAAAATGTTTGTGTAATTCTCGG
Organism: Lasioglossum marginatum; assembly: GCA_028455795.1. Lineage (NCBI taxonomy): Eukaryota > Metazoa > Arthropoda > Insecta > Hymenoptera > Halictidae > Lasioglossum > Lasioglossum marginatum. Next base: position 157,304 of record CM052267.1, on the reverse strand, counting down.
TTTTGTCAATCGATGTATCGAAACGAAAACTTTCGCGTGCGCTCCAGTCGTTCCAGGAACGACGACAAACAATTGTCTTTATTTTCCAAGAACGAATTGTTATCGTAACGATATTTACTTTTCGCGAATTACTCTGTGCCGATAAAACAGCCGCTTCCGTTTTGAGCCGGAACGAGAGTCGTATGAATTTTCGCTCGCACTTGCGCTTGCATTCGCGTAATCAATCGGAAATCGCGGGGCAATCGAGAAGATATCGATTTCTCATGAAAAATCCATCGGCGAGATGGCGAGGAATTTTGCATGTCTGCCCGTGCCCAGGTACTTTGCGAACAGTACGCGACGCAACGCGACGATTGCGCGCGACTTGGCTAACGCGTCTGACCATTACCACGCTGTTTCTACTTACTGTTAACATCATCAGCAAGATGTGTTCAGCGATATACGTACATTTGAAATAAAATCTTTTGGAAATATTAATTAAATAATACTATTATATATGTATAACTGAAATAATTTAATCATTTAATTTTTTAGTTTTACGTCTGATCATTACTATATGTTTCTACTGACCAGGAACATAAGCAGCAAGATGAAGCGTTTGGAGATGGGTACATCTAAAGTAAAATGTCTCGGAATAGTAATCGAAATACTCCTATTTAAATAAGAATTTCAAGATTTTATTCATTCTTTCATTTTATACAGAAGAATATTTGTGAAAATATGTATAGATCCTGGATATTTGAAATAAAATGTGCGAAGAGATACTATTTTAGGATTTATTTTATTTCTTAAATTAACACACAAATAAATTAATTCTGCAAATTTTGGCAAATACTCAAACTAGACAATTTTTACCAATTATTTCCTGGAACTTGTGCTCGCATCTCAATACAAGCACGACGTCAATCGCATTAAACAGTTGTAACTATCTTTCCCACTTCCAACTCTGAATAAATGAACCGTTTAGAAACGTCATTTCCACCCCGATCGCCCACTCAATTTCTCCGAAAGTTCTACGAACTAGCAAAAAAAGGCAGACCATGGGAACCGATCTGGCTATTCCCGTTGCCGTTAGCCAAAAAACCGCAAACCCTTCGCGACAACCCTCGATTCCGAGGACACGAGGTTTCCGGAAGCGGTATCAGCCTCGAAATTCCCTGTGGCCTGTGGCAAATAAAAATACGGTAGACTGAATGTGCTCGAGGGGTTGCTTAGCGAAAAGAAATAGAAAGGAAAAACGACGCGAGTTAACAGTAGACGAAAGGGAACACTATTATTTTCAATAAAAAATGATGAGTGATTTGATACTAACCTAGACGAAAAAACATATCTAGGACTATCATAAGCGATACTCCTAGAAATTTCGTTTGCCGTATCCGACCGTTCTGGACCAAGAAACAGACCAAAAGAAAAAGAAAGAGAACGCGAGAGAGAGAGAGAGAGAGAGAGAGAGAGAGAGAGAGAGAGAGAGAGAGTGGGAGACGGAGATAAGGAGAAAGAAAAACCATAAAGAGGGGTAGGCTCCACACGTGTCTGCCCTTCCTGCGTCACACGTTTTCCCCGATACTCGACCACGTAGCGCAATCTCCAATTCGTCGTCGTCATCGGCATCGGTGTTCCTCATTCCCTTGTCTGTGTACACTATCACACAGACACGCGAACAGAGCGAGAGACACAGAGAAAGAGAGGGTGGTGTTGGAGGGCGCATGTCTGACCGAAGACTGCTAGGAGAGAGAGAGAGCAGGAGAGGGTGGAAGCTCTCCTAGAGGGAAAACGAGAGGCCAGTGTTGAACCCCCACCTGGAATCTCTTGGCATCCGGCACTGCCGAGCCCTGGTCACTAGTCCGACCAGTCTACCCTGTCACGGCACGTCACGCGTACTCGTTTGTTCCGCGGTCTCCTCTCTCTCTCTCGCTCTCTCTCTCTCGCTCTCTCTCTCGCTCTCTCTCTCTCTCTCACTCTCTCTCTCTCTCTCGCCCGCCCTCACCCTGACTCCCTAACTCGTGGTCGATCGAAAAAAGAAACGTAGACGGAGAGCAACGCGCGACACACACGCCAGAAAAATCGGAAAACGCACAACCAAAGTGAAAGACCGTGAAAAACGGTCCGCGTGCACGCGTCACGAGGACTGGACCAGTGTCCCTGTGTCCGATGATCGATCGACCACGATTCAGACACGTTTAGAATCCGGTTCGGATTCGGAACAAGTTTGAGGGAAGTTCGATACCAAGGGAGTCTAAACGAAGGTGCTGCGAGAGACCGGTGTGGCTGTTGAACCTTCGCCCGAGGATCTTTGATCTTTGGGCACCCGCCAACGCGGAGGTGTAAAGGTTCTTTGATTCTAGTTGTTAGAACGGAGCGGCGGTGAACCTTTGCCCGAGGATCTTTGATCTTTCGGAATCCGGGAAGTGTGGAGGAAGAGAAGAGAAGTCTGATTGATAAAACGTTGGACGAGGGATCTGGCCGAGAGCGTAGATATCTGCATCTTAGAGAGGACTCGGAGTCTGTTCGATCATCTTCGACGATCCTCTTGCGATTTGTGAAGTGAACGCGCGATGATTCCAAGTTCAGTGTAGGTGCTTGAAAGTAGACCGAGGATCTTACGGAGGTCTTGACGTGGACTTACGGTTTGACTTTGAACAGTGCTGTTGGAACTACGGGTCTTCGATCTTTGGACATCTGTTAAGTGGGATGGAAGAACTGAAAAGTTTGTGTTTAATTGTTTAGAACAATGGACTTGGAATCTAACTTTTAAAACTGTCTTCGGCTAGAAGATTCGGTCCAAGTCTGAGGGGTACTATTGCACATCAACTCGAAGATAATCGACGTCTTTGGCGTACTTTGAGTGCTCGCTGAGGTCTCCAAGAAAAAACATTACAAATCAGTGACCGAACAATTACCCAACAGCTTACCCAAATTCGCAGTCCAATCAAGGAAACATTGGAGTCCGTCAACTGATTTTTCCCACGGTAGCACACGGTTAAGGTGCTCGCCCAGAGCGTGTTTCGCACGATCCTCTAGCGTCGCGATGGAGATCACCTGAGCTAGATCGCGCAAGTTCGATGAAATCGTTGCAATTCCAATCCGGGGAAATTGCTGCTTGTCGCGCCGAGAGAAATTAAGTAACGGGCCTGTAGAAGAGGCTGACTCTGCCGATCGATGCTGGTAGCCGAGCGGAGAGAAAGCGAGGCGAAAGCAACGAGGCAAGGGGTGGCTCACGTGCGTCGAGGTTCGCCGAGGTCGTCGACGGTTCTTCCTGTCGGACGGTGACGCGTGACCTTCTGCTATGGTTCACGCGTCGCTGGCCAATCAGCCCGACCAGTCCGACAGAGGCTCAACCCTCCAGGAAACAACACGCTGTTCATCCGTTGGTTCGAGAGGATCGAACGTTGTTCCGATCATTCGGACAGAGATCCTGGCTCCGAGAATACGGAGATCAACCGAGGGATCGGCCAATTAACCCGATCCCGTCTAATTGGCTCTTTTCGAATGGGGGAGCGCTCGATATCGGCGGATCAGCTGTTCGGAGCGGCCGATTATCGGCTTCGCCGCTCCTCGAGACTCGATTGTTCAGTTTCGTGGAAATCTTACGAGTTCAATTGCTGAACAGGGAGCTCCGACGATCCTCGATAGCCGATAGACGCGATTGATTCTGGTGCAAGTGCAATTTTTTGGTGGATTCGGATTCTGGAAGATTCAATCTTCGGAGGGGATTCATTCTGTAGAGAACAGAGGCCGCATCTATGATCGCAGAGCTTGTGACTTCGGAGAATTTCCATGATCAGAGAACTACCATCTCCAGAGAGGTGGTGTCCTCGGAGCCTTGGTTGGTGCGCGCTTCGATCATTTTCGAGGAGGATAATAAGGAGCTAGACGCCGAGGAGCGTGCACGCGATTTCGTTACGCGGCCCCACGTGTTGCTCACCTTGCTCGGATAAAATTGCAAGGGTTCGTAACGATCGAGGAGAGGACGCCGCCGAATAAATTTCATCGTTGGTCGGGGCGGCGCGTTTAATTTGCGAGAGTGCGATCATCGGGGCGCGGTGATGAGGAAATTCCGTCGGCCGGGTAAGGCGGCTTAAATTGCAAATTCTGCGCGGCTCTCGGAGACACGTCGCCTGCTCCACGTGGCGTCGGATGTGTCCCAGATCGGAATGTAATTTTAGCAAACCCGGAGCCCCCGGGTCTCTCCGTCGACCAGCTATTCGGATCCGGTGTCTAGAGAGGATCTGGAGGCGTTAATTAATTCGCGCGATCGGCGTGACTCTGTGACTCGGACTAACGTATAACTCCGGTTAAGAATCGATGAACGAGAGACCTTGCAGCGCGACGTTCAACAATAATGGTTCAAGATCGAATTGGCGAGGAGAGACAGTTTTATTTAATAGCGAGGACAGCGAGGACAACGATGTTCCCGAGAAGATAAATGTTTTTGCTTGGTGCAGCTTCGGTTGGGTAAACGCAATCTGTACGACAAGTAGACAGACTCGAAGAGGTGTTTGATGTACATCCGTTCTCGGTGCAGCCTCGTTTGAATATACACGATCTGGTATCAGTTTGTACAGCAAGCGAACATCCCATGGAGAGATGTTCGACGTAGAACTGTTTTCGATGAAGGTGTTTCAAATACAATATGTACCTCGACTATAAATACTTGAAAAAATATTTGACATAAAACCGTTTTTGGTGGAACATTTGACTAAATACGATCTACAGTTTAATCGTAGGTCCCCGTAAAGGTATTCTGCAGAAAAGACAACGCAGAACAGTTTCCGTCGAAACTCCAAATACAGACACCTCGAGAACATTGTAAGGTGTATAGATCGAGTGCATCCCCCGAAGATCAAAAGAAGACTATCTTAGTTGAACGTCTAGTTCCTCCGACGGGATCGAAGAAGCGAAATTAGAGGATCGAAAGCGCGGAAGCCGGGGTGAGAAGCCGAGGTCACTTATGATGGGCTGCAGACCAGCCGCTAGATCGAAGGTGGCGGAAGGGTGCGGTCTCGGGCAGCTGGAGTCGGCTTCCCCGTCGCCGAGGTGCGTCGATTTGATCGAGGTGTGGATCGATCGAAATTGGCTCGCGTTAGATCGGGGCTCGATCCACCTGGAGGACACGGAAGACGAAGAGGAAGACGAAGACGATCAGGTATCCTTCGAAACAAAAGCTGAATCGGAAGGGGACCAGCCATCCTCTGAAAAAATCGAGGAACAGTACCAAGTATCCTCTGTAAGCGAAGAAGTAGAGGATCAGGCGTTCTCTGAAAAAGAAGAAAAAGAGGCTCGGGTGTCTTCCGAAAAGGAAGATTATCTGTCCTCTGTAAAAGAAGACGAGGATCAGGTGTCCTCGGAGGAAGAAGAAGAAGAAGAAGAAGAAGAAGAAGAAGGGGATCAGGTGCCCTCTGAAAAAGAAGAAAAAGGCGTATTTCTAATCAGACCATCATCCGAAAGTATCAAAGCGTTGGTTCTGAGCAGATAGCTGTCGCGTGAGGATGCAAAGGCTGCGCTCGACGTTCAAGCGGTCGAGGACCCCCACGGGAGCCGAGATGAAGTCGCAGTCTAGCCTGGAGGTGCCTAAACAGGTGCGCTCGGCATCGTTCGACGAGATCCAGCTGGAAGCTAAGCGTCACGACGACGCACGAGACTCTAGATCCGCGAGGACCACATCGTCCTCTTCGTCGTCCTGTTCGCCGGCTAGGTCGCAGGACTCTTCTCGAGGACGTAGATCCGCTACGTTGCGAGTACCCCAACTACAGAGTGGACAAAGATCGAAGAGCTTTGACGTCTGCGAGAGGATCTATGGATTACCAGGACAGACTAGTTTGGGCGGGATCCGACGGCCGGAGACGCCGACGATCCAGGTGTCCGGTTGTTATCATTGTGCTTGCGTGGAGGAGCATAAGAGCCTGTACTCCAGCAGAGATGACGAGGATCCTTCGTCCAGGGAGGACGATGCTCCCGACGAGGTTGACGATACCTCGGACGACGAGGATTCCGAGCTGGAGCAAAAGAGCGAAGGTAGCCCGGAGATCAGAGTTACTCTGACCACCTTCACCGAGAAACTGGTGTTCGACGAGGCTAGCGACGATGCGTCGACGGTGGTTGAATCCGAACCTGTGGTCCAAGAGATCCAGGACACTCAGGATCCTGACACAAGCGAAATCAGAGGCGGTTTGTTCCCAGGAAGGGAACGCAGAAGGTCTATCGCATCCCCTAAGCTATCCAGGCAAGAGGCTCTCACCTCGTACCCCGGCGACCTACCTACCGTTGTCAGCTCGACGGAAGACGAGGAGAAGATCGACGACGACGACGACGACGACGACGACGAAGACGATAACGTCAGCGTCGGCAAGAGCAAATTCGTGGTTAGGGATATCTTCTTGACTGTACCAGAGTTGAAGAGGGACCGTGCTGCTTCAGTGGATTCCTGTTTTAATAATAAAAATGGGAAAGGAGACAACGCCGACACCTTGGCCGTTCCTCAGCAGAGCATCCGCTCGAAGAGCGTTGATATTGTTCTGCCTACCGATGCGCAGACCAGGTACACCGCTCTGCTGCCTGGCACCGAGGCTAGACCGACAAGAGGGTGGGTACGTCTGGTGAATGGGACATGTCCCTTCTTCCGAATACTTGCAGAGTGTTTTGGTGTTCGCGGGGAACTGTTCCCATTGCTGTTGCTCGATTGTGTCTATTCATGCTGTTCACGAAAAATCTCAAGTCCTTTGGTCGACTTTGAAAAAAGTTATTGCATTTTAAAGGATGCGTAAAGGCTTTTTTCACTGACCGTACTCCACCGCTTCTCCATCGTTGTGCTTCTTCCACGTGTATGTTGCCTTTTTCTATTGTTTTTTCTTCTTGCATTTTGATTTGCTGTTTATGTCGTTTTGCTGATGTCTTGATATCTCGAGGACTGCGTAACGGTGCGAAACGATAGTATGAAAATCGTGGTGCAAATATTAGAAAGTATGATTTAATACGAAAAAGTAGAATCGGAATGTGGAGAAGAAGTTTTGCATTTAAAAGCCTTACGAAGCCTGGGTCCATCTCATTTCTGATTTGAACATTCCGTAGATATATTTTTGATGATAGTTCTTCTGAAAAAGTCCCTCTCGTTATTAAACTTTAACAAAAGTAGATTATGATTAAAATTGATTGCCAGAAGGTGAGAGGTTAAATTTCCACAGATGATCAACTTTGAACAATATGTACAATATCGAGATTAACTTTTTACTATTCGAATTTTGAATAAAAATGATTCGGAGTAATTCTGTAACATGTTTTATGTGTATCGATGATTGGCATGTGTCACATATACTTGTATTCTCGGAACTTCCGTGTGAAAATACCAGGGGAAATAAAACGAAAATTGGTAATCTAATTTTGCTCTGTATTTTATCAGTCTGTACTGAAATTTGATACAATTTGTTAACTAGCTACCGAACTGATATCAAATTAGGTTCGAAAGCATTTATGTCACTCTATTCAAATATGTATAATAAATTGAACGACAGTACTCTCTCTCTCTCTCTGCCCAGTTCATTTTCTTGATCTCGCTTCGATAAATTGTACGATCGTACATCGTAATTTAATATACCAGGAATATTATACTATACTCTTGAATACTATACTCTTGAAATACTTGAAAACATGGGCACTATACTGTCTGCGTGTCTAAAGCACGGTACTGCCTCGCTAATTGCCTAAATCCTCCTCGGGTTAATTCCCGTAACCATACATACGAGATATGTCAAGGTAGTTTACGACATTTCATTGGAATCTTGAAAGTAAATACCGAACTATTCGAGTCCTTAAAGTACAATATTACTTCGCTAATTGTCTCGAACTTTCCATGGTAATCCTAGCAATCTCACAACTCTCTCTCTCTCTCTCTCTCTCTCTCTCTCTCTCTCTCTCTCTCTCAACTTTCCAGTATTATCTCGTCAATTGTCCTAATCTTTCTTCGATAACTTTCACAATGATATAATATTTTGAAACGAAGTTTCGAAGATAAAGTATTTTGTATCTTGACATTTTTCTGGAAGATCGTTTTCACCGATGCGGAAGTCGAATAATCTTCGTCCTTTGATCGTTTGAGCTCGAAGAATCCAAGTTAGCGAAAGATAATTCGTTCTATAGGATTCTATACAAGAAACGGGCAGTTCCTTTTTATGATTTCGTTTTATGTCCCTTTAGAATATCTGTTTTGTATACGCTCAGAATTGGAAATCGATCGTTCAATTCGTTCTGTGGACCGCGCCCGAGTGTAGCCAGATTCAAACGCAGGATATATTTATGTCTCGAGTAAGACGCTTTCGAAGTTTTCTACATCGCACCGCACCGGTACGGTGTGTTTCGAGACGGACACATCCCTTTGCGAATTTTCTTCGAGCTTCCATGCATAAAATAGAACAAAGTCGCGCTTTCGAGATATTGCATTCGAAGATAATATAATCGAAGTGGATCGATTGTTCTCGTCCCTGCAGGAAAATACCCCTTACAGTTCCCATCAAATTTAACACTTGCAAATTGCACACAACGGTCTCGCGCTTACAGGCAAAGAATCTCAAATTTCTTGCATGTTATTTCAAATTGCATAGTTACGCGTGAAACACGTGGCAGCTCTTTGTTAAATTATTTTCATATTTTCTGAACGAAACATGTTTCAGAAAATGTTGTAAGCAACGTTATTTTCTTTAGGGTTAATCAAGATTTTATAGGTGGTGTGCGTTGAAACTTTCCTCGCGAAAGTTCACACACAGAGCTTAATCGAAGTCAATTTGATTTAACCGTGTCCGCAATTCGCTGGCTTCGATGTCGGCCCGGTCATTTGTATCGGGAGGAATTCGCAGCTCGGCGGAGCTTTTCTATTTCGGGAAGATTAAGACGTCAATGATTCAAGAGACAAGTTGATTAGAGCTCGGACGCGTCTAATTGAAGCGCGTCGGCGCGGCGCGGCGCGGCGAAGCGCGAGAACAAGTCCATTGTGACCGAAGTTAGTTAAACGTTCCGAGCATCTGAAACGAAAGTTCCATGCCCATGCCGATGAAAGCCACGGCAAGTCGGATAACGAAATTTTTATTACTGCTGTTCCATCGAACCGCGATACCGTCGCGCGTTGCGTCGCGTCGCGTCGGATTAAATGCAATTTGCCAGACCACGTTGTTCGCGTCTTCATTGGTTTTTCGCGTCACGTTTTTTAACACGGTGAGCCTTTTACCAGGCCGAAGATAATTTACGATACCAATCCAATGGTTAGAATTCGTCTCACGGTGTTGTTCTGTTCTCTTTAACTGTCTCTCCGACGATGCGCAGTAGGCCATAATCACAAAACGCTGAACAAAATTCGTGTCTCTGTTAATTATACGATATATTATTAATTACTAGACTGCGAATTTTATGCCGGATTTATGACAGAAATAGGTGGGTGTTATTTGAAACAGGAGTAAGATTAAAAGAATTCTCTAGGGTCGTAGAGTCTAATTCATTGATCCAGAATTTCAAACTAAAAATTGACATAAAGCTTTTAAATGCTACAGCTTGAAACAGTTTCAAACAGGATTTGTACAGTTTGATTCCCTGCAACCAGGATGAAAAAATGAGAGGGGGTGTAAAGGAAAGCCGAATCAGAGGAAGTTAGAATAGAGATCCTGTTAATTCAGCGCATGAAAATTCGATATGGACAGAAGCAATACGAGAATCCAGAATTGAATGGAGTCAGTTCACGAGACAAGAATCAAATCAAGTCAGAATCGAAGATCGGATATTGGCACAACCAATAGTCGAGAGACTGAAATCCGAACTTCTAAATATAAAGCAACCAGAAGGTTTCTGGAATGGTGGGTTCAATTGGAAATTCAAGTCGAGGGAATCAAAGAGCTTTAAGCCATACAATCTCGGTCTATTTCTCAATCTTGCAATCTTTCTGTCTTCAAGCTTTCAAATTTTAGATCCTCACGATAGGAAAACAAGTTTGTGTCTAGAAAAATCCTCTTATGTCAGTAATGTTAATCGTGAATGTCGCGCACCAAGAGTCCACAAATTATATAAGGACTACTTTTAAAAATCCCGAATCCATTTTTGGATCTTGAATATTGCATGAACGTTTCCTTAAATATCAGTTTACCGCGGTAAACGTTACCGAGCCGTAACTCGGCGCGGCGCGGCGCGGCGGTTTCATAAGACGGTGACTATCTAAATCTAAACGAACGCTCATGTCCGTCACAAAACATCCTGCAGCATCGTTCTGCTCGGAGAGACTTTCATTTAACGATTTTTCTCCTCCGGACACGGTACGAAGATAAAGTGACTTCATTATTGTCATCTGGGTCTTATCAAACCCCGTGTTTCACAACTTTTATCTACCCTCCGATGATGTACCAACTTGCCGCTGACTGCGAGCGCTTTTACCTCCACACTAGCGAGCTACACCGTTGTTCAATATCTATGTATATCTATACATATATTATTCTTTCTTTCTTTCATAACATTTTGCACTACGTAAAACTTTGAATCTTCCGCGGATGAGGGTTCTTGAAAATATTAGATAGGGTAACTGCACTTTATATTATTTATTCCGATGTACTGAGACTCCCACTAGTATTCGGAAACTCTTAAAAAGACTTCGATAGCTTTTTTCATATTGGACCATACTACTTGGATTTTTTTCACGAGGTGGAACAATTGGTTCATACTGACACGAGAAAAAAACTGAATAAATTGCAATTGGCTGTCGAAGCGACGAGAATTTCAGAAGGAAAACTCCATGTAACGTCGATGAACTTTTCCCGCGACGACTTCCGGTTGGGAATGAGTTCCGCAAGTTCGTGGAAGTTCCGTCGCGCGTTCGGTTTTCGATGGAATAAGAATCGCCAAACGGGAAAGTTTCGCTGGGCATGGCCAGAGTGAAATTTAATCTTCCGCGTAGTCTCCACCCTCCCTCCGAAACGATTACATCCTAGATTGATCAAAACTGCGCGATATTGACGTCGGAAATTCGGTTACATGTGTTATACTTAATTGGAAGGAATTCGATTCGATTCGATTTTTAGGCTCGTTATTGTGGCCATACCCCGTAATTGTAATTCGAATGTTCGTGATTCGGATTTGATCGGATGTTATACTTAATTGGAAGGAATACTGTGTTCGCTATGCTGATCGATGAGTAGTGTAATGGACGACGATCGCTCGGCAGAAGTGACAGTGCTTCTGTAGACAACGTATCCTGTCGCGCTTATGCGTTGCGTCGGTGTCAACTGCGACGCTTCTCGGATCTGTGGATTTGTTGCAGCAAAAGTTTCGAGCGGAAGTTTCGAATGGGCACTGTGTGACAAAAAAGATAGTAATAAGGAGAAAATTTCGGAATAATTCGTATTTAAATAAACGTCAAATCAATCGTCCGCGATTTGCGGGAAAGCGAACATTTATGAAGAAAAATTGCTAAAGAGTATTGCTGATTATTATCGCTCGGATACCTTCCCACAATATAGTAGATGACTATAGCGGGGAACTAATAAACCTGTCGCAGAAGCCACTTCATTACCACTGAACAATGAAGTAGCACACAGTCTAAAGAGATCGAGCAATTTATCATCCACTGAATTTATGAAGAATGGAGAGGAAAGTGGATTACCTGAAATTCTAAAAGATTGCGTACAGTACAGTAACTGCGCGGTTTACTTATGGGATCGAACGGAAAGTTCATACCATTTTTACAAAACGGCATTATAATTCATAACCTCATTTGGTATGGTAAAGAGTAATAAGAAGTAATAAGAAGTACTTAATTTTTTTATAAATGTATAAAATCTTATTAATAATCTTCGACGCTGATCAACGCTAACATCAATTTAAAAAACAAGATGGTCTACGAAAAATGTAAATTTGCACAAGAAAGTTCAGCATGTAAAATAACGAGCTATCGCGGAACGAATACAAGCTATGAATTTCGCATCGAAGAAAATTCGCATAATTCCGCGAATGCGAGACGCTTGCGCCCGCGGTCTAATAACAACTACAAGGCGAACAAGGTAAAGAAACGATGAAAGCAATTACTTTCGTCGTTATTATTGTAATCAGCGCCGAAGATGGCTTGCATATTCATGCAGCGGATCGGCGCTGCGGCGCGCGGAGCGAGGTAATGAATTATTATCCCCGGCTAATTAATCTGCACAGAGTCTCCGGTTAATTAAACTACGCGGAATGGAAAATAAATCCGGCGAAGAGTTGCGTAACGCATTGATCCAGGCTGGTAATTAACTTCAGGAGACGAAAAGCCTTTCTTCGGCGACGCGAGAAGGCAGAAATAATAAAGATGCCGTGCGATACAACGCCGCGTGACGTTGCACGAAAGCGGAAATCAATTTTCCATTTCGCAACTTTCCATGTCGCGCGGAATTTTTGTCTCTCGTGTAAAAGTCGGTGTTAAGGTGGTAATCTGGTTTCGAATCTTCAAAAAATCAATTTTTTGCATTTTCCATAAGTACACGCGCCCTCGAACATGCGTGCAAAAAGATTTGTTTGAAACTGCAAGAGTAATTCGGTTGCGAGCGTTTGAAGAATATGTATTCTGTCTGGATAGAAAAATGAATCTCAGTTCATGTATTTCAATATTTCTCCCATTGTTAATAGAATTGAACATCGAATTGGGTCGCAAATGTGATCTCTTTCTTATATTTGTTTTCCACCGAATGCATTCGTTCGACAGTCCCTGGCGACCTATCCGTCGGGATGATTTTTCAAAATGGAAAAATAGAAATCGTTGATATCGAGAAGAGAAGAAAATTGCGCGAGGGAACGCGAACGCCTCGAAGATTTTACTTCATCGATGAAACATGTTCGGGCCGGCCTGTATCGCAAGCTTCCTCTCCCCTGGACTTTCTAAAACGCGAAAAATGGATAAGAGTATCGACAGTTTGTAACACACAATATCAAGTAGAATACGAAAGTGGAGCGAGCCGGAAAATTGCTGAAAGTTCCCGAGTTATCCGTTAAAGTTCGGTTATCCGTTACAATTTTTATTTCGTATAAAGATCGTATAAAGTCTATTAGTTACTCAGTGTAAACAGAGCGAACATACCCGTTAGATCTCTGGTGTAAGCCCCGCATTCCCGAGCAGGGAGACGATCCCAGATGAAACCGAACTTACAATTACGGTGCGCATCTCGCGTCGCGTAGAATTAGCTCGTTAATAATGAACGGTCCGCGCGCGTTAACGATTCACGAGCAGAGAGCCATCCCGTGGCCCGTAATGTCGGACCTGAAAATTTTATTGGCCGATATACGTAGTCGACGCGACTATGGTCGCTCGGCCCGTATCCCATGGTCGCGCGTGCGTTCCGAGATCTCTCACTATTCAAAAGTCGACCAGGCCGTGCAACCGGTCTATCCGAAATCCTCTGTGCTCGTTTGCCAAACACTTGGTCGATCGGGTCGACTGCAAAATGAATTCTTAACCAGCGGGTATGTCAACCTGTTCGGCCGGATTTAAAGAGAAACCCGGGTTCTCCCCCCGTTAACGAACGACTCGACGCAACGCACGGCCGCGGCCGCGGCCAGGCCCAACAAAGCGGAAATTATTCGGTCGCGTGCGTGATAAACGCTGGCCTTTGTGCTCGTTTCAATGATCATTTTGTCAACGTTCTCCTATAACGGGCTGCGCCGTATGGCATACTCGGCGAAAAATCGCAAAAATATCGCGCACGTTCACATGTCTCACTCGGTAATTCGACGCTGCTAAACTCGGTGCTCGAAAACGAACGAGAACCAAATCGCAAAAGCTTGAATTTTTATACCGAAAAGAGAATTTTTGTTGGCTCCTGTGGGAACCGACGCGACGGGTAAAATGTAATACGGGGTTGCGCGAATTGTACAATAGTTTTGAGCAGGTACTGTGCACGAGCGATGCGTGTAAACGCACAATGGAGGTCGGTTCGCGAAGGCACGGCAATCGAAGAGAAACGTTTCGCACTCGCTGCCACACGACTTCGATCGGAGCTATTTTCGGGTTATTCCTCGGATAACGAAGACTCGCAATCGAATTACGAGCGCCGGGAATGAGCCGTGAACGCGATACCGCGTCGCGTCGCCCGCGCCCGTGGGTGAAAGTGGGCATTCTCGCGGAATTGCGTGCAATTGTGCGCGGGTGTCGCTTAATTGCAGCTTTCAAATTCTTTTCGTTCGTCCGGTCGCGTCGGAAATTGCACCGAGCTAGTTTCCTCACAGGAATACAGTGCTCCCTTAAGTCTGCCTAGTTTTCGGATCCGGAAATCAAATTCCTGCGCGAGGCACTTTTCTTCCGAAAATTGGCTTGCGCGCAGCTCGACAAAGCCAGAGAATAGATATAGTAATAATGGTCGAGATTCGACACTTCAACACTTGGACCCTGACAAGAAAAGTATCAGAAACAACCGGGATATCCTGGATGTTGCAGAGGTCGCTCGGTGTTTGAGACAAACGCCGGAAAAGGGACTCGATAGAGCATCGTATCGCGAAACCTCGCGAGACTCGGGTCTCTCTCGTGAAAGATACAAGGATACTTAAAATTTCAGAGACGCGGCCCCGGGAACATAATGCGCGCTGCGGCGTGCAACTTTAATGACAAAAGTCATCCCTCGGCCGGCCGGTCCGTGCCCCTTTGGACGATCACATAAAAATTGTAGGCTGCTTTGGCAAAGCTTTGTAGCTGCTTTCTGCATAATTAGCACCGTCGGAAATTACCGGATATCTGGGTCAAACACGAGTCCCGTGGATGTGACGTTCGCGAACCCCCACGCCACGCCCCGTGGATATCTGTCTTCGGCTCTGGATCATGCTGAACTTGCCTCGAAACTTTTCACAAACAAACCGGAAACGGCACAATAGGACGCTGCGGAGACGTTGCGTTCTCCATCTCGCATTTCGAGACGGAGATGCACTGGTTACAAAATCCTTGCAACATTTTGATCTCGCCACGCGATTCGTTCTCTGCGATTGATCTGACGTCTAGGATCTGTAGGAGCTCAACTGGCTAACTCGAATTTCGGCACAAAATCTTTTAGTTAATCAGTGCGTTACAGAGTATCATTGTCGAAACTTAACCAACTCGTTAAATTTCGATAACCGGGAAAACGTTGTTCGAATTTCATAATTTTGCCCCATGGATTCGTTTCTCGTCACGAAATTCCGCGTATCGAAACGGTGTATTAAGTTGTTCGCAAAATCGTATAACTACCGTCGCTTACAGAATTAATTGGCTTCCGATGCAAGCAAGCGAAGTCAACTCACGGTGTAATACACAGATATCTCTCTGCGATATCGTCGAGTAATATCCGTTTATGTAAAACAGAGTTTCTGTTTGTGTTTTCTCCGGGAACTCCTACAACGTTTCGAGCTGCGCAAACGCATAGTTACTCGCATAGTTACTATGCAGAACTTTACGAAAATATGGCGCGCCGTTAACCCCTTATTTACGTTAGATTACGCTGAACGCCTTCTATATCAAATATTTTACTTTCGTCGCGCGTCGCTCGTCGCGTTGGACGCTCGATTGTGGACTGAACGTTCTACTTATTGTTAGTACCTAGAACGTACTTTTTGGTAGAACGTAATGTAACGAAATATGTAATTTAATAAACTGTAATATTTGAACCGCGGGTCTCGGCGAAAAACACGGACCAGATTCCAGCTCGGCCAATGTCAACGCCACGCTAGGCTAGGCGCAAGCTGCCGGTAGTCGCGCTCCGATTGGTCCGCTTTTTTTCTTATCAACTCCTTAACAAAGACGCGGAGAACGTTTCCACAAAGGAAAAAGTTATTTCAAATCGGCTTTCGAGAAAGTAGACCATCTTCGGGACACCCTGTAATATCTACGTTATAAATTGCCGAGGTACGTTAACTTTTAAAGTTTAACGAGTTCGTAAGTAATTAAACTCATTATCAGAAAATTTATTCTTTTTCTTCTTCTTGTTCCAAACCCTTGACAATTTTTAATAATCTAACTTTAGGCAGTATTATTTTTATCGACGTAGAGCTACGGTAAGTACTTACAGATATGGACTAATCTACCGATCCCATTATTTTCCGACGTCGCGCCGACGCGAATCAGGGCGAACTTCCCACTCGGCCTAATATTTATTGCTATCTGGCAGTTTGCATTGTCCACTAACGAGTCGCTCACGGTCGCTCGGTAAGCACGGGTGTGTGTGTAAATGTTGTGGTGTGGCCAATCCTAATTCCGACGCTTCAGAATTGGACGCGCAACGTGCCGTGTGCCCGTTTCCGCTCGAATTCGGTCGTCTCAATAACAACTCGATTTTCCGAACGCTGCACCGAGAGATCGCATCTTCGTTTCCTAGCGAGCCGTTTGCCCTAAAAACTGTTTTTCCCTGAATTCGAGCGACTCTGGTTCGAGGGAAACGCTCTACGTTCGACGGCACGCGTTGCTCACGAGTATAACGGAATATCTGCGGAGGAATTAACGTCAACCGCAAGTGTTTCCCCATCCCGTTGTCAACCCCCTAGAAACCCGACGTCGATGTCGAAGTGTCACACCGTAATCGAGTGTCTTGCGGTTTCAGAGGAAGAGAGGAGGGCGGATCGAGCGGCAGCCACCGTGAACCTCGATCGACGCCCGATTGGGGGCCAGGTGCAGTCAATGGGGAACATCTTTGGGTGCCAACCTCCGCTTCCGGTGATTTCTGTTACGTCAACGACTGCTCGGTAAGTTCCACCGTAAAGTCTCCGACATCTCTAGTTCAATCTTTTCTGCCGCGCGTTTCCCAGGGATTTCCTCGACAATGTTTACGTCGCGTCGCCAATATTTCCCCAATACGTATAGATTTTACACTCGAAATTCATCATTTTGCAGATCATATTCGCATTCACCTTTCCGCAAACCAAATTCACCCTTTTCAGACCAAATTAATCCTTTATTGTAAATACTCAGATTCACTTTTTTGCAAGTCTTTCTACAAATTTAATTTTTCAAGCTACTCTAACAAACAACATATCGCGTGTAAAGTTTTATTATTCCGAAAGATAAATTGGTAGACACAAATTTGTATATTGGTAGTATCAAATTTCTAAGGTTGAACCGCGCTCATTCTGCTCGATAGTTATCGAGACCCAGACGTCCGTCATACATCCGCGCGTTCCGTCTAATCTGTATTACCTGTACAATACTTGGCAAACAGGGAATCGGTAGAACACGTCGAACCAATCCAAGGACCGCGGTCTGTATTGTGTTGAGAGAGAGAGAGAGAGAGAGAGAGAGAGAGAGAGAGAGAAAGAGAGAGAGAGAGAGAGAGAGAGAGAGAGAGAGCGGCCCCCGGTCTCCGGTACATATTGCATTTCAGAATACCGGAATCGTGTGTGTATTCTGTACAGCGCGATCACGGATGACCTGCATTTCCTTTCACGAAGCCGAAGCTCTCACATCATCTCGTATTAATCCGGAAATGGTTTGCCGTTCGCATCTGTCCAGCTTCGGCTTCGAAATGATTATAGTGCTCGCTTAAATTAGCAAAATTTTGGATCCGAAAAGCAAATTCTTCGGTTACAGGCGTTCCTCTTCAAGGAATCGGCTCGTGCACAGCTCCACAAAGTAAGAGGATCATTCGATTTCGATGAAATTTTCAGCACACAATGTTCATTAATGTGCCATTAATTATGAGACTGACTGTAGATGCCTACTTTCTGCTACCCCAGTCCTGGAAATTGTGTTTAGATTAACAAATCTCAGAATTAAATCTCAGATTTAGATTCAGAACTTTTATTGTATTCTACGGAGGACGTTGTCTCGACGCGCGACGGCGCGGCGTTGACGCTACCTGGCCAGGATATTGCGTGCAAATTCCGGACACGCGGATAAAAATAAAATGTTTCAACTATAGCCGATTCTCCTGTAGCAATGTATTATGAAAACACGGTACGAATAATACGACGCTTCATTCGTAAATTGAAATTTCTAGCCACAATCCAAGAATTAACTAATTACGGGTCTCTGCCTACCAGATGTCGATACTAAATGACGCAACAGTTGCGTCACTGGTATTAAACGTATTAAATCGACGCTTCAGAACCGCAATTATTTTTCCACCAATCTGACAATTCACGGTATACAACAATTAGTCGTCCAGCACGCGTTTACCGACTTTCTCCTTCGCGTTTAATGCTGCATAGAATTATCGGATATTAAACCTAATTAATGTATATTGCTTTGTACGATATTAACACATTCGCTGCCTGCATTTGAAACAACATAAAAATGTACAGGAAGCGGTCCTGACTATTTCGCCGACGGTTCCCAGCCCGCCGCGCCGCGTCAAGGGAATTCGACCGCGAAAAAGGAACGCGAAGATGTTCAAACGATTTTTAATTACTTTCCCGGCACCCCGTTTCTGTTGCGTCGGGGAACTGCCGGACACAAAACTTTCTCTTCAACGATCCCCCTTCATATTTATTCAACTTTTAATTACTGTTTAATTCAGGTATGCGAGCCCCCCGGGTTGCTAATTATGTTTCCTGTGTTTTCTCGTCTCATTTTCTCCCCGCACCCTCGCTCTGCTTACGCCATACTAATATCGCGACGTTATAATCTACGTACCTTTCCATTACTGCCAAAGGAATTGGCATTAACTTTCGGAATCTCTTGTATAGTATAAGAATAATTTCAACTGCAAATACATCTTAAAGACCGCGGTTAAATTTTAGTCAATTTCGAAAAGTAATTCTTTGTGGAATTGTTAATAAGAAAACTTTGAAGACCATGCAATTGAAAACCTGAACGATTCAAGAATCAAGAATCGTTTCGAACCATATTAATTTAGTAATCATTGCTATCGTTCGTCTTAATTATTCGCGAATGTATATCCTTATTACAGTTAAATTGAACGGCAATAGGATAATAAAGAAGACACCGCGTAAAAGGCAACGCGTGGCAATATGCTGTTATATTACCGAGCTTCGAGAGCGCTTATAAACCGGACACTAAAACTAAAAGCTCCGAGAGTAGACGTTAAAACAACCATTGAAAAGGACTACGGCTGAACAGGATATTAAGTGAAATGGTGCAGAATATAGGTTTATTGCCGCAAGTTTCAAGGATGACTGCCCGCGTGTACATTGCTCGAAAGAAAATTTTCTTAATTTCTAAGCATATGTATTTCGTATATTTCTGTTTGTAGCTCTATTAACATTATTAAAACAGATAAGAGATTCTACGTAGAATTGTACAATACAATTTTGTTTAAGTTCCTAATTTTGACATTATTTTAAATAGATTGCGGATTGTACGTAGAAGAAAGATTAAAGACATTTAGGAATATCCATACATCTCTTTCGTGTCTGGAACACCTGTATACAAGTGTACTCATTTTCACTTCGCATATGACCGAAAATCATTTAGGTCAGCTGTTTAGGCGAAATACGATCGCCCGTAAAATAATCGTGCGCCGCGCCGCGCCGCGCCGCGGACACAATTATCCATAACGAGGAAGAATATCTTGTGTCAGCCGAGACGTCCGCTTCCAGAGAACGTGTTCCTCGTAATTGGCAGCCTCCATCTTGAAAAAAGAGCATGCTGACCGTGTAATCCCTCGGGAACGATACCGTGAACTTTTCCTAATTAAACATCCACAGTGTCCGCTGTTTTAGGTGGGGACAATCAATTCCGCCGAACGAAGCTATCAATTATTTCATTCGATTAAAGCGCGCGATTGAAACTGTATCTCGATTAAATCATAATTTATCATTTTTAACTGCTTGCTCTTGGTTAACATTTCTTTTATATCAGATGAGATACGACATTTTCAATTTAGACAGAAATAATAGAGTTGTACTTGCAGGATGTTATAAGTAGACTGACAATGAGGTTTTTACGCATTTATGAGACAAATGACCTAGCGCGATTTAAAATTTAAAACGATAGAAGGATTCTCTCTCTCTCTCTCTCTCTCTCTCTCTCAGAGAATTTAGGAGTGCCGATGCACCTACTTACCAGTTTCAACTTGTTGGATTATCATAACGGCTTCCAAGTGACTATCGCGTCTTTTTATAAGGAAATTATGAAAGACAGGGAAGTTCTAATCACTGTAATCGTAAAATAAATCGGGGCAAACGGGTTATCGGGATCAACGTTATTGCTAGCGGTAGGTCGCAGAATGGCCTGATTAGTTGAACTTTTAACAAGTTCCCCGTCGCGTCGATCAGCCATTCATTCCGAAAGTTTTGCCGTCGGCGCGCGACGCGGCGTCGCGCGTCGCGTCGGTTGGCCAACCCGCGTGAAGAAAATTCTCAGCCGGTGTTCCTTTGACCATATTGCGGTACGATGCGTAGTTTACGACACGACACGACACGATACAGCGTGGTATACCCTCGAGCCGTTCACTTCCGCGTGAAATTTTTTACCCGGACTCGGAACTGCCTCGTTAAATGCGAGCTTCGTTTATATGTATGTATGATATGAGAGATGACGCGGAAATTCGGCCGGAAATGTAAAAAGTAATGGGAAAACGAAAAAAGCCAGCGAGTCCTCGTACGAACGTCACGTTCGCGAAATAAATGACGCGGATTTTAGGGGAGTGTTTATATAGGTCCGTTCTACTTGGCCGACTCTGTCACTTCCTGGACAATGTTTTTTGGGACATTCACGCTATTGTATTTCTCCAATATACACACGTTTATTGTACATACGTATGTACGTTTCCATCGCGACATACAGATAATTGAATTATATTATTTTATAACAAGTTCTCTCTAAAACAAAAGAGAGGGAACATGGACCGCAAAAGGTTAAGGTTTGATCTTTCTTTTTAAATTATGTTTTGTGGACTTTCAATCAGCCTATCTTGTGAATTTTCTTTCATGCTATATATTCCACTGTTAGATGTTACGTTAAACGTTACTTGTTACCGTTACGAAAGACCATATCGCAATATCTCCTCTAATCCGAGTTCTTTGACTTTCTCCATATCATTATTCAAATTCAAACACCATCGCGTCTCGCCGCGTCTCATTAATGTAACGCGGTTCATTGATTCCACTCCGTCCCGACGCGACGAGCCAAATATAGCGTATTAATTGATTTCTAATAATGTATATGTAATCGGTACTCCCATACCCGTGTGAAAAAAAACTTCCAGCCCCTTAGCCCTCCCACCTTCGAGGAAGCGTTATAAAACTAATTTTCGGAAGACAGCATAAATGAAAGATGACTCTTAATATCCGGAGCACCGTCCTCTCTCTCTCTCTCTCTCTCTCTCTCTCTCTCTCTCTCTCTC
>CM052267.1:114499-135953 GCA_028455795.1 Lasioglossum marginatum | reverse complement strand
TCTCTCTCTCTCTCTCTCTCTCTCTCTCTCTCTCTCTCTCTCCGCTTGCCCGAAATTTGCATTCCGGCCCTGTGTTCGTAGCTCGTCGAACTTTCGGCAAGAAATATTCCGTCATGACAAAGCAGAAACTGAAAATTGGATAATATCGACGTACGCGAAGGCGCAACGAAGCGAAGCAACTTGGTAAACATTAAACATACGACGCGACGCGTAATATCGAACGATCCATCATAGCCCGGGCCCGTTTATACCAACGATAGAATAATCACGTGCAGCTGTATCACTAGAAAGACGTCATCGGACCGTTAAATCATGGAGAACCGATCAAAACCTAACGACGCGATCGTTTCCTCGTTAGGTTCTCTCGAGACTCGAGGCTGTCACTATTAAACCATTACTGCTTCTCCATTCGCGATCGCTATTACGATCAAAATTTTACATTCTATCTATGCAACTCGATGTTTAATATAGGTCACCCAAATTTTTCAACATTTTATTGGTCTCACTGATCGCTAGTTTGTGGATGGCTTGCACGCATGATCGAGCGGGAGGAGGCTGTGGTTTAGTGTATCTTTCGGCCGAGTAGTGCTAATTGAAACACGGTAGAGTGAACATAGGGTTACGTGAAACGATTAAATGCCAATGTGCATTATGCTCCGAACACAGACTGGCTACTTCGACTAATTACAGCGATCGTAATTTACCACTACAATAGTGTACATTTAATACAGGGGTTATTAACATTAAATTCACCACCAGTGGTCAAACGACTGATTTATAACTTTTTCACGAGTGCGTACTATGACAATTTAGGAAAAGAGTTTGAAACATTTTAACTGTTCATACATTAAGTCAAAAATAAACTGATTACAGTAAACGCCCCTTTAGTGTCCGGATTCGTGGGCACGATCACTGTTCAGTGCCTACCCACTCCACTGCTCTTCTGTTCTTCTCTATGTTCGGCTCCCTATTGAAGTCTCGCCCGGCGCGGTTGACGCAGTCATAAATCAAAAATAGTGTCTGGGTACGATCACTGTGCGTGCAAAACTGTGCTAAAATTGTTACTTTCAATTTTCTATTATGAAATATCGAGGATGGAATGAAACGGTAAAATTATTCTGAACTATAATTTCAATGTTCTACAATACTCTACTTAAAATTATTCCTTGAAATTTTCCTACTTTAAATTTGATTGAGACTGCAATCAAGTAGCAATCATGAAGTGCATTCAAATTTCGACCATATCGAGCTTAGACTATTCAAGCCGGCATAAATGCAACTGCAGTCCATTCATTAGTACCCTAATAGCATCGTATGATATCGCGCAGACCTCGAAGTAACATGTCCCACGTATTACTCAAAATTCGCTTGATATCGACTCTCGTGATATCGACGCAGATTGCAAGGTACTCGTTATTATCATCATTTATTATAACCGGATAATGGAACCCTTTAATGTAAGTTAATTAAACGAAGCACGGAACAATACACGCGTGATTAAATTTCAACAGAATACAATCTATATTCAACAATACCAATGTAAAATATGAACACGACGTATCAGCGAGAAGGATCTGGAAATAATGTGTAATTGTGATAATATCGCAGAAACGATTGCATTTCAACCCAATACAAACTATCAGTTCGAGTCCACGTAAACAGCTCCATTTTCCAAATGTACTCGACAAACTGACGCAAAAGTACAAAAATGATTTTAATAAAGCATAATTATGAAAAAAGGTCGCCTCGAGTTTTTATAACCAAAGTTGAAATATTTTCAATATTTCATTTCGTAACCGATCGAGTAACGATTGACTTTTCACGATTCATTTTGATTAACAGGCAAATGCACGGTAAAATTCTGACAGCGGGCAGGAATGAGAAAGGGCTGCGTAAACACATGAGGTAAAAAGGGTATTGGGAAAGTGTTAAACGGAATCCGGACAGAATCGGGATCCGGTGATAATGGAAGCCGCCAATCTGTGGATATGTATGGAAGAAATATTGTCAGCGGTGTGTGCTTGGAAACGGGAATAACAAATTTCCGCGGCGCAGCGGAACAGCGGCGTGACGGCCGCGGTAAATATTTTCATAGGCAATTTGCATGATGCGAAATCAGACATTCCTTCGACCGCAAATTTCGCACGTGACTTCGCCTTTGTTCGCGAACGTTTCCGCCATTACCCGAAGAAACGGGACGCGGAAGGGTCCATTTCACGGTGATCCAATTTTCCTGGTATCCTTCACTTTCGATGTCTATTTTATGGGGACTGGCGCCGTAAAGAAATTTCCTGCTAGCTCGAACTATCGAACAATTTCATTTGCAATTTCTGTTTAATGTGGAAAGCCATTTTTTTCTACTTTAAGGCAAAAGAAAATTGTACCGAAAGACGACTATCAGAATCAAAATTTTCTGCATCGATCGCAACAGACAGTTAAGCACGTTACTGAACAACTAGTATGAATACAGAATTTCTAACACAATAGTTACAACGTTACAAGGAACTATTAAATGATCGTTCTTTTATTTATCGATTTCAGATAATTACTTGGATATTTTTAAAATCTTTTTTGCTATCTCAATCTACATTCTGCAATCATAAATGCTGTGTAGATGTAGTCAAAGCGATCGAGTTACTTGATCATGTGATTATTTTCACGGACTCCGACAAAGTATGCAAAAACGAAGCTCCATAGAATCGAATCAAACATTTTTCAATTTATTCGAGCAATTACGTAGTTGCGTAAATATTTCCAACGTAATAACCACGATGAGATGCTAAATAGACAAGAGAAGTTCGTCCGTTCCCTGAGCATGCACATCAAAGTTAAAGGAATCATTGAGTTATCGACCACGATATATTTCGCGTTCCAGGAAATGAAATATGTCTGTTCCATTCGTGTACACAGGTTAGGTTAGTTCTATGTCGAGGAATTTAGAGTTCAGTTTCATAGTGTCGGCCGAAAGTGCTTTTCTTCGACCACGGGTCGCGGTGTTGGTAGACCAAGGATAATTTCATGTTCGCCTCTTCCCTCACCAGTTTTACAGTTGCTGCAGATTTCGTATAGCCCATAATCTTTTGCACGCATCCTATAATTTTTTGCTCGACGTTACAATCTTTTTCCGAACACTGCAATTTTATCCGAACATCATCATTTTCCCCTAAGCTGTATAGCTTCTTGCTAGGCCCCACAATTTCTTTCCCTGAACGCTACAATTTCTTTTTGCTCCTCATTTGCCGACCTCGATAATTTTTCTACAAAATACTAATTTCTTTTCCGTAAGCCCTAAATGCTCCCACAGCTCCTACAACTTATTCTCACGATACTTATTACACAATCCGATTCTCTTTCTTCCTCCAGTGTCCTCTCGAAAACGGAAACGCATCGCGAGAGATGAAGTGGAACGGAACGAAGCTTCTTTGTCTCGCGGTGCAGCACGAGATAACAGTACGAATAAAAGCGGCCAAGGAGAAAAATGCAGGCTCGGAGAGACAAAAAACGTAGAGAATCGTTTTAAAACCATACGAACGTGGAAAGAAACAAGCCTTGCACTCTTGACCCGAGAGCGTCGTTTATATTCGAGTTTGCATAAAATATAAGTATCCGGCCGCGGCCGGGCGTAATTCCAGCGCGGTCTCGCGAAAAATAAACTCGCATCGATCCGCGAACGGTGCGGTGCGGTGTGGTGCGGTGAAGGGATATTGTTCACGACAATCAACCGAATTGGTCCTGCGTATAATTATCTTGGCCAGCTAAAAATTCGCGAATCCGATCCGCCACGATAGTCGCAGGTGTCGCTTGCCATTAATATTCAGGCGATCTTTAAAAAGGAATAACTTTTTTAAAAATGGACCGAGCCTCTCGAATTTTTTCGAGAAGCTGGAAGGATCGCTTCGCCGTAAGAATTGACAAGAAGCGCAAAAGAAATTTTTATAAAATCGGTATCGATATCGATCGAATGGCTTTGACGAGCTTATTCCGTAATGGCAAATGTATCAGAAGAACTTGGAAAAATCTTGAAGAATAATACGAATACATATACGAAATCTTGGGAAATAATATTTACATAAGACGTAAGGCGTAAGGCGTAAGGAAATGAGAGCTCTTGAATAGTAATGCATAAAGAAATGAGACAGAATATCTACCGTAAGGATTATATATTATACAAGAAATTATGCATAGAAACGGTTCACGAGAAGCTAACTCCTCTTCTCCGGCTAACGGGGTAAATAAAAGTTCACGTAGATACATAATTCGGTCGCATAAGAGCGTGCTCAATCTTCTTGGAGGTTGGAAAATTCATTATATAGAATGAGAGCATTTATGATGAGAGCGTTTCCAGGTTCATTGTTGTACGATTCTTTTCTTCGATACGATAACAGTTCAAACACCTCCTTGATTAATTTCGCTAAATGAAACTAATTCATGCGAAACAATTGCTAAATGCCTCGTCTGGATCTAACAGTTTGTTCGATTGATAGAAGCCAAACTGAAAATTGCGAAATTGTGAGCTTTAACGGGTATGAAAATTCTTTTTTCCGCACGGTGCGGTGACAAAACGTTTCAGCGCCAGTGCGAACACCATTAAGAATCTTCTACCCGTAGAATACGAAAGTGCAACGCTACATAATCCTGACGGAAGCATCGCGAGTTCTACCGGTACGGTGTGACAAATTTCCAAGTGTCACGGTGTTTCATTAATTCCCAGCCATTGTCACCGGTCGGGAAGTTCATTTTCGCGTCTCTGTACCTACGCTGCTGCATTACCCTCGTGGTTCCTGACAATTTGCAAACAATTACTTTCGCGCGCAATCTAATCGAACGTAAATGTCGTTTATCCTGAACAAATCTGCGCGGCGCGGAAACTTTACCAGACGAATCCAACATTCTCCGTAAACGCTTCTCCGTTAAATTTCACGGGAACGGGAAAAATTTCGACGATTACGCGAAAAATTTTAGCACATTTAACTGACGAACACAGTAAAAAATCGAATTTAAATGAAACCTTGTTTGTTACCTAATATTCTGAGCAGACTGCAGATTTTTCCGGAAAACCTTCGGTCACCGAAAATTCTTGGTAAACTCTCACTACTGGTTCAAGCAGTTGTCATTCTAGAATCGTTTACTCTTCTTCCGGCATACCTTTCATTCTTCGTTGCTACATGCTTGAAAATATCGCGCGGGGGTTGTGCACTCGACGGTAATAAAAGTTACGCTCGAGTGAATTCGACTTTGAAAATTCCGCAGGGTTTTCTGTAGATTGCGGATTCGTTTTTAACGAGTTTGTAACGATTCGTTTCGCAGGCGACTCGGTATTAATACCGCCTCGTAATTAATGTAACCATGTGCCCCAGCATTCTAATGTCGAGTGCCGAGCGGTTCGCGCATGAATTACGAGCATCGTGGTGCTATTTTTAAAACGCTAGCCTGTACGAGTAACGCACTCCTTTACAATAATTTACTGCCTCCTCGTCATTTTTACGGGATATGGTTCGCGAAGCGTGAATCGCTTGATGGCGAAAATTTCCACATTCTGTCGCACAGGGCTTCAAAAGCCCATACAACTTTTTATTCGGTAAAGACTGTGTTCAAAACTGATTACACTCTCGGTAACATATTACGAAGTAGTATGTACAAGTTATCATAATATTTAGAGAAGCAATTTCAAAGTAATTTCAAAGCGACGCGACAAAAATGGGCCACGAACAAATCGGGCGAGATTAAAGGCAAGCTAAGGGATGTTGCGAAGATTAATGAAGCCTCGAATTGCAGTATCCGGTCGCTTTAAGAAATGTCAGCCCGCCGCGCGTCGTGCGCATTGTCAGTGGCGGTGGCGGATCGACGCGACGCGACGAGACGCGACGCAACGCGACGGTGAGAAGCAATTTTCGCGTGATAAATAAATCTCACGGGCTGTCAGCGTCGGCGGAAGCCCGACTATTTCGCGAGGAATCTCTCGACGCGACGCGACGGTGTGGTGCGCATCGTAACGAAGATTGATTCCGGCGATGCGATGCCTCGAGACACAGTGATGAATCGGCAGTCGTTCATCCGTTGAATGTTCCATTTAAGTTTCCCGCTCATTGCGCCCGTTCGCGACTCACACTTTCGCATCCTTGGCGGTAGATGCTGTTGTATAGACCTTGTTGGTAGTCTTGGTTGTTTTTAGGAACTGAATGTCCGCGGTGGATGTTGCTGTTAGGATGATTGATCGGAAGGATGAGACGTATGGTCACCGATGACGATGTTTCTTCTGGGGATAGGTTTCTGTAGACAATTCAGCCAGTTTGATATTACAGGTTTCACAATATTTGCTCCAACATTTCAGAAATAGAAAAACCTTTAACCAAAGACCTGCCATTCCGTCGATAAAAGAGCGGACGTCTGAATAGCAAAGAAGCTCGAGGGATCGGAGAATGTGCTCGGTCGAGGACTATTAAGATGATTGATGGTGCGGACGCAGTGTCACGCACTTTCGTGCCCACGAACGAGTATATTTGCAAAGTAATTCTCATTTAGCCGTGTGTCTGTCGGTTTTTAACGCGGCCGCCTTTCGCGGAATTGTCGCAACTCGACGCGACGCGACGCGACGCGACGCAACACGCGATTAAATTTGAAAGATTGACTCGATTCACGAGCGGCGCGCGTGCACACAATTAAAAGTATTGATTTAGTGATTAGCGGGTTGAATTGACGCGGCTGGTCCCGCGACAGGATGGACTCCGGCACCCTCTTCTCTGACACACAGAGTCGCGATTTTCTGCGAAATGGAGCGTTTCGCGATGTGCAACGGCCCACCGCACCGCACCGCACCGCACCGTGCCAAGCAGTTGCGGCTTTTTGCGGAATGCGGCTAGGCTCTTGTTTCCGAGCTATTTACGGAACAAAGGGACGCGCTCCCTTCGCCGGTACCCTTTTCGACTAAACTCTGATTAAAGTTTGACCGAAACCGGAGGTGGGGTTCGGAGTTCGCAGTGTAACCATTTAGAGCGCGACTGGGGAGCATGCTTAAAGTGAAATCCTGCTTGCTTCCTACCGCCCCTGAAAATGTTCGATCGAAACTAATAATATTAACAGTAGTTAACACGGAAACTAGTGGACCAATCGAGTCTTGCGCGTGTCGGCACAACTATCTTCTCGCGATGCTTCGCCGAGGTCGTTCTAAATAAGTTTTTCCATTCCAATGGACCATTCTGATGGTTAAGCAGAGGCGGTGCCATTTGTTTTAACTGGAAAGTTGCAAATAACGCCATCGAGGTCGCAACTTTTGTCCTTCAGTTTTCACGACAGCAAGCATCGCAATTCCGAAAGAGTGCAAGTGGCCACTTTCTATTATCTTCGATTATCCGAATCGCGTCTTTTGACGAACTATAATCTCCTGCTTCGCTCACCTCATCTTCTCAAGCTATTTCAGATAAGGCTCCATCTCTATTCATCGTTTTAACAAATACTAGGTTCTTCGAACCCAATTTTCGTCGCACTTCGGGGCACGATCTTCGAGAATGGTAATCTCCTTTCGCTTCTATCTTTTGATGGAACGAACTAGACTCCCGATACTTCTTAAAGGAGCGTCTAAAAGGTTCAGACATACCGTGAAGGGTAAGATTGACGACCTCGGCGGTGCTTCGGGTTTCTCTGGGGACCATGGTGCTCGGTGGCTCGGTGGCTCGGTGGACTCCACTGAAAGGACACTGTAGGCAGGCAGTAAACTTCTCTCGAACTCCAGCTTTTTTAAGTTTCTCTATAAAACCCCACGTTTACATAAACTTTTATAGTCTGATAACTGGACTGCGGATTTTTATTATCCTTTCACCGGGAAGATATTCACGGAATACATAAATCCAGAAAAATTCTTGCAACGTTAAACGCAAGATCCACACATACTTTGCTCAGTTTCTGCTTAAAATATTAAATTTTTAATTAGCGTTGCGGTAGGAGTGTAAGTCGGTCAAATTTCCCACAGATTCCATTGTCCTGGATAAACATTTCCGGGTTCCGTAACGATGGCGGCTCAAGTCCGCAAAGAATGGGTGAATGGGGGTGAAAGACCCTAAGAATCGTCGATCCTAATGAAAAACGCTTTCGCCGGAGCACCGAGTCGTGGTTATTTCGTTCCCTGGCAAATCGTTCGCTTTGGAGACGCGATCGAGGCACGTATAGGCCAACGTAAACCGTGCCGTGTCGGGCCGGGCCGGGCCGAGTCGCCAAGTAATATCGGACGGAAAAAAGCTTTCTTTGAGTGGAACAGAAACGACGACGTGGAAGAGGCCATGACGAGGGTTTGTCGACCAGCCTTGACCCTCTAGATACCTCGGTCTCTCTACTCGACCGCGTTTCCGCGCTGAAACCGTCACGATTTTAGAGCGAGCGAATGTTAAACTCACTCTTTCCCGATTCAATTATTGAATTATTCACTTATACGGTGAAACCAAAAAATATTTGAACACTAAACAGCCGATTCCAGAAAATTCCATATATTTAAACAATAAATTTGAACTCATTTTAAACAAGTAACTTTTTAAAAATAACTCTACTTACTTGAATGAAGGAATTTTACACAACAGAAAACGCGTTTCCCAAGCATTTTCTGCGCAATTTGTCTAGAGCTCGACAAAGCAAGCTAAAGTAAACCCTCGCGATCACGATTTCGTGGAATCGCCGTGTTTTTTTCAACAGGTTTCTCTATGTTTTACTCCGTAGCGATTAAAATGTCTCACCGAGCAGCGATGAAAGGAAAATACGCGGAGGAATCGTAAAACGACGAGCTCCGTTACGGAAGAGGATGGCGGCCACGACGATGGCGTCCTCGTAATTGATTCAATTCGCGAACAATGCTGCGTATCAGCGATCGGCTTTCGCGCTTTTCTGTGGAAACGTGAAAAAGCCGGAGAACACCGCACACCATTTTCCGACAGCCGCGGCCGACGCGATGGTCGAGTTATTTATCGAATTCGGGACGCGTTGTCACGAGCTCGACCCTGGCACCCCCTTACAAAACCGAGCGGCGCGGCGGTATACATAGTACAGGCGGAACTTGTTTTTACGCGACACGGGGCGCTGTCCCGTGAAAATACAACAGAAACAAACAGAAAGAAGGGAGAGAGGTGGTGCTCGATAACAGGTATCTGTCGCGCGCGTTTCAAGTGCGAGTTCCCCGAACAATGAAAACAAAACAGAGGAAAAACAACACGCGTACGCGAGGGAAAGAGACGAGGGTAGACAAAGAAGAGAAAATAGAGGCAGCTGTGACTAGCCTATAAAATGCGACGTGCGAAACCGTGTGACGCATCCGGGCACAAACGGTTTACAAACAAATTCGATGGCAAGAATTTTTCCAACTTTTTATAGTCTTCTTTCAAAATAGGTTCAATCCCCGCATAAAGTATCTACACAACTTTAAGGAAAGGGCCTCGCCGATTAAGATGGTCAAAACTGCCCTTAGAGATTTTTCTCTCTCAACGACTATCAAACCATTGGAAAGCTAACCCAGAAAAATCCCTCCGAGTAAAATTTCAGCCCTCTAGCTTTCCCGCGAGGGTAGTTATAGGGTAAATTAGATTTTGGGCTTCTCTGCACATTTTTGGTCTCTAGTGCGTTCTAAAATTCTGGAAAAATACTCTGGACATACTTTGGATCCTAAGGCGCATTTTACAGAATTTTTTTCAGATTTTTTTGTTGCAAACTGTGGTCGTAAGAAATAGAAACCCCCAAAAGATCGGAAAACTACAGATTTCTCGAAAATACGAAAGAATCTCGAAAAATCTGATAAAATCTGATAAAATCTAACATACCACCAATTTTTCTAATTTCAGAAACACGGGCCTCGTATGAAGTGCGCAGCGTGTCGAGTAGTGGCGCACGCGGTCTGCGCGGTGTCCTTGAACTTTGCTTGCAAATCCAGCTTCCGTGACGTGGGAGTTCGCCAATATCGCGAACAAACGAACACGCAGCACCACTGGGTCCACCGTAGGTCCCAGAAAGGGAAGTGCTCGAATTGCGGCAAGTCTTTCCAATCGAAACTGAGCTTCTCCTCGAAGGAGATCGTCGCGGTCAGCTGCAGCTGGTGCAAAATCGCGTACCACAACAAGGAGAGTTGCTTCAGCGTGCAAAAAGTCGGCGAAAATTGCGAGTTAGGTGGTCACGCGTCCATCATAGTACCGCCGTCTTGGATCGTGAAGTTGCCGAGGAAAGGCAGCTTCAAGAGCAGTTTGAGGAAATCGCCGAGGAAGAAGAAGTCCGGTGAAAGTCGAAGAAAATCTAAAGAAAAAGAAAAGGATAAAGAACAGGACAAGGACAAAGACAAGGACAAGGACCAGGGCAGGCTCTGGGTGGTGAAGCCTATACCCACACCTACGGTGAAACCGGTGCTGGTCTTCATCAACCCGAAATCTGGTGGCAATCAGGGCGCTAAGTTGTTGCAGAAGTTCCAGTGGCTTCTCAATCCCAGACAGGTCTTTGATCTGACGCAGGGTGGACCCAGGATGGGGTGAGTTCGCGTTAAACTTGCTACAACCTTACCGAGACCCGTCGATGCGGTGCTTTTCAGCTACAGCTACGGTAACGAGAAACGTGGAATTTCCTGGTCGAACCAGATTTTATTTCGCGCTTTCAAGCTGAATTTTCCGATAACTAATATATTCGGAATTTTCTGTGATTGTATTTCGTAATATTTTTTCATTGCTAATAGGCATGTTTGCTAGGTTTAACAGATGTTTCTCTAGAGTTGCTATCTGTGAATGTCGTGGCGCGGCGCGGCGCGGCGCGGCGCTCCGGCATGGCGTCGAGGAACGTTGAGCGATACTTTTAAATTTAGCGGTTCGAGTTTCACCGGAGAATTAGGTTAATTGAATGGAAATTGAGTCGACAATGAATCGGCTGAATGGATTAGGCGAATGGTGGGCCGGGATATTGGAAAATATGATAAATGAACAGGAGGTTTAATTAAAGTTCCACGGGACTGGCTCTTAGCCAGGAAGTAGGAGAATAAAGGTGAACGGTTGTCGCTATGGGCATTATCGGAACTTTCTCGAGAGAAGTTCGTTGGCAAGTTCGGGCATTTCGGTCTGCGTTTATAACCGCGTAAACAGACAATCGTGAATGTTACACCGCTTCGGATGCACGGGCAACAAAACTCGCTTACCGCAATATCGTATAGGGTATAAATCGTAAGATTGTATGTACCTTTAACGAAATTTTGATCAACATATTTCTAACATTCCCATCCAGGTGCTTCCGGACTACTCCTAGTCGTCAAAAGTAAATGTAGTCCATTCGAAATGGGTTTCAGGCTCGAGCTGTTCAAGAAAGTTCCGAATCTCCGAGTGCTGGCATGCGGGGGCGACGGTACCGTCGGCTGGGTGCTATCAGTCCTCGATCAGATCGGTTGTTCTCCGTCGCCAGCGGTCGGAGTGCTTCCTCTTGGGACCGGAAACGATCTGGCGAGAGCTCTAGGATGGGGCGGTGGTTATACGGACGAGCCGATCGGTAAAATCCTGTCGAACATCGGCGAGAGCGATGCGATCTTGCTGGACAGGTGGCAGCTGATCGTCGAGAAGAACACGGACGCCCAGGGTGACGACGACAACGGCAAGGGCAAAGAGAATCTGCCTCTGAACGTCGTCAATAATTACTTCTCTCTCGGCGTGGATGCTCACATCGCCCTCGAATTCCACGAGGCCCGAGGTTGGTACATCCGCGAATCAAACCGCCGCGCGGCGCCGCCAATACTGTATGCCATACCGTATTCCCTCGATGGTTCCCGCTGCGGCCAGACTATACAGTCTCCCGTGAACTCCTTCAAATTAATCGTAAATAATTTAAACACCCCGCGCGACTATGGTCGGAAGGCTAACTTAGTTTAACCGTGCCGGAGACAGGCTTCGTGGAACTTTGCTCGAGGAATATTTATGGGGGTGAAATTGTGTTTGAGGATTGATCGGTGCAAAATTAAATACGCTCGCCTCGATGCTCTTGTAGCCCCTTGCGCCGTCGCGCGTCGTATCGGACCAGCGCAGCGGCGAAGATTTCCAAGAGAATTTATTAAACGCGAGGGTTAGTCGAATATTCGAAAGTCTGAGCATATATTCGAACTTTATCCTGTACCTTCGCGAGGAGACACCGACAGAGTCCGATTCCTTTTTTTTTATCTAATATGTCTCCTAACATTTTACAATGGTAAAAGCTAGGACACGTTTTGGGACATACTCTACAATTGAGGAGGACTTTCGAATAATTACAGAGGCGCACCCAGAGAGGTTCAACTCGCGAATACGGAACAAGATGTTTTACGGTCAGATGGGCGGGAAGGATCTCGTGTTACGGAAATGGAAGGACCTTTCGGAATACGTGACGCTAGACTGCGACGGTCAGGATCTGACACCGAAATTGAAGGAGCACCGTGTGCACGCCATTGTGTTTCTCAATATTGCCTCGTACGGTGGCGGGACGCATCCCTGGGGCGCTGTCAGTGGCACCAAGGAGCCTTCCACGGAGGATGGCCTGATCGAGGTCGTTGGCTTGACCACATATCAGCTTCCACTGCTTCAGGCTGGAGGGCACGGCACCTGCATAGCTCAGTGCAGCACGGCCAAGCTCGTTACTACGAAAACCATTCCAATGCAGGTCAATTTTCCTCTCTCTCTCTCTCTCTCTCACTCTCTTCTTTGTTAGCCGACATCCTCGCAGTCTGAACTAAAACAGCATATGTAGACGAAACAGTTAATAGACTGCGGATCTTTTTTATGCGCTATAATAATAAAAAGACATGTGAGAAATATTGAAGCGTAGCAATTAAAAATCCTAAAAGTAGAAGCTGAAAACCGTACAATAATTCATCGGATAGTGATTTGTCGCGAATCCATCGCTACGATCGTTCCAGGTCGACGGCGAAGCCTGTCGCCTTCTACCATCCACCATAAGCATGAAGCTGTTGAATAAAGCAACCATGCTAGCGAAACGACGGAACGCGGGCAGGCCTCAGCAGGACGCGAAGCTCGAGAGATTAAAATTGCCAGTGATGAAGATCAAGATGACAGACTACGAGCGGTACTATCACGATAAGGACATGCTGAAGAAGTCCGCGGCAATGTGGATCGAGGATCCACTGGATCTAGACGCCACCACGGACCTCGAGTCTTTGAGGAAGATCCTGGCGAAGGACCATAATATGGACACTTGTTGCTTCCTCGACCGTGAGTAGCTCTGAAAAACAGTTTTATCCGGAACCGTCGCGTTACCGCGGGCTTTATGAATTCATAGCGCGTGCGAACGAGCTTTAAAAAGGAAAATACACATTCCGGAGAAGGCCCGTTGTCGAGGAATGGCATTCGAATGCCCTCGAGTAGGATCGACCGTCCGCTTTAGCCAGAAGGGCTGTTGGTGTTGGTAGACAGCGAATCTTTATACAAAATGAAAACTGGCTAAATCGACTATAAGAAACGGAGATTAGTATTTCTGCATTTAACTCTTAGCACTCGAACGGCGACTCTGAGGCGCCACTAAAAATTGTTGTACCATTATACAAAATATTGTTGCATTATCAAATGTGTGCTCGATAAATTAGGTACTAAACGCTCGAGTATTATACAATTTAAGGTATTGTGTGTATCAGTTGCATATGCATAATTGAAAAAAATTTTTTACAATTTTTTGGTCGACAATTTGCCGCGGGATTAAGGTGGCAGGAAATCGTTATATGAAATGGGGACAAAATCTGTTCGCAGCGTGCACTGCGGAGCGATTCTTCAGGATCGACCGGGCTCAAGAGCAGCTGCATTACGTCACCGATGTGGCTGTGGAGGCGGTGTACGTCCTCGAGGAGAATGCAACCAATCAATCATCGGGGGAGCCCGAACCGGGGAAGGTCTCCGCGAGCCAAGAGCCCGAAACCGCTCGCTCCTCGCCCAGGTACTTTACACGTCGCACCTTCAAGCCTCGTTTCTTTGTTTTTTTCATTCACCGACACGTAGTCTCATCGTGATCGTCTCCTCGGTATACGCTGACCCAGAAGTATGTAGAGGAAATTGATCGTGTAATAGATCTGTCAATAAGTCAGTCACCCCCCCCTTTAACCCTCTGCAAACGAGGACTTTTTCAAATACACCCGATTCTTCTCTTACACGATTTTCAAATGACACGGTCCAAAAATAAAGATACGTATGTACACAGGGTGATAAAGGAAAGGTACGATACTCGTAGTATGTACCCACTGAGGAAAGTAAAACAGTTTAATCGACATAGGTCCTAAACGCAAAATTGAATACCACCACCATGAATACCACCACCTGCATATTTAGGCGTCCCGATTTAGCTAGTACCTCGGCTCGTCCATCTCACACATTCGTCTGTGTCTCCATGATAATGTAATGGTAATGGAATCGTATCATTAGATTAATAGAAAGAACGTGTAATATAGCGAAGAACGACCAAAGAGAATCGCAGCCATGACAGAAGAGCCGGCGAATGATAACGCAACGGCACGGGAAGAGAAGCAGCCGGAACCACAGCCCCCGCAGTCCCCGCAGCCTCAGCCGCAGCAGACGTCTTCGGCAACTCCGGAGAACGAAGAGCCACCGTCTAAGAAGCCGAATGAAACGAAGCCGCAGCCCGATGCCCAACGCTCCTCTTCCAGAGAACCTCAGGGATCGATGAGCACAACAGCCCCCAGCGAGCCGAAGAACGCCAGGAAAGAGGACAAACTACCTGGGGACCCCATGAAACAAAGCAATTCCTCGAAATCGATCTCTGCGACCGCCGTAGCACAGTCGCAACACCAGGCACCACTCACCTTCATTAGGTACCGGTCCCTCAAACACTTTCCTCTACCAAACCAAGATCGATAAATTACAAGTACGATGGAAGTAAGGACGGACTGTGCCGCGGGGCCTAATCAAAGGATGTATAAAATCAATGCTAATTTCTATGTTTCAGTCCACGCGATAGGCTTTTCGGTCTAGGTTCCGAGGTCCACAGCTTCAGCACCGGATTGCTCGAGAAAACCAGCGACACTATACTGAAAGCCGCGAAAATCGGCGATCTTGCGGCTTTGAAGGAACACCACGAGAAAGGGTACTCTCTGTTATCTATCGACGCCTCCGGACAGACTGCTCTTCACTTAGCTTCGAGGCATGGCCACAAGGATATCATCAGATATCTGATCGCTTGCGCGCCATCGAGCATCCTCGACATGGTTGACAACGACAAGTAAGTCCATAATCAGTCGAATCTGAAACTCATCTCTATACATAACGAATTCTAACCAATTGTCGCGACGCTGTTTGGCCATTGTTTTAGAATATTGAACATTTTCGAACTTCCCTAGCATCCTCGATCACCTCGCTCGAATCGCCATCCTCGGCCTTGTCTAAATGATCGCAAGGTTATTTTAAGGGCATGCTATCCGATGAACAGAGGATTGTTTCTTCTCGTAAAAACTGAAATTAATAAATGAAGATGCACAGAGAGGGCGCGGCCGGGCGCGATGGTTCGTAGGCAAATCGTAAAACGTTAACTGTAACCAAACGAGCCCCATAGTACTCGTTCCCGGCGAAACAGTTGCGAATTTGCGAGTTGGGCGAAACGCGGGATAAGTTTATTGCTTGCGGTCTCAGTTTGCGCGTTAAAGTTTCTCATCGCTGCGGCTAAAATGTGGGTCAAAGGGCAGCCTATTTCCATCGCGTCGCGTAAACAGGAATCGAATAAAAAGAGACTCCTTTTTTGTGTTTTCTAATTCCAGAGGTCAGACCGCTCTGCACAAAGCGGCTCAATATAAGCGCCGTTCCATTTGCTGCATGTTAGTGGCGGGCGGCGCTACTTTAACCGTCAAGGATCGACTCGGCAACACGCCCCGTGATCTTGCTCTGCAAGCAGAGGACCGTGACCTCGCAGCGTATTTATTCAGTGAGTGGTTTTTACTCTCTTTACCGCCAGCCACGACGATATTAAAGATAAAACGACGGTCGTTCGCCACAGGGAATAGTTATGCGCGCCACCCGGGTCGCATCGCGTACCATTGCGATTTTAACCCTGCATCGCTCGCATAGGGTATGGTACGCGCCATGCGGTATGTGGTCCACAAGAAATTAACCCTTTCGCACTCCAAACATTCTGTCATCCACAACTCCAATTGCTAGGAGCTCAACAATTTTATTCTAACACGAAAATATCGGAAATCTTTGGAAATTTATTTATAATTCCCTCTCTTTTATCGGGTTGCTTTATTCGAATCCAAGTTAAAATAGACGGCGGACATTCGTGCAAAATAAAAATGCTCAATTCGTTTCTGGCATCGGCAATGCAGGGTTCAGGTATTCTGGTTTTGATTGGGCATTTTTCGGAATTTTTCGGAATTTTTAGAAATTTTTCAATCGAGAAAAAATCTTGTTCACGACTAAAAATCATCACAGATTTTTCGAGTTTTTATCGTTTTATCGCATTTTGAATGAAAAGCGAGTGAAATATGCTTTAGTATATGTTTAGTGTATGTGTGCGTAGCGTGTGTGTTCACTTTATTTCTTAATTTGAAATTTACCAAGTTCATTTACACTATACGCAACTAATAAAACAATATAAAGAACACACTGTTCATCCATCAAAATCGTGTTCGATCGACACACGGGACAGATAAGCGTTAAAACCTCGAAAAACCATCTTCGAAAATCGCAGCCTAAATCTGCCTCGAACGAAAATTAAAAAGCGTTTAATCCACGCCGCTTCCGCTATTGTTACCCGTCTGTCGGATCGTTAAATCGACGTTGTTCGGTGATATAGGTCAAGAGCAGTTCCAGCTGACAACGGAAGAAATGGAGAACGCCCTCTGACCTACGGCCGTAATTGGCAGGGCCTGAGCGAACCCTGGTTGAACCCTGCCCGGATCTCTGTGGGAGAAGTCCTAGATCGCCGATGATCGTTGTCGATCAGCTCGCATTGTGCGATCAGTCCACCGAATCGCAGCCACCAGCGTGATCCAAAGCTAGCGAGCGAGAGAGAGAGAGAGAGAGAGAGAATGATCGTATGTTTCGATCGTGTGTGAACAACGACTGTCAGTGATACCCCGCCGAGATCGCTTCTGCTGTCAACGATCGACGTCTGGAGAACAATCGTCATCATGCTAGCTGCTCGCAGGACAACGATCCTTCTGATCTTCTCTTATGTGACAGAATTCGTCGAAGGTCGTCGAATCGATCGCTATGACAAATTACCAAGAATCTTATTTTATTCATTTTCATTGAGTATATGAAACAATGTCATTTAGTCGACGAAAACGAAGATGAAGACGACTACGAAGAAGAAGAAGAAGAAGAAAAAAAAGAAGAAGAAGAAGACGATCGATGAAAGAAGAGGATCCTGTTTGCACATCCGCGATCTCGATCGCGCCGTGTATTCCCGCGGGCTGAGGACGGCGGCGATCCTGTACCAAATTAGTGAGACACTATGATTAGGGGATCAGATAGATCGGGGTATTCAGTCGTTCGAGACTACCGTTCACGTATTCGTTCGTGTAAGTTTTATTTTATATTTTTCTACGTTCCATTTCTAGGCGACCTAGCGTTGTAGACTGAGAGAATGGGAGAGAGAGAGAATGATACCCGATCGATTATGTTCTTTGTAGAGGCCGACTCCGACGTGTTCTCAGCAGAGTTGTAACTCCAAGAGCTGTTCGAAGCGAATTGATTCGAATCACGACTCGTCATCGGTGATAGAGCGAGAACCAATATTTAAATAATTATTCATAATTATCCGTTCAACTTCTATCCGACTCTGCTGGCATGTATTTCTATTATGATCCTCAACTTGGAATTTTACCCGCTTGTTCTAGATTCTAGAGTATAATCTCATCGCGTCGGATACATATCTTTTTCTATAAGTGTCGCGTTGCATATACATATATCTATCTATACATATGTATATATATATATATATATATATATATGTGTGTATATATAATACATATACATATATTTTCTACAATACGTACGTTAATACTGATACATTTATCGCGTGCGAGACGCAGATATTTCTTCACGATACTGTTTTTTCATGTCCGCGAGGATCCATGGAACTTCTTCGCACTGCTTGGACCATTCTATGCAAAAATCTTTTTATATACAGGGTGTTTCGCGAAAAAAGTATCACCGAGAATCGTGAAGTTTAGCAAAAGTTCGACAATAACTGGAAACGTAGAGAGTTCTTTTAATTAACTTGTTAACTGGACGATTCTTTCACCGATACATTAATTATGACACAACGCTTGGTTGTGCTATAGAATTTATTTAGTTTACTCTTCTTCCCCGGTTAACAGATGAATTTTTAAACGAAAAGGTTGCAACAGAAAAAAACAACCATTTACTTAAAAAATAAATGTTCAACAAATACTCCAAAAAAATATAGAATTAATTCTCTATCCGATTAAACGTTCTGGCAATACAGAGATCTATTGTAGATACATATTGTACATTTTTGCTCTATCTTTATTCTTTAATATTTTTAGAATTAAGAAAAATTCTATTGACATTTATCTCGGTCGTACATTCTTTTCGAACATCCTGTGCATGCTAGTCGACAGAAAAACCGCCGAATTATGGAAACAGATTCTGAAAGTAGTTTACGGAGATCGATGTATTGACCCTTGGACAGTGGTGATTATGTTTGTTTTGGCACAGTGTAGTCAAAAACATTATCTCAGTTTCTGGAAAATAATACAATAAAAAACGGGATGTTTGAAAGAAACACCTTCGATAAATGTTCAAAAGAAGTTTGTATGTAGGGCTTTAAATGCACGCAATTGCTGCTAATTGAGTAAAATTGTCGCTAATTCACTCTCCGAGGGTTAAACCGAAGGATCTACGGTAGGATCAGCTCGCAGCGACGATCGATCACGCCAACCCTCGCGATCGTTCATAGATCATTCAGGAAGAACGATCGACGAGTCGCTTACGGAAGACGGCGTCGGCTCAAGCGGAATTGTGCCAAAGCGAGGTCTCCAAGGTTCGACGATTATGTTTTCCAAAATAAATCATTTAAACGTTGCATACAAACACGCGTCTGTTTTTAAAAGCACCTTTATTGATGTGCAGAATATTCTTAAAATCTTCTAGCCTGTTTTTACTTTAGCTTTCAACTGGCCACTTTTATTCGTTTTCAATATTGTACATATATGCATACTTCGTTAGTTTTGTGTAAACATTTTGGAAAAAATTTGGCACGTTGCAGGCATCGAGGTGTATATTACAGAATTTTTTACAATTTTTAAACCTAATCGTCGAATCATGAGCTTCGGGCTGATCCTGAGTATTCGCATTCGATTTCCGAGGCAAGACAGCCAAGCATCCATGTTCATCTCGTAGCCACGTCAGCTCATTTAGCCGTTAATCAATTGAGATCGATGAGAGCGAGAGATAAACGAGTGCGGGGTTTCCGTGAAAGAGAAAAAGAGAGAAAGTGAGAAAGTGAGAAAGTGAGAAAAACAAGAAAAAAGTGGAGAATGTATGAAAGAGAAACGAGGAACTTAAAAAGAAACGAGAAAAAAACAAGAGAAAATGAGAGTGAGAGAGAAAGAGAGAGAGAGAGAGAGAATTATCTTACTCGGTACCAAAATAAAAAAGGGGATCAACGTACGAACACCAATTAGCTCTTAAACGACGGACTATCGTCTACTATTATTATACTGTTAACGCTAGACTATTCTAATTTTACTCTCGAATTATTATATATTGTATGCCGTATGTATAGTGTGACCTTCCTGGGCATATGTATATTCGTCCTGCGAACTCGACAACCATAACTGCTAACATCCCGAGCGAGGTGAATTTCTTCGTAGACACGCGCCGCGCCGAGGCGATTCGATCGATTGCTCGATTCGATTCGATTCATATCGGTGTATGTGTAGATTAATCCAATAACAGGATTTCGACAGCTGATCAACAGAGTCTCTTCGTTTTTGTTTGTTTTTTTTTTAGACGTTTTATATAGGAAGCTCTTCTCTGCGATCACTGAAATACTATCCTAATTGCCCGAGGGATCATCATAGTACAATGGTGGTCAAAAGAAAGCGCGATGTATTTTGATTCGATACTACTCCGTAAAACCGTTTTCTTTACGATTCACGCCTATGGAACAAATGTATTTGAAACCCCCACGAGCACCATGATATTCTTATACACTATATGTATATAATATACATATATGTATACAGAGAAAATTATATATGGAAGAAAGTCGTGCAGTACCGATCGCTCTAAATTCTTTCAACTTGGGCTACTTACTGTTGACGAAAATCAAATTTTAAACATGTGATTTCTAGTACAAACTAATACAAATACTGCTTAATAAAATGGGATAAATCCCCTTCTTTCTCTAATTTTAGTGTCAAGATGAATAGTTCGTAAAGATACACACACATAAGGACTTAGTAGCGAATATTAGCAGAAATGAAAAAGTTGTAATTTGCTGCGAATGAAAAAATTGTTGTCCAGTACCGCTTAGTTGTATCACAAAATATCATAAAATTATTTAATTACCTGAAAAATGAGAAATCAGCTATAAAAAATAACGTTTGTCGTTCTTAGAAGTCTGGTACTACCGAAGAAGAGGAAATATCGGATTATAGTTTTTGAATGTTTTTTTGTGCAGTTAACGGTAGAAGCGGAATCCAGCACCGGCACTGTACGACTCTCATCTATATAAATGATATTGTTTATAAGAACGATGTCGCTATCTTTTTCTATAAATGCCGAGTATAAGAAATGCGGAGACTACGATTCCTCGAAAGTTGCTATTAACCCTATTTTT
Organism: Lasioglossum marginatum; assembly: GCA_028455795.1. Classification (NCBI taxonomy): domain Eukaryota; kingdom Metazoa; phylum Arthropoda; class Insecta; order Hymenoptera; family Halictidae; genus Lasioglossum; species Lasioglossum marginatum. The sequence goes on along the minus strand of CM052267.1, from coordinate 115,163 downwards.
CTTGAATAAACCTCTCAAGCGAGTTTGTTGTTTATTTTTCTGTAGAAATAATGGTCTTTTAAAGCGACACACGTATACTTCCCTTCACCACCATTCTCCAGAGTTTCTTTCCACCACCACTGTATCAACACTCTGTTTCCTCAAGTGTACAAATTGGTCCACTCGCATGGGAACGTACCGAAACTATCTATTATCGCAGAACTGTTTATCAGATATTTTTGTTATAATTGGAAAATTATCATAATTTTCAAGGTGTCTCACCAAACGTAGTTTCCATCCCTAATTGTACGAACTGAACTCGCTTACTAGTTCGCTACAAACTATTAAATTCGTATTAAAAATCTATAAGATATTGTTTCCGTACGTTTCCAAAATCTCCACCAAATCAAGCTGACTCGCTGATCTCCGAAGCTAATTATCTAATTATTGAATTATTAATATAGTCTATGAAGAATCGTAACAGTGTCGAGAGAGTAAGTCTAAGACAGAAAATTCGGAACGATCGAATCGAGGGAATCGATACGTGTTCCCAGCAAAAGTATGGTATGAAATAATGATGGCGCGTGTCCCTTCCGCCTGTGTCTCTTAATCCTCTGTAATTACCGATTGAGGATCTTTAGGCGGATAGAGAGGTTTAGCGAGGAATTATATATATGCGTATATA